>JAWLRI010000596.1:544324-677742 GCA_034781795.1 Crypturellus tataupa
AGTAAACTTTGTCAGTATATAATAACACTAAAATACCAAAACTTCAAACTTATCTGCAAGACTATGATGTTCACCTTAGGAATTTTTTATAACACTTCATGTATAATTTTTTACACTTCGACATACTTTTCTTTTTTTCCTGAGATAGTAATTTTTCATGTGCCAATGTCATTACTAAGCCGTAGGCTTTTCTGTTCATTGACATTCAATTTCCTTTGTTAGAATTGAGCAGATTTTGCAGAACACAAATAGTCTCTGTGGTAGGAAAGTATACGTCCAATTCAAAAATGAAAGTAGTATGGGAAGCGTCAGAACATGCTAAAACAATTTTTGAAGGAGCACATATACACAGTAAAGAACCATCTGTAATCTCTCTTCTTGCATACAAATACCATTGTCAGCTATGTGACTGAAAAGTGATATAGTACCCAGAAACATACAGCAACGTGATGGGAGGGATAGAAATGGAGAGAGGGATTCCTGCAAACATCATCAAAATGAAGTGAGACAACAAGTCAGGCAAATTAGGGAGGAAGGAAAAAAGGACTGTGCGCCTACAGCCCTTTCCAGCTCAATACTGTTTAGGGAGAAATGTGAAGAACAGTAGGAATTACAAGGAAACTTCAATTTTAACCTTCTCATGAATAATCATATGGAAAATTAGTTGAATTTAATATGTTGTTAGATTAATAATATCAGCTGTCAGATTAGTTTATTGTGTTTTCCTAGGCTATAGTATAATTTTACTACATGCTAAGTACTTAGTTTTACACCAAGTGAATGCTAGAGTTGGAACCCCGTGTACAAAAACCATGAATGTTTCAGCTGATCTGGAAACTATTTATATAAATGCATACCTCATCTGAATATTCTAGGAATTTAGAGCATATTATCTGCATCAAGTTATCGACTGAATGTTATTTCTCAAACTGATTTGTGCTTTTCCTTACGTGAACTAAGTGGGAGAACAGCCATATTAAAATCAGTAAGCTCTTCTGAAGAAAAAACATAGAGAATAGCATAAAAAAGACTTCAAAAGAAATTATCTTATTGCTAGGTCTACCCACATGCATATATGCTACTTGCATATTTTACTAAACTACTTTCAATGCTACGTAATTATAATCATGCTGGGTAGTTGTAACAACCGTCTTTAATTTGCTTTTTTAAAAATAAATTGAAAAGTCAGCACTTCTGACTGTTTTATTTAAATTTGAATTTTATAATTATTGTATAAATTTTTATTTCTTTATATGTTTTCTAGGAGAAAAAATCTATAGGTCCAGACCAGGATAAGACAGTAATGGACCTAGCTGCTGAACAGCTGCGTTTATGGCCGACTCTTAGTAAACAAACTCAGCAGGAACTCGTACAGAATGAGGAAAGTACAGTTTTCAGTCAGGCGATTCATTTTGCCAACCTCATGGTCTATCTGCTAGTACCACTGGATACAAGCAAGAACAAATTGTTGAGAACCTCAGCTACTGGTGACTGGGAGAGTGGAAGCAACAGTATTGTCACAAACAGGTGCGTAAGCTGTTCAGTGCTAATCAGTTAAAATGGGCCGCTGTTTTTCCACTGCAAACTGTATTATTGAAATTTTTCATTTCAAAACTTAAATAGCATTAAAAGCCTTTTCATTTTCTTGGTGTGCACTTCTTAGTATAGAGAAAAGGACAGCTTTTGAAATGTGATCATTTTCAATAGCTTAAATTTTTTACTTTTCAAGACCTGTTTTGCAAACAGAGTTGTTTGAGTATCTTCTTTCTGAGTTCAGTGACAAGCAGATGAGCTCCGACATGATTCCTCTTATATGATAAGAATTTAACATGGAGTAAAGCACTGTGAAAATACCAATTTCCTTTAGCACCCTAGGATTGTCTTTGCCATCAGCATAGTCAGAGTTGTTCTGGTATTCAGATTTTAAGTAACTGTAAGCTTTTGGCTCAAGAGTGGTCATTTGTGTAAAGGAATACTGAAAATATTCTAAAGTGTTTAATTCAAATTGATTGTCTTTTTTTCTAATAATCTACTGATCAGAAATTTCACATAGACCTCTTGGCTAGTACATATACTTAGTCCTCAGTTAACAAAGCTCTTACTATCTTTATTAGGAGCAGGATAAGACATCTTAATATTTTCTGTAATAATAATGTGTTGGTGTAGGATGATTATCTCGTGGCAGTGGAGATTGTGTTGGTTTAGGAAGTTAGCAGTTACTTTACATTAGTGGCTTATTGTGTAAATACTAATCAGTATCTCCACTTCTTTACAAGCAAGCAAGCCACAAGCAAGAACACGACTTTTGAAGGGTAAATAGAACTATGAGTCTTTTCAGATAGTTACCATGTAATAACTAGCTAGTAAAATGCAAACTTTATCATAGACTAGAACTCTAGAGTGATCCAAAGGCTAAAAAAATGAGTAGTTACAGTTTCTGCATATCGTTGTGTCATATTTTAGTCATATCTTTTGATGTGTGTGTTTGGACACACATGATCGTTGTTTGTAAAAGTAAAAAAATGCATGAAAGCTTGTGGTAAGTTGTTCTGGTAGATTGATAATAAAATAAACTAAAGCTCAGTTGCAGTTCTAGAGAGTGTGTGATGCTACTGAGGCGCTTCATCCTACAAAGTTAGTCAAGTTTTTTTGGTTTACCCTTACCTACCTTTTCCTTTTGATTTGTTAGAATGGTTATGCCAAGTATTTAAACTTCTTCAGTCAGCTTCTAGGTCAATGTGTCCATCCATTCCAATCCAGGTAATTTACCACCATTTAAGTGAAAATGAAAATTTTGTTGCTGCAGTAAGAATTTTTAATCCAATACTAGATTGTTCAAGACATGTAGGATATGAGAAAGAAAACAGCAGCCCCAAGAATGCCTCTGTTAAATTTTCTAAAACCAGAAAAAAAAATACTTCGGCAGCATAAAGTTGTATTTATGATGGTATTTCATCAAGCAAGTAAATCATATACATAACATCCTGAAAATCAGTTTCTTCAATACAACTGTTAGGAAGAAGTGCTGGAATATAGCAGAATATAGAGCTGATGAATTCCCTAGTGTGCAAATCCAGACACTCAGCAAGCCTTCTCCCTTTTATTTATTGTCCTTGTCACATGTATGATCAGTCAAATCGCTCAACTGACAAAATGATAGGATAGACCTTGGTATCAGCATACTTTTCCATACAAAATAGGGTATTTGTTTATCACAACTTGCAAATAATCTGCTTGACTCTAGGAGAAAAGAAAAAAAAAAGACATACAGCTCACCTCCTATGAAGTTGTTACGATAATCCTTGTTTCTTGTGAGCATGTTTGCACTTGACTCATGGAGGAAAAGTTCTATGTCCTCATCTGTGCAGTTCTGATGGTATTAGTAATAGTGAGAATACAGTATAATTAGGGTACTATGGATGCAAAAAGGCATAGCTTTTCTATGTCTAGCCAAATACCATGTTATCAAATATCATTGAGCTTGACTAGCAGATTTTTTTTACAATTGAAATTTCTTTTATTTTTGTCTCTTAGTATTGCAGGCAGTGTTGCTGAGAGTTATGACACTGAAAGTGGATTTGAGGACTCTGAGAATAATGATGTTGCAAATGCAGTTGTACGGTTCATCACTAGGTTTATTGACAAGGTTTGCACAGAGAGTGGAGTTACTCAGGATCACATCAAGAGTCTGCATTGCATGATACCAGGTAAGCATTGTGCCAAGAATTGCATTGTAGTCTTTTTTTCTTGTTTTCTGGTGAGAGAAATGCACTTTTTATTTTCAGTTATTTTCAGTGGAGTTGGAAAGTTAGATTTCTTTTCTAGGCTGTAATTGCTATTGAATTTCAAGTAAGTATTCCCTTGACAGTTAAATAGAAGAATTTCAGAACATCACAGTTGTAATTATATTGCAACTTTATCTTTAAATGTTATGTGAGACATCACTTATGGTATTATTGATTTCCAGGCATTGTAGCAATGCATATAGAGACCCTGGAAGCTGTCCATCGTGAGAGTAGAAGACTTCCACCGATACAGAAGGCAAGTATTATGAAACATGTTTGTACTGTTTACAAGTATTAGAATCATGCAATTTAGTCATCCTTTTATTCCCTCCTCATGTTAAGAGGAAACATCAAAACACTGAAAGAAAGTTTCCACCAGTGATAAATAAACTGTTTGGCTTTAGTCTCATGAAATATGAACCTATGAAACTAGGAGAGCCAAACCTCTGAACAGAAACAAGATATTGCATGCCCCCTGTTTTTCAAGACCCATTTTTCCTAGTTAAGTCCAAACTCCATCTCCCTTCTCTGGAATCAGGCTCTCAACAGTTTTGTTTTGAAGCTTTTTCTGCCAAATACTGTAACTGGACTGAGGTATAACACTAGTATCTCCATTACATTACACTTTATTTACATCAGCCCAAGATTCTACGCCCAGCTTTATTGCCTGGAGAAGAATTTGTTTGTGAAGGTCTCCGTGTGCTACTGGATCCTGATGGCAGAGAGGAAGCAACAGGAGGTTTGCTTGGAGGTCCTCACATCCTCCCTGCTGAAGGAGCTTTGTTCCTTACCACCTACAGAATAATATTTAAAGGCACTCCTCACGATCAGTTGGGTAAGAAAAATGGAACAGTGGTAATTTTGGTCCTTCAGCTATGCAGGACTCTGAACTCAACCTATCCATTTACTTAAGTATCAACATCAAAGTGCATATAACTCACAACATAGTTTTTCATGTTGATCACATAAGAATAATCTCTTTGTATAGCATTTTTATCATTACATATGACAATGATTGATTTTGATTTTATATTTTAACTTGACTAGAACTTATTTTTTCGTTAGAAGTCTTGTGTGTGAAATGTTTGGTCCTGTGTATAAGAGATTTAAAAAACTGTCTTCAGTTCTTACACAGTATAATATCAAAATATGCACTTGTTAATACAAGTAAGCAGTTCAGCAGGCCTGTCTATGATATTATGAGCTCTTATGGACCACTTAAACTTAGAGAAAGAAAATAAGAACGTTCCTGAATAGTATTACACTCATTTTTACAACCTTTCTGTTCTGCACAAAATATTTAATATGTCTACACATCAGTTCTATCTGTAAGGTTAATGTAATGATTTTGCTTTGCAGAGCAGTAATAAACTACCTCAGCACTCAGGGAGAACATAGTAATTCTGTGAGCTGCAGCTCCTATTCTCTCTAGCTTTTCATTAAACAGTTTTTTTCAGCCACTATAAGTCTGTTAAATTGAAAATATTCACGTGCCAGCATTCTCCCTAAGATTATTATTAATTAATTGCTTATAGTTTTACTTGTTTCCATATATAAAATGGAAATTATAGCTCTTATTCATAAGTTTTCATATTTTCAAAGTGCAAAGTGATCTAAGTGGATCTGACTCAGTGATCTAACAAGTATCTTTTAAAAAAAATTCTATGGCCCTTAGTTGGAGAACAGACAGTGATCCGAAGCTTTCCTATTGCATCTGTTACAAAGGAGAAGAAGATCACTGTACAGAACCAACTGCAACAGAGTATGCAGGAAGGACTGCAGATATCTTCAGCTACCTTTCAGGTATAAAGAAGTTTTGTAAAATATATGTGATACTACAGCCGAATACTGATGAGCACTGCTTTGTCCTGGTATTTGTGAGGAGTTCAAGATGCCCTTGGCGTTTTTGGCCCATTTGATGCTTTCAGAAGGTGAACCATTTTCAAATTTGATTTCTTTCACTCCTTTCCTCACCCTTCCATTTTGGATCCAATAAAGAGCTATCTTTGGGTCCAGAGTCTTTTCATGTGAGGAAGCAGAGGCCCAGGCAGGCCAGTGGAAACATGCATTCTCTCTTCTCCAGCTATATAGAATGAATACAAAATATAAAGGCTGTATATGTGGCCACTTCCCACTATACCACCTTTCTGGAAAAATCATGGCAGAAAATCATCCCTAATAGTACATTTCAAATGGAAATTACACCTTGAGGAATCTGCAGGGCAGCCACCAATAGCAAGCAGCAGGAGGCCACAGTATAAATTGTCCTGACTGTTGCCCAGATGCTGGTATTTTACTGTCATTGCGGTCCCCCTCCGTATGTTCAACAGAAGCATGTACTGCAGGACAATTCGCAGAAAGAGACTTCAAAGCTTTAGGAATCTGAACTTTTCCCCTAAATGTTTCTTCTGCTGATCTAATCTGTGGTCAAAGCCCAAGATGTGGAAAGCTAAAGACAAAATTCTATAATGTAGAGTAGAAGTGTGCAGCCGTGCTTAAGGTTTAAAATCTCTTACTGGATTTTTTGACTTCAGAGGAAGTGTATTTTCATTCAGAACAATAAATCTTTAACATTTCAAAACTAATAATGAAATTGATCATCGGTATTTTACTTTTCTTTTACATGATAGATATTATTTAACTAAATTAGTCAAAGCATAGAATTTGTAGGACAAATCGGCTATTTTAATTAAAACAATCTGAAGAAAGTTGTTCTTTTGGACTTCTGGGAGGAATGGATGAGGGGTTTTATTTTTTAAAGATCTTTTACCAGAATAGCCAGCATGCTTCAATGATGTGCTAAATACAGACACAGTGCTGGATTCTGGTCAGACATCATCTCTGCTTTTGTTAACATAGTTTCGTATGAGGTTATAAAAACAAAAACAATCAGCTAACAGTTTACTTTCTGTTCCCTTTGTAGCAACTAGAGTTCAATACTATATCAGATAGCCCCCTTCTTTGTTTATTAATTATGATTTTCAAAGGGTTTTGGCTACAGCTGTGCTATTATAATGTCTTCAAAACTTTGTATCACTGTAACTGTTAAAGATTCAAAAACTCTTTTCAAAGAGGTCCTAGAACAGAATTACTAGTTGTCTGTAAAGTAATTACTAAGGCAATGGAATGAGAAACCAGTGATGAAATCTACCTTATGGGAAGCAAATGAAAGACTTCAAAGGTATCTAGGCATGCAAAAATAAACCTCTAGGATATTTTTTGTTTGTTTACTTGTTTGCCTTTTCCTCATTCTGATGATTCTTTGCTTTCTTATGGATTCCCCATTTTACTTTGCTTTACATTACCTTACCTTACCTTTCTTTGTTTTACTTTATTTTATTTTGGTTCACTTTATTTTTATTTTTTTCTACTTTATTTTATTTTACCTTATCTCCAGAAGCACCAGCACTAGTACTTAGATTTACCCCAAGTTTTTTGTTTGATATTACGAGAATTGTAGATGCTTCATAGTCAAAATAACCTAGTATAAGAGTGTAAATATAAAATATAAATCAAAAATTAAGGAGTTAAGTATACCTTATAATCAGTAAGATACATGTTCATATATTAGTATTTTCCAGTTTGCCTAGTGCTGCATAAGTAGGATGTTTTTATCAATATATTTTAACATCTTTTAATTTCTCAAATTCTAGAAATAATAACATTTGCATACTGTAATATGTGTTGTCTTTTATATACAGTTAATTAAGGTAGCATTTGATGAAGAAGTAAGTCCTGAAGTGGTGGAAATATTTAAGAAACAGTTAATGAAGTTCCGCTATCCTCAGTCTATCTTCAGTGCTTTTGCATTTGCAGCTGGGCAAACAGCACCACAGATAATTTTACCCAAGCAAAAAGAAAAGAACACTTCATTCCGGTATGTCATTTTTCTTCTTTTATTACTGATGTTGTTAACTGTGAGTCAATTGATTGAACAGTCTGACAGTCCTGCATAACTGCAAATCATTTAAGCGCTCTTCAGGAAAGTCAAAATAAGTTATCACTAGTCTGCAGCTTTTTCATCTTTAACAAATGAAAAGTAGGTTAGTATGTAATACATACGGATACCTTTTTGTGAAAATGAAAAATTTAAACCATGGAAAATTTAAGCATGTGTTTCATTAGATACTTAAAAACATACTGTAATATAAATAACATCTTTATCTATGCAAACTATACCAACATCAAAACAGCTTTCTTGTGTGTTATGCTATAGATTAATATCCTGTTTTTGATAGGAATGCTTTCCACCCATAGAACAGTTTGTAGAGTTGTCCTAGTGTTCTTTAAAGAATTTCAGCTTTGTGTCTTATTTTGAAGTTTATTTTATAGACCAGGTGGATAATTAGACTCTGCCAGCATGGTACTTCCTATGACCCTCCTTTGGTGGGTCTGAGTAGAACCACACGCTGATCAGAGAATCCTGAAAACTTTAAAGTAGTTTTACCTTTCCTGCCTTCCCTCTCTCAACTTCATAGACTTCTCAAATGCTAGCAAGAGCTAGAGAGAGATTACAAGTGGGTATTCGTTACTGTTGGCAAAAAAATACCTCAAATCTGAAATAATTATCTGAAAATTATCTGAAATCATTTAAAAATGACCATTTTAAATTAGTGTAGGAATACATTTTTCTAGGGGTTAGGATTTTTCTGTCTTAATATTGGATGTAAAATTATGAAATGCTTTATGTGGGTAAGCATGTTCGTTGTAAAGAAATCTGTACTTCCTATCAGGGAGAATTACACATACCTTTCTTCTAAATATTTTTATTGATGTGGATTTATAGTACCTTCTCAAAAACCATTGTGAAAGGTGCAAAACGTGCTGGGAAGATGACAATTGGCCGCCAATATTTATTAAAGAGGAAGACTAGCACAATAGTGGAAGAAAGAGGGAATCGTCCAGGCTGGAATGAAGATGATGATATCTCTGGTAATCATAAAATATTTTTAATTTTGGCTGATAAATTTATCCTATGATGTTTCTATTCTAATATGTTGGATGAGTAATATTTTCCAGAAGAAATTGCAAATTCTGCCTAGACTGGAGTGAGAAGGTTTCAAATACTTTGAGTTTACTTTTGTGGTGGCAAGGGTTATAGGACAAAGAGGCAGTTGACTTGATTGAGCTGTAAAAGATGATGTTAGATTTTAGTTACCAAACTGGATTCATACAGGATTTTTGGGAGTCTTTTTGCATCTTAATTTTCTAGACAAAACAGCATCAAAGCACCCTATAACTTGTATTTGTCTTTAAGCAGACCAGCATCAGCAATTAGTCTATCACAAGAAAGCAGTACTTGGTGAGCTTCAACAGTCTGGGAGAATTTTGCAGGTGTCTTAAGTGATGAATGATTTCTCGAAGGAACGAAAGTTACTGAAAATACTGTTTTTCCAAACTTCAGCTGAACCTTGAGTATCCAGTTGAGTATTTTGAGATACAGAAGTTAGAAAGTGATTTGGACACTTTTTATAGTTGGTATGGTGGTGCTGATTTGGACTGTCTTCCAAATACTTCCTTTCCTGTGAGTATATCCTTATCTGGACCAGTGCTAATTTATAACAGACCGCTAGAGGGAACCAGATTCTCCTGTACATTAGCAGGTATTGTTTTGTCATACCATTTTATTTTCTTTTTTCTTTAATTTAGCATTTCAGAAAATGAGGTCTTTATCAAACACTAATAATTTCTTCAAAATATCAAACAAAACAAAATTTTGCCAGCTTCTTCTTTAACTACCAAGCTAGTATATGTTCTGATGTTGTAAAATCTTCAGTTGTGGGGGTTGTACCTATTCTGAGTGTTTTTATTCCTCACCCAGACAGAGCAAGCAGAATCAATCTTTATTTTTGTACTTGATTTGACAATAACCAAATCCTGAAACTGTCTACTCTGTTAGTGTACAAAAAACTGTGTTCTTCCAGGAAGGCTGTGGTTATATAGATATTGGTGATAGTACTTTTTTTTTCTTCCGTAGCAAAAATAAAAAAATATAGTAAGACTTCCTATCTACTGCTTTCCAGATGTCATTGGGAATATGTAAAATGATGGAAATCTGACAACTTGCATTTCTCCCACTGCTGTACTGACACCTCTTGTGTAGTCTGCTGACAACAGTAGTGACTTCTGGTGGCAGAATTCTGGTACATGTGAATAGAAATAGCCATAGGAAATTTGCCTTTTAAAGACCATTTAATCTATTTTCTGTTTACTGCTGTGCATTAGTGTTTGTTTGCAAGTCTCAGCAACTGAAGTCTGTAGCTATACCAAGAATTAAGCAACTGGGTGACCATCTGAACCAAATGATGCAGAGTCTTTTAAAAAACATATAAAAGAAGATAGGGTTGGAAGGAACTCCAGGAGATCATCTACTCCATCTGTCTGCCCCGAGGCAGGATCAACATACTTAATCTGTTTACCTAACTTTCTCTTAGAAGCTTTCAAGTTTCCACAACTCTAAGCAATTTATTCTAGTGCTTTAACCATCCTTAATGCTTAAAAAACAAAAAACAAAAAAAAAAAAAAACCTGTTGTCCAGGCCTAAATGTTGACTTTCTGCAATTTAGAGTCTTCACTTTGAATTCTATTTCTGTGTGTATGTACAAGAGATGATTTCATCCATTTTGGTATCTATTTAATGATATATGCCTATGGTTATAACATTTCCTGTCTCTGTTCCTTCATTGATATAGACAAGAGGTAAATATGGACAAATTAATGGGATTCATAGAAGAACAGTGAAGACGATCAGAAGTTCATCATGAGTAAGAAGGAAATATTGAAAAGAGTTACTTATTTTTTTAATTTGTCCATATTTACCTTGCAGGGTGATTTCCAAAGCAGAGCACAGTTTTAAAATGGTGGTTATGAACACCTGGCTTCTTTTTCCCTCCCATACCTCCCCATTCTTTTATTTTCAGAGAGTTTCAAATCTCATCCCTATCAAATGTTTGCTGTAGGTGATTACAATGGGATATTCTATGAAGGTTGAGACTTAGTGTAAAACCCACTTTTACATGCAGTAGAATCTCAGGAACTGTAAAATAGATTACTTCTCTTCAAAATCCAATGGGAAAAGACATTTTGAAAACTTAAACCAGCAAAGCATCTTCCATGTCAGGCTAATTGCCTGACACGAGATCCTGTGTTGTCTAGCTTTTTACAAGCAAAGCAATATGGTTTGTAAATTCCCAGCACTGATGTCCCAGCTTTCTTGAAAGAGAAATGAGTATAGAAAATGCATTTCAAAAATACAAAGTGATCTAATATAAACTAACTACTAGGTAAGCTAGTTATTGCTTTACATTCAAAACTATTAAATAAGAAGTTTCTGTTTAGCATAAAATAAAAGCAAGTGTTTCTTTTTAAAAATAAAAGCAAGTCTTCCTTTTTATAAGTGAACTTTATCTTAAATGTTTTGTAACTTCTTTCTTACCATGACAAACCTGAAAACATAGAAAGAAAAGAGGAATTCACCAGATTAAACTGTGTTTATTATTTAGGACAAATAAAGAATGGGGCTGTCTGAAGTGCAACAGAGGTGATAATTTTCATTTAGTTTTTATGCTAAGATTTACCAAAGAAAAAATATCTAGGTTCTTAGTTCTGAAAATTCTGATGTCAGCTAACAGCAGAAAATTTTACTTGCATCACAATTTTGATTTTTAAATACAATTTTCAGTTTAATTTTAGAAATCCTGTTTTAAACGGAAGTTCTAATATACTTTTTAGCACCTTTAGTCTCTCATTTAGAAAGAGTCATTTCCCTTGGTGTGTATTAATACATATTTTAATATTTGAGGTAAAATGAAAGCAGGTATCTGGTGCGCATTGCAGGTCTGCTGTCAGATGTATTTGGAAGGAGTTGAAACTAAATTATCAATAATAGACAGGTGGCAAGCTATAAAAGCCTCGCTTGACTTGGATTTCGGTGTGGTTTGAACTTGTGCCATGTTTTTTATCTCTCGGCTGATTTTTTTTTTTTTTTTTTTTCTTTTGGAAAGTGCGGCTGACTTTCCTGATCTACTAAAGAAGGCTGTTGTGTGACATTCATACTGAAGCATTAGGAAAATGAGAGATCATCTGTTGTGGCATTTTGACCATAGAACCATTTTTCAATTGAATTAAGCCTTAAAAAGATTGTTGTATCTTTTGAAAAGAGAGTAAAATAAGTAAGAGGCCCATTCACTGAATTCAGTGGTCACTGAATTTATGTGCACGCTCTAATTATTCTGTCTTGCATGCATCTTTGTATGACAGTTGTGAATTTTAGAAGTTTTCATAAGCAGGCTGTTGAAAGAAAAAATTCCTGACACAAGCTCAGGTCAAATGAATGTACAGGGTAATTTTAGTGTCAGAGGTGTGAGCCATGCGACCAAAAGTGCAATAGGTAAGGATGGAAAATATATTTTTGTTTTTGACTAAAATATTATTTTCTTGCTTCTAATTTCTGTAAAATAGTCTGTATTTATTAATACCTTTTGTTCATCACTGACAATAAAACACTAATATTTTGCTTAGAATAAAATAACGTGCCTTCCTGTGTAACTGTGCAGTACCCCAGTAGCAAACGTGTAATGCTTTGTAACTTCAGTTTCAGATGACAGCGAGCTACACACAAGTGGTACACTAAAAGCATCGGAGAAATCCACAATGGAACAATTAGTAGAAAGAGCCTGTTTCAGAGACTATCAACGTTTGGGGCTGGGGACCATCAGTAGTAACTCTTCTCGCTCAAAAACAGAATACTTGCGAATAACTGCATTGAACAGGATGTATTCACTTTGCAGGAGGTGAGTTCACTAATTAAATCTAGTATTTGGCCATAAAGATGACATAATGCTGTACATAAGTAACGATATGCATCCCACCTGACATGTCCATTTAAACAACTTGCTCTGAGAAAATGCATATGCATATATATGCATATATAGAAAAACATTCACTTCCAAAAAGATTCATGAACAGATATTTACATTGTTTGATTCAGAAGTTTATGGAAGTCACATGCTGTGTGTGAATACATCAATGTAAGAAAAAAATGCAGTTCCTTTTTTGTTGTGAAAGCTGATGTAATTTACTACCACTACCCACAAAAATGTCGTTTAATACAAAAGTGTATCTGCATGAGTCATATCAGAAGAATATCTGCATTCCCTAAAGCCAGTTTTGACTAGTCATTGTTTTCGTTGTGGATAATGAAATTGCTGCTGCCTCTTGGAAGAGGACACACAAGAAAATATTAGATCTTATCCACTTTCTCACCTATCTAGAGCAATAAACTAACAACAATGTTTTTGTTTAGTCAGTGCAGAATCGAATGCAAAGTAGGGCAATTAAATCTATATATTTTTAGTTATGCTTTGAAAATTGCATACCTAAAATTGCATGCTGTCTTTCTATCTCCCCTCCCAAAGAACAGCTGTTTTTAATATTTTATAGCTTTTTTGGAGAAAATAATTAAGCTCCAAGTGGATCATAAATCTCAGATATAAATACTTGTCTAGTATCATATTAGTTGGTTACTGTACTGTAGGAGATAAAACATAAATGGTATGTGTGTGGATTTTTGTATGAGGGAAGTTCAATTTTTTTTTTTAGAGTAGTGTGTATCGTATAGGAACAACATTGTATATAGTAAGTGCAACTTCTTTCAGCTCATCCTCTCAGTTTCTTCTGAACATGAAGTTGTTACTTTAATTGAATATCTTTTTAGGAAATAGAAGATAATCTTTCATATTACTTAAATCTTTCCTTCACTTAAAAAACCACAACTACTATCTTGCTGGGTGTTCTATTTTTAAAGATATTTTATCAGTGCAGTTCCTATTCACTCAGTGTGTTATGGTGTTTCAAAAAGTACACCAGCAATCTGTTTTAAATACACTGTTCAGTGTGATTTGGCTACAAATTACAATGCATTTTGACATAAGCCAGTTACAACTGAAAACTATTGTTTTAGTTGTAATACTTCAGACAATGTAAACATTCTTTCCTGTCAGTCCTCATATTTGGTATGCAAATGTTAAAACAAAGCTACTGCATCATTTACATGCCTTAAAATTCTGGTTTTGTCTCTATTCTAGTGGCAGTTAGGAGAAGAATAGAGCAGAAAAATATTACCTAATAAAAATAATTTTAAATGGAAGAAAGCTAGTATTGATAGTCTTGCAAAGTGATAGTTTCTGTCTTAATGTTTAAAAAATTGCACTCCTGTTGTCAATTAACATATCTGCCTGGGGTTGGACTAGAAAATGAATGTTGCTAAATAAAGAATGATACATACTCAGCCTGTAATTAAAAAAAAAAAATCATTATTTAAATTTTTGCCTGTGATTTTTAATTGTTTTCTCCTCTTTTTACCAATACAGCTATCCTGGGCTTTTGGTAGTACCTCAGTCGGTGCAAGACAGCAGTCTGCAGAGAGTTGCTCGCTGTTATCGTCACAATCGCCTTCCAGTTGTCTGCTGGAAAAACACTAAAAACGGTACCCTCCTACTTAGATCTGGGGGTTTTCATGGAAAAGGTGTTGTTGGCCTGTTCAAATCCCAAACCACACACACTGCAGGTGAGCACATGCTCCTGGGCTTTCTAAATATGATTTTTTTTTTAGGAATGATTGGTTCTGTAGAGAGAATCAGTGATATGTTTGTATGGGAAGTCTAGGATTGTTTTATATAAATTAATATTAAAATAGTGTAATATTTTATTTGTTCAATTTAATTACTGTATGTCAAGAAATGAACTAGTGTGGGTTGGGTAGCTAGAGTTCGTGAAAGTCTGGAGGAAATGGATGTATTTCATCCCTTTATACTGCTGACAAGCAATATGTGAGGGGACAAAAGTTGGTAAGGATAAAGGCAAATTTTCCGTATATAGCCTTGCATTGAATCTGCACCTCACATATCTGTCCAGTTCAGTAACAGAACTTCATACAAACCCCTAATTCTCTTTCCTAAATACACACAGCACTCTTCAAAATATAAAATTTCATAAACAGAAGCAATGCAGACGTTATCTTTCAAGTTAGGCAGAACTAAATCATGGCACCGTAGGAGACACCGTATTAGTAACCCATGGATCACTCAAGTGGATTTCAGGTTATGAATACCTAGGATGGTGATCACCAAGTGCTTTACATCTTTTAGAAGGTAGCTTGTGCAGTAGCTCATGGGAGAACATGCTGGGTGTTTCCTATGCAGACAAGGGATGACAATCTGAAAATTCATCATCGTTAAAGGAATTGGCAAATCATCCTCTTTTCTATGCTCTGCTTAACATAGTGAAATTTTTCATTTGCTATTTTATGTATTTATAAATGTACTTTCTGTATTTTAATGTATTCCACTTTTTCTGTGAATGTCTTTAGCTCCTGCTTCTTTAGAGTCCTCGAGCAGTATAGAGCAGGAGAAATACCTGCAGGCCTTACTGAATGTGATATCTGTCCACTGTAAAATGAATGGCAGTAATACTCTCACTGTTAGACCAACAATTGCTCTGTCTCCAGGTAAGATTTTGTGCAGTGGTTTCCTATGAGGAACTTGAAAAGTGAGTGTGTTTTATCTGATTTGATAAGTGAATTTCTCCAGTATGAATTCTGTTATTCTTTTTACTGTTAAAGTTTCTGCGTAACTTTATTTTGGTGAATGCATTTTCCATAGATAAATTAAAAATTGTATATTGAATAAGAGATTGCCAACCTGAAGGGAGTGAGAAAATGTAAGATTGAAAGGTCAGGTTCTGCATGAACTTATGGAGTATTTAGCTGTAGCAGTGGTGGAAGGCATATAGAAATATTCGTATGTGATACATTCTCAGAATGGGATTTCAATGCTGTTTCCAAGTAGAGCTGTACTTGAAATGAGAACTCTTTCAGAAGACAATATTTTTGTTATGCATTGGTGGAACCATGAAGCAATTAATCCATATTCTGTTTTCAGTTATCATGTGACGAAACCCAGTAGGGTTCATATAAAGGTAACTGATGTCTTAGAAAGAGGATTATGTCTGTCCTGCTTTATTCAGTTGGTGGAAGTTGGCCTAGTATAACCAACGGTGTTTTTTCTTGTAAAATAACATTATTCCCAAAGTGTGCATGCTTTGCTTCATTTATTGTTAAATATGTTGATTGCTTAGCTTTATCTAACATCTCTATACTGTTACACTTGTATATGTCTGTCTTTAAAAAAACAAATCTGAAATACAAATTTGTCAGCAATTGGCTGTGCTAAGTATGAAAAAAGCATTTTTCATCATTTATGTTGTTAGTCCAAAGTAACATTGTAGTTTCTTAATCTTCTATTCTTTTTTGACTGACTTTAGGCACTGAAAAGAGGGCTTCAAGAATGTCCACTGTGTTTAAGCAGGTAGTGCCAGGACATTTGGATGTAAATCTATCCAATAGCTTTGCTCGAGGAGGTTAGTAAGACTAGCTCAAAGACTAACCCCATCTGTTATTTGAAATAAAACATAAGAACAAAATGGTAGTGGAATAAAAATAATTACCCTGCTTGTAGATTCATTCCTGTGTGAAACGGCAAAATAGAAATACAGATTACTGCCAGTCCATAACTTTGTTTAAATATCTAACTCTGGTTTAAGTTCTTTGCTTATGTTTGAAATAAAGTATGTTTCATATTGGGAGTTGCTAGAGCATTAACCACTTAATTTTTAAAAACCGTATGAGTCCTCTCTTGTTTTTAATTGGCTGAAATATATGGACTAAACATGCTTATTTTCTGTTCCTGAAATGAAATACATGGTCATGAGATTTGGTAGTATGAGGAAATTCACACACATGTTAGGATCAAGTGCACTTCAGAATTTCCAATTACAAATCAGCCCAGCATTTGGCTGAAGATTAGTTGATGATTTATAAAAGTTATAAATAATCAGGCTAAATAATTGTACTTTGTGTAAAAGGAGATATATGGCCAGCCTGTAATCAATAGAGCCTGTAATCAACAGGTCATCCTTTAGGAACGATTATTCTGAGGAGCAAAAGCTAATCAGTATCATTTCTACAAGAAGCATTTACTTCTGTAAACTTCTGCTTTTTCAGTTTGATGAAATGGTTAGGATTTTTTTAGGTGCAATGCTTGCATAAATTGCTGCAGTGAATTTCTTAAATGCAACATATGGCTGTTAGAATAGATAAGAAAATATTTCCCAAAAGGAAGAATTTTATTTTGCCTTTATTACCTTTGACCTCTGGGGACTGATATTAAAATTATTTCTAGACAGGTAAAGCTTGCTGTTCTTCCCCTTTGACTCCTTGCAGCTCTGTAGACAGGGAAGTAGCCTTCTTTCAAGAATGTGAGCTCAGATTTTCAGAGGTGGGAGTGAGAAAGGCCATAAAAAGCTTGGCTTAACTCTGAAGTTAGACCCGCTTTGGCCTCCTGAGCACTATTGCAAACTATTGTACAATGGAAAAGCTTTATATGGGAAAAGATAAGACAATTTTGTAGAGAAAGACATTCAAAAGAATGGATTAGAGAAAGGAAGGAAGGAGGCAGAAGGCAGGAGTATGGAAGGAAGGAAATATACAGAACTGTATGTAATGGAGCAAAGAGAGGGACAGTTAAATGGACATTACCACAGAACACACAGTTCTCTGTATCACCTTTAATCTTGGTGTATGCATAGTTCATATCTAAAAGTTCTGTTCTGCTCAAGTTATTGTACAAGGAGGTGAAAAAACCTGTCTGTTTCAATTGCAGAGGTAGAATGCCTGTGCAGGTAAGAGAGCAGGGATTAACAGTGTCTGAAAATGCTAGATAAATCAGTGCTTGCGCCTAGCTTGCCTTAGTACTGAAGAAGTCAAAATGCTGGGTAGCAATGAAGGTGCTCCAGATAAGTCAGAGGAACACATGGTTGAGTGTTTGGACCTTGTTTTCTGGAGATGAAGCATTTCTGAAATAACTATTGCTGGTTTCTGGGATTACTTTTTATTTATTTATTGTTGCAAGACTTTTTGCTATTGGTTATATTACACAAGTGGAGTAGTTTTAAAATACAGTGTGCAGGACCAAGAATAGACATAGCAGATTTTTTGGTCAATCAAAAAAAAGAGACTAGAAAGCAATCTAAAAATGGTGTTTTTTCTCTCCTACATGTTTCTGCAAGTGACCTATAAAGCAAAGAAACCACGTAGTAAATACAGTGGGGTTAGCTAATTAATTTATCATAGTAATCAGCCCAAAGTCTGTAAGAGCTTTTTAATAACTGGATTATGTACTACACTGTACAAAATACAATAGCAGGATTTTTGCGGTTTTGTTTCTGGATGACTCTTCCTTTTATTATTTTCAATGTAACACATAGAAGGCTCAAAAGCCAAGTTCAGCTATGATATACCAATTGAAAATGACATTTTCTATTTTTGTGTGCCAGATACTGCATATTTTTAAACTGAAGTTAAAAGATACGTTCCAGTGCCTGAATAATACTTATCACTTTTTAAAATCATCTTTGTTCTGAATATTCATCAATTATCCTGAATATTCACGTTCCTGTCAGGTACCATTTTTGTTTCATCTGGAATATCTGATCAAATATTTGCCTAAAAACAAGTCAAATTAATTCTGAGCTAACATGTCTGGACAAATATTTCTATTTTATAACATATTTTCATTCTTGGGCCTTATTTTTGGCAAGGACTTTGGATCATTCACAAAAATCAAGTTCACTTAAAAATGTATACCTTTTTCTTCTTGCACTGCTTTATAGGAACAGTGTGGTATTTAATTGTTTCTAAAGAACAGCATTTCTTCTCTGACACTGTTCTGTAATTTAATAGAATAAAATGTTTTCTCTGTATGACTTCCTGCTGCTAGAAAAATACAAAGATGGAGAGTAAATGCAGACTCAGCTCTGAGACATTTATTTTAAAAGCAGGAGACATTAATACCTTATCTTGAAAAAAGTTGGTTGTGTAGATGTTGCGTTTGAGCCAGAAACATACTCTGATAAGCCTACAAGATTCCCACAGAAAGTGCTTTTTTATACAAGGAAAAAACATTGGTTGATACTGAAAAATGACATTTTTCTAAATTACGTACTTTAAGAGTGCTTTAAAAATGTTTGTAGGTATACAGAACTAGCATGTAACGTTCTGATTTCAGTTCGAGGTACTTAATTATGTACCTAAAATATTTTTCAAGAAAAGAGAGTTTTGCAAAACTGCACTAAGATTTGGGATTTTTAAGTAAATTAACTTTTGACTGGAGTTTCAGTAAAGTATCCAGCCAAATGATTTGTTAAGTTTCCTTTTAGTATTATTATAATAGAAAGAAAAAAACATAATGGCTGTGCCGCATGTTTGGAATTATTGCAAGGACCATTAAGTTATTCCTTTTTGATAAATGGGTACTTCCTTCCCATTTTATATTGGTTTTCTGGCTTGATTGATGTTATGTCTTGTGATGACTAAGATTTGTGCTGTCTGATAAATCATATACTTTAAAGAAATTCAATATATACTAGATCCTTGGAAATTAATAAGTAACCCTTTTCTTTTCTCCTGCAATGTGTCTCGCTGCAATGTGCATTCCATTCCTCCTCCTTCTGTCTTTACTGTTATCTACCAGTGCTTGGGTACAGAGATAAATGTTTCACTCATTCAAATTCCAAATCAGCAAGTAAGGGAAGAGTCCATCAAGGTACTGTATTCTGTATCCTGAAAGCACATTTTTTTCTACCATCTCCATAACTGCTATAATATTCTAATATAGGCTAAAGTCATATTTGTCAGAAAGCCTTAACTCTGAATTAACAAATTTGGTAGTTTAGGTGATGGAATCTGAGCTGTTTTTTTCCTTTTGTTTTGTTTTTGTGCCAGTGAATGCATGGTGCAGGGGCAGTGATTAGCTAGTAACACACTTAAGCACATTTAGTACTTCAGCATACTTCAGTAAGATTATGATCTAAGGCAGTGACATGTAGATTTTTTTTTCATTTCTGTGACAAAATATTTAACAGCAAACATTAATTTTGCGAGTTCCATTTTTAAGAAACATAAGGAATACTGCTGCCTACTAAATGAAATTTTCTTCCAAAATCAGAGGTAATGTTACTGGACAGGAAAGTATCGATTTCTGCCAAATGAGAAACTCATAGTAATAAAATACGTGATAAATAATTAAAGTTAATTACTATTGACAAAAAATAAGATACAGGGCAAAATTAGAAAAAAAATTATACTTGTATTTTACATAGCATTATCAATCACTGAGTAGATGTGTTCATCTGCATGTTTTTGTAACTGGTTCTGTTGCTTTTGGTGTCCTACGAGTTCTCGTGGTTGTGTGCTTTTGTAAAATGCTAGAAAGAGTGACTGATAAGGAAGAGTATTTTTTCATACATAATATTTTGGGCAGTCATCTTTATTGGAGCTAGCATTACTTCATAACAAATGAACAAGAATTTATTTCCCTTTTTAAATGCTTGCCATGTATTCTGTTTGTTTGATAAAGTCCTTATATTTCTTTATATTTTTTAATGTAATAATTCAGATGTGGAACGCAAGTTTATACTAAATATACTACTTTATTAAGTGTGGTATTTCATAAAACTGGCATTCTTGGAAATTGGAACTGTTGGAAACTGTTACTGACTCGAAGTCTTTAGTAAACTATTTTCAGTGATTCCCATTTATTTGCTGCCACTTAAACCTGGGAACTAGACAGGCAGGATACACTTCATAGAAAAGTCCCATCCAGAATTTTTTATAAGATTTTTTTTTTTTTTTTAAATGGGAAAGAAGTGCTGCTTCTGAAAAAAGAATAAAAATATTTTGCTGATTGGGATGTCTCAGTGGGTTTTTACTGCTATGTAAAGCTTTTTTTCTTGTATGCAGGAAATACTAGTTATTCATATTTTTTCATGAAGATTCTTTTCCTGCTACTGTAGTTTCTAAATGTCTGCAGCAACTAGCTATTTTTAGTGCCTTTATTTTGGATGCCTTGCTTCACAGATTTGTGGACAAGAAGAGTTCTCTGATAATCTGATTTACTTCATAATGTTTTAAGGAATTTCACACAGCCATTTAAACACCAATATATTGATTATCAAGTAGTGCAGTAAAGTGCCTTTCACATCCTTGATGCTGAAGAGAAAAATATTGTCCCACAAAATCATAGTTACTAAGCAAGACACGGAAGAATATCCACCAGTTCTCTTTGGGTACTTGTAGATTCATTCTGACAATGCTGTTTACCAGTCCTGCATCTTACATGGACATGGAAATGACAGTAGTACAGTTGCATCCCTAAGGCACAATGTGCAAACTAAAAAGCTTATTGCGAGGCAGAGCTCAGTAACTGGTACAGTGCCTTTGGAGAAGGGCTGCGCCGCACACGGGCGCGAGTCTGTGGCTGCACCTTGCACTGCGCCGCTCCCCGTGCACGTCCCAGCTCACGCTGTTGCTAACTCTGCGATTCCCGTGCTGCTGCCTGCTGCTGGAGTGCTGGGGACACTAGTGCCAGAAGGAAACTATAAAGCTGTCCTCATCTACTGCTCTACTCACACAGCTAGACCGTAGTCACATGTATTAGCATGTAATCATGAAACAGAATTAAAAAAAGAACTTCCTTAAATCCATTTCTCTTTCTAACATGTCCTTTAGATATGGACAGTAAAAAACTCAAATCTGTGGTATTCTCCATTTTAATCAAAGTATTTAAAAAGCAAATATGGAATACTTCAGCCTGAAATGTGATATTTGAGTTGCTCGCCTTTACATACATTCTAATTGTAATAAAATATGGGATATTCTGTTACATTATGGGGGCAAAGGGAGTTCTTGGTAACAAAGAATTCAAAATGATAGTTTCTGTTATTGAAAGAAATAATAATTATATAGTACTTTTAATGGTTAGACCTCCAAAAAAAAAGCTTTTGACAAGGAAATTTGACAATTCTTCTGAATTGTCTTCTGAATTTTTCTGAAAAAAAGAATTCTGAATTCTTCTGAAAAGTATTCATTTTATTTCCAAATACCTAAATGGATATTAATGACTTGCAAATTAAGATTCACTTTTTCATCTGTTACTGATTTCATAGCAACCATTTTCTGTCTAGTAGAAATCAATATGCAGGGTTTGACTAGAAGCTTAGTTTATCAGCAATACAGTAGGATGATTCTGACAGTTTCTGTTATGAAACGATTACTTTTCTGTGTATGCTAAAGGTATCCCATATAGCACAATAGGTTTAAACACTGTACCTTCTAAATAATATTTTAATGCATGCCTTAATAACTATGATCTCTAGTGCCTCACAAAAATAGTCTTTTAAATATTTTGCATCTTCATAAAGGTGTCTGGGCAAGTCTTCGTTCCAGCAACCGATTTATCAGCGCTCAAACTCCATTCATTGATGTTGGTGCAAGACTTGCAGGGAAAGATAACACCTCTTCCTACAGTAATAGCACATTTTTGCAAAGTCAGCTTCTGAGACGTCAAGCAGCCCTTTACATATTTGGAGAAAAATCTCAATTACGGGTAATGGCTTTTTCTTTTATTTTAATGTTTGAAAAGTTTCTTTTTGGCTTGAGTGTAATAACCCTAGTATTTTTACAAAAGAGAAATATTCTTGCTAAGATAGATGGATAACTCTCCTGAAGGTGTAATCTCACAGGAGGCATCTAGAGCATACTTGGTGTGCAGGCAGACATGCAGAGCAAGCTGAAGTCAAGCACTGAGGTTATGTAATAAAAAAAAAAAAACAGTGTAAATACAAACATATTCGATTGTCTTAAAAAACAAGTGAAAAACAGGCTCAAAATCATTAAAGCTGAAGTTCAGTAATTGGATTGCTCTGTCTTGCTGAAGTACTGGTGTCAAGTATCTACCAAGCTAAAGGTACAGTTCAGAGATGGATACAAAGATGATTAAAAAATAAAAGGAAGTTGGACAGACTTCTATGCCATGAAAAGGTCCATGATGTTCATAGTTTTGTACACCTTTTTAGTGAAACCTTAATATGCTAAATGTGGTTGTTTAAGAAACAGATGTTCATGTAGAATAATTCTTGATAATTTAACTTTTTTTTTTTAAAAAAAAAAAAGAGATGGAGTTTTTTTTTTTTAAATCCCCACACTAAAAGATTGAAAAGTCACTTATTTGTATTTTTTTCTATATGTGGTCATGCAGAGAAAAAGCAAATTTAAAATGTAATGAATGAAGTTTGTAACTTGCAAAAGCTAGTGTGGAAACATCATTTTTCAGTTTCTTTTGAAATTATAATTTTGGGGTGATGGAAGAATCTCCTTAATGAAAATACTAAAATTCTTTGCAAACTATGTTTCTGTTTTGAGTTTTGTACTTGAAATGTTTTATTTTTGATTTGTATTATATATATATTGATTATATATATGCCATATCTAGATAGATAGATTTTTAAGCCAGACAAGGCTCTGCCAAAGCAGACCATTTGATGGAAAGGAATATAGGAAGAGTAAAGTGGGAGAGATGGTTCAACCGAATTAAATTAACTATGGGACATTTTAGTGTTAGGCTTTCCTGTTAAATTACATCTGCTGTTGTCTTTCACACACAGGGCTTCAAACTTGATTTCGCTTTAAATTGTGAATTTGTTCCTGTTGAATTCAGTGATCTCCGACAAACAAAAACAAGCTTTAAAAAGCTAATGAGAGCTTGTGTTCCCAGCACTATTCCTACAGATTCTGAGGCAACATTCCTTAAAGCTCTTGGGGAGTCAGAATGGTTCCCACAGGTAATTTTTGACAGATACTTCCAGTAATCTATGTGCTGTACTACTTGCACAAAATAAATCTGATGCTCTTGTGACAGAGAACTGTTATCTTCTAACCAGCTGGTGGTGGTCTTTATAGATATTTTGTATACTATCAATTTTGTCAGTATTGTAAGTACTGTTATTTTAGTATGATCATAACATTTACAGGTGTAGGAGACATTTTTAATGACATAATTTACTATTGCTAACATGGCACAAGTACCCAAGTGAAGATGACTATTTTTGCTACCTTTATCAATTTGCAGTCTTCATTTCAAGTGTTTTGTCTTACATTATACATTTTAAAAATCATTAAAAAATAGGGAACAATAACTGAGCCTTCTGATTTTAAAGCCAATATTATGCTTCTGATATGCGTGCCCAGCTTGACTTTCCATATGCACAGGTATTTAAGAAACAGTCCAGAATATATTGGTTATTGTGGGATATGGGAACATGGCAGTTAACAGGAGACCCACAACCTATCAGTACCTCTTCTCTCTGAATCTACTCCTTTATTTCTGTATCCTGCATTCTTTTTTCATTTGGAGTAGAAATGTGAAGGGCTCATTGAAAGTACCATTTGCAAGATACGATGCTCATTTATAAAAGTCAGCTTTCTGTGAATCTTTGACCATTTCAGTTACAGTGAATACTTTTGGGCATGTGCATGTCATATTTGGAATCCTCTGTTGAATAAATTCTCTTGAATATAATTAATCATAGAAAAACAAGATCCTTATGCTGATTTCTTAAGGAGGAAATACCTTTCAGTACTTTAGTAATTCTAGTAACTATCAGAAAACGTACTCCTGGCTGGACTGTGCTGCAGTGCAAGCAACTACTTGCAGCTCTTCCCCCACTTGTGCTCTATGCTGTGTCTGACTGCTACTTTGTCCAGGAAGGGCAGAAGTAGGTGGAAGAGAAGAAATATTTGACTGTTCCACCATCCTGACATTTTTAATCACAAAATAATTGAGCAAATCAGAAACCCTAGACAGATGGACTAAGCTACATTGTGAGAAAGTAAACTTGTCCCCGTAGCAGCTCAGAGATCAACTCTTTCTCAACATTATAAGAAACTTAAGAGCAAGGACAACAGTGCATTGCTCTGTGCTCAGGACTAGATCGTAATATCATGCACTAGGCCTGATTCATTACCCAGGCATTTCTGTGGTGTAAATCATGTTTAAAATGTTGTGGTATGTGACTTATGCGATAAACTTAATTTATGACTGATTTGTCCCATTTTCTGCTTCTTTCTCCTATCTGTCATCTTGGAAATTTGTTTTTATTATTCAAGGCTTTCCTCTCCTAGATAACAGAAGTTACATGGTATTGGCTTTTACTGCAGTATAGGTTAAATAGTGCTTTATTTCTGTGAATACACACAAAAAAAATCCAGTCGATGCCATATTCTCTGAATGTAAATACTATTTTACATTTCTTTATAAGTAAGTAAGAAAAATTCTTTGTTCTGCTCTACTGCCTAAATAATATAAACAACATTTTATTTTTAAAGGTAACTTATTTTCCACCTTTATCCATTAAAATTACTGGAAAATTAGTTGCTTTTATTTTCTGAGTAATGACTGAAGGAATGTTCAGAGGAGTTAAGTGTCTGCCATCATGGTTTCCAAGATAATATTTATAGGATTACAGGATGCTTGCTTTCTTGCATGATCTTAATGCATCTTGTCTTTTATTTATTTGTTTTCTTCTGTTTTCTTTCTTCTTTCGGATTTTCTATTGCTCACCTTGGTTGGATTTTATTCAGTGCTCTACAAAAAGCAGTTTCATTCAACTGTAAAAAAATGATTTGGTTATATACTGGGCTGTTACCATGTTTGCCAGGACTCCTGTCATAATACCACAAAAATGATAGAAACAGGACAAAGATTTTTGTAACTATGATATGAGCTTCTTACTAAGAAAAAATAAAACTGTCCAATCTGCTGCATTTTATCTGCTTACAATTTTAAGTTTGAATAAATCTGATTCAGTTTAAGACCTCTACCCAGAGAAATTAATTACCCTACTTGTAGTAAAAGTAGGATATTTAATTTCAGCCAGACTGTCCCAGTGCAGAAAAGAGACTTCAGTTTATTTCCAGATTATAGAAATGCAACTTTTTTCCTGATTTTTAATACATAATTAATTATTTTCAGATGTTCATGAGACTCTCATTTGTTTATTTGTTTTCCTATATTGCTTGCTTGCTTCTTTCAGACTTTCTCGAGATTGAGCATTAGTAATATTTTTCTTTAAAGGCCTAACATGGGTTCTACCACTGAAAGTATGTAGTGACTTGAAAAATCTTAACCTTTCACAGGAAAAGATTTTAGTGTTGAGCCCAGGATGGAATTTCTCTACAATAAATCTCTTAACCATGTTATTTCCATTCATTTTTTATGGCATCCGTTTTATTATAGTACGCATTAGCTTTAATAGATTCAGCGTCTATCTTCAGATCTTTACTTGGTTTTGTTATAGCTTGAATAACAACCTTCCAAGACTATTATATTATTATAGCTTTCTAATCTGTTGCATCAATCAATTTCTCTGTTCTGTGTGTCAACTTCATAAGTCACATTTACTATTAAGTATAAAAGGATTCTATTTACTGATAAGATCTAGAAATTTATCTTACATTTGAGTGTGTTACTAATTTGTAATATTTTATAGCTTCACAGGATAATGCAGTTGGGTGTTATCATCTCAGAGCTCCTGGAAAATGGTTCTTCAGTTATGGTTTGTTTGGAAGATGGCTGGGATATTACTGCACAAGTAAGCTACTGTTAAAACCTGAAAATAACTGATTAGTGAGAACAAATACTAGGCAATATTTTTAGATAAATGACTGAAATTTTGATATAACATTAAGAACTTTGTGATCTGGCAGCAATGAAGATAATAGAATGCATGAATCCTTACCTTCCTTTGCAGTTTGCATCTATTATTGATTTTTTTACCACTGTGGAAAATGTTCTATACAATGAACTTTTTCCAAAGGTTCTAATGGGCTTACACTTTTAAGACTCATCTAGAATCTGAAATCTTGTACTGAGTATGTATTTTAGAATAAAAGCTGAGGGTTGCAACAACAGCTCATTTTATCTTCTTAAATTGAGTGACAGGTTGCCTTGAGAATAGTGTCCATCCACAGGAGGGAAAGGAGGAGAATTTTTTCTTTTGCCATTCACTTTCGGTAAATGAAATTACGAGACCACACACAAAGCAAAAACTAAATTTGTTCCAGTGACACCTGCTGAAAGGACAGATGGCTATAAAAGCTTTCGAAACAAACTATAAATTAGGTGAATGATAATGCTTCGTGCAGTGGGTACATTGCGTCCATTTACCAGATGCAATCTGGTCCATAATCCAGAAAATATTCACAGATAATCTCAGTAAATAAAAACCTCTTGTACAGCCAGCAGCCTGATCCCAGCTAACACAAGAAAATGTTAACGTTGTTTTTGGAACCATCATCAAACAAGGAAAGCTAGAGAAGAGAAGGTTCCTAGTATGTGGAGTAGAAAGAGGTCTGTACTGCGTTTCTACAATCTCCTGAGATGTTGTCAGGCTGGTAAACTCTGTAACACAGGAGTATTTCAGAAGATTTAAAGTAATCCTCAGACCTCTTCTTTAAAGCTTTCTCTGCTGCAATAGCCCTTACTTTTTGGTAAATGTTCATCATCCTGTTTTATTAATATAAGTGATTTTGTTTCAAATTGAATTTAAATTTGGTAGTCATCATAATAATCAATATCTCAAGAAATTCCAAATCTACAGGTTTATCTTTTACCCAATTTAGTTGAAGCTCTTAGATACAAAATATTATTTTCATTGTTTTGATAAAAGTATCTGTTATTGGTACAAATATTTGTAATTTTGTTGACTGCATTTGTTTCCCTGAAATATAAACAGATTATGGAATGTTTCTGTTCACTGAATAAAATGTTGTCCTTTTAATGCTGGTCACAAGTAATGCAAAATAATCTGTTTTGTGTTCTAGGTAATATCTCTGGTGCAGCTGCTCAGTGATCCCTTCTATAGGACACTTGAAGGCTTCCGAATGCTGGTGGAAAAAGAATGGCTGTCTTTTGGTCATAAGTTCAGTCAGCGCAGTAATCTAACTCTCAATTGTCAGGGTAGTGGATTTGCTCCTATTTTCCTACAGTTCCTAGATTGCGTGCATCAAGTAAGTCAAATTGTATATAATTTTAGTTTACAATGAGTATTCAAAAATAGCTGTATGGATTACATTATTGCATTTCCATTATAGATAATGCTTTGGGAGAAGACTAGTAATCTTTATCTCTAGTGTTTGGTAAAGTGAATGGCTTTTGCCTCAAGGAAGAGTTGGAAAATAGTGAATGGTTGCCTGGTGGAGACTCACCATCCACACAAAACTGTGTAGTGGGGATTGTTGGCATTATGGATCTTTTGAGTTGGTTCATGCAGCATTTTCAAGTAGAAATTCTTTAATATTAAGGCTGGCTTTTGGCAGTGTAGAGGACTTCAAATTAAAAGGAGATATTGGTGGGTTGTATATGCAGTGAATAGCCAGCGCACGTCTAGGACTTGCACAGAAAGAAGGATAAAGCACAGAGCAATGAGGTTCTTGAAGCATTTTGGATTCAATACAAGGATGTCAGGCCAGGAAGTTACTTGATCTTCAAGTTAGCAGAGGGGCTCCTCACAGGATCATCTTAAAGAGATATTCAAGATGTTTATATGGGGAAACAAGTGGTACCAGAAAATAAAAATAAGATTTTGTATTTCTTCGTATTTTGTTTTTGTCATGCCAGTCTAATTCCCTGTCCCAAAGTTCATACAATTCCACCGTTAAGTGGAAGAATGTGCAAACTTCATATTCTTGGCTGGTAGTGATTTCACTGTAATTTTCCACTTCCATAGCTGAAAGAGTTTTTTGAGAGGTTCAGTAATAGTAACAGAATAAAAAAGAACATAAATGTTTAGAAAGCTGGGAAACAGTTGGTCAGCTGGAATGTTCTTATTTCTTTGTATAGTGCATATTCAGAAGATGAACACTAACAGTACATGGTGTAGCAGAAGTTAGATTAACAATATCATGCTCATTTTAGGTTAATTCTATAGACTGTCCCATTCCAGGTTGATTCTGAAGGCTCCTTTTTCTCATCTCAAAGCAGTAAATAAAACTCTGTGGATTCTGTGTGTGTGCAAACACTAGATAGGAGGAGGTGAAGGATGTCTTGGAAAGCTTGCATGTCCCGCTGCCTGCACATTGTAGCTTTTCCACTTCCCTTGTTTTCTCACTCAAAAAAAAAGAAAAAATTATATTAACCTGTATTTGAATTTGTGGCTTTCTGTGTCTCACATAAGTACATTTATTTGGAGGTGGAAGTGGAGGGGCAATTTCAGGCTTCTCAGTTTACTCTAAAATTATATGTGCCTTTTTTTTTTTTTTTCCTAAGACTAGTCTTGAAATAACAAAACTAACATTCATAGATTTACTTTTAGAAAAGTTTCTGTTGTCTAGGATTGTTTTCACTTGATATTGTTTTGCTGAATATTAGAGGAAAGTTGCCTTTGTTAATTAATCTTGGGTATCAGCTTTGCAGGCATGTTGCCAGGTGTCTGGCTGTCCTCTATTTTTAAGAAACTGTATGGTGTTCATTCAGCTTCTTTAGCTTTTTCAGCCTTAAAGTTCTTTCGTATGTGTTACTGATGGATACAGGAAAATCTGTGCTTTTCATTTTTTGTCTCAAGCTCTGTCCACATGCCCTGGCTGCAGCAGTGTCACGTGAAAATGTCCTGCAGGCTGGTTCAGGCTTTTCATCACTTCTCCTCTGGTGAAGATACCACCTTTCCAGTCTTTTAGCTAAGCAGTTAGCTAAGCAGTATGAACCTGCCCACTTGGTAGAAGAGACCCGCTGTATAAACCTGACCCACCTTGTTTTGACTACAGTGGATTCAGGAAGCAGTTCAGCCGGTCAATCTGAGGGAGGCAGTAACTTCTCATGATGAGCAGATAGGGCTGTCTGGGAGTTGTAGTCTTTTATGACAACACATCTGCAGCCAACGAAGGACATGGGAGCACAGCTTTAATGTGTAAACAGGGTAATATAAATTATATAGATCTATTTTTTTCTTAAAAAAAGTGCTCTAAGCTGACTTTCATATGATTCTGTATAGAATGTAGCCCTGAATAGGTTCTCCCAAAATAGACATACGAAGATTCGTTTTCTCACTAGGAACAGCGCAGAACTGCCTTACCAAATTCTAACTGATTTGTTGTAAATTCTTAGGAAATTAGTTTTGAAGACAAATTAGTGGTTGAGCTTTCTTAGGAATTTACTGTGAAAAGTATATTTACTGCTTACTAAATACTCGTATGGGAACATTTCTGTTCAGTTTCACTGGCTTGGGTACAACTTACTAGAACATGGTGGAATCCAGTTAGACCAGAAGTTGACCCTGAGTATAATATCTTATGATCATATATTGCATTTAACAACAAAAAGCCCATTCACTTGAAAGAAATATTTGGGCCCTCCCAATTATTTTAACCATTAGAGTCTCAAGATAATAGGTAGAATAAGAAAGTCGCCTTAGAGCCAACATGCTTTAAGTATTATTGATTAAGCTAAAGATAAAGAGAAAACAAATTGAGAGTGATTCCTAAATTAGAACTGCATCATCTTCTAAAAAGTCATTGTTTATGCCAATATCTCCAGGTGTCAGCTGAATTATTAATGCAAAATCATTCTTTCACAATAGCTTCATCTGGCAGATACTTTCACTGCTTCTAAGATGGGTTTTATTAAAGTGATGTCATTGCAGGAAGCTTTTCTTATTTCTTTATTCATTCATTAAGTATAGTTAAACCTGAATGGTTTTCTGTAAATGACTTCTTTCAAGCTCAACAAGAAGCTCTGTTATGGTACTGTCTATCAGAGGACATGAGTGTACTTATGCTATAGAGGATGCATTCAGTTATTCCAGTGTTTACAGGAGTAGCATAGTAGTGGTTAAGATCACAGGGCATTTTGGAGTATACATATTATTTAAGCTGAATAAATACTGATACCTAATAGGAATACAATACCAAAATATTAAAAAAAAAAGTAAGGAAGGCTGAAACAAGTGTCAGATTACTAAAAACATTTAGGAGAAATTTAAGTTAATAGGAGACATTGTGATTTGAAAAAGAATTTTTAAATACTGAATTCCTGTAATCTAATCATGCTGTTAGAAACAGCTATAGGTTTACTCATTTTTTAAATGTTTGTAGGAAACATGAAATGAAGCATTCTAAAACCAAATGCAGTTCATATTTTCCAAAATACTCTGCAGTCATATCTTTTGAAATGATACAGTCTGAAATTGCAGAGTATAAAACATTGCTTCCAACTCATTTGCAAGTTTTGAACATCTCTCTTTGGAATCAAAGAACTAATGAAGTTCAATGAAAGAGATCAACAGCGAGGAACCAGCTATATTTATCCCTAACCTTTGTGGTTAAGTTGCTCACAGTAATTAGTCTCCCTTTTATTTTTATTGTTTAAGTGAATCCAGCGATTTTCTACTGTGTTGATTTAATGATTTAATCACGTCTGTTACATTAGAGCTATAGTTTATCTAGAACGCTTTTCCTCTGATCAGTCAGTCATTATTTGAATTTTCCAGACTACACAGCAGTTAAACAGATCAGTAATAATAGTAGTCCCTTCTCCCAGCGGTAGCATCCTTCCCATCCAGTGTGCTGAAACCAGCCACAACCGTTAAAAGACATATACTAACAGTAACTGCATCATTCATCTCATCAAGGAAGTGATTTAGAGGACAGTTGTTTTCACTTAAAAGGTAAATTACACTGTTTTAATTTGTAGTTGCTTATAGTTATAGCTCCAGAAACCTCAGGAATGGGGTTACTCTCAACACCTAGATCCATGCCAAGATTTTAACTGCAACTTATTTTTTAACTTCTAAAATTTGCTATAATAATTATTGACCTACAGGTAGAAGTTAAGACCCTGTAAAGGTCATGTCAAATAGTGAAGTATACACTAACTTGTCAGAAAGTCTCCTCTTTTATAGTATATAAAGGAAATGCTTTTCCTAGTATGAAATGAAAAACGTATACTTAGCTGCTTATATGTTTGTATATATATGTGCCTACACATACACACACATTCAGAACTTTTAAATTCACAGTTCAAAAGTAAATTATGTCGTTGTACAAAAACAGTGTTCTTTGTATTTTAATGTAATATATACCAGTAAAATTATTTTTTTAAAACAAACATAAAAAGTAATTTGTTACATTTATAAGCATGCAAAGCTTTCATTTCATATCAGAAAAGTAGTGCAGGTAAAGTAAGCATGAATACATTGAACTGAAATATCTTAACTAAATTTAAAGGCCTACCCTGCCTGACTTTTAAATGCCTGACTTTTTCAGATGTCTCAGAGGGGGTTTTTTATTTTTGTATTTTCTTCAACATATGTGAAAATCTAAGCATCAAGGATCTTCAAATAGTTGTATACACTAGCTTCCTGAAGTATTAAAAAAAACCCCACATTTCCATCTTAAGGAACCAATAGGTAGAGATCAGAGAAAAATGCTGGAAAAAGAGTTGTCAGAATACAGAAAGCATACATAGGGGGACTGTGAAACTAAATGTATTTTACAAGTTTTGATGGGAAGTTAGACAAAGCGCTGCAAGAAATACATTTCAAAAGTTTCAACAGTTTTATTTTTGTTCAGTCAACTATTGTAAATGGTGATTTTTCAGTTAATTCTGGTTTAGTTCTGAAAATAAAGATGACAAAATTCAAAATTTCAACACATGTTTTGAAAAGGAAAAAGAAATGTATGTAGACTAGTGGATACTTCAGAATAGAGCTGTGTCAGTAATCAATTACAGGCCATCACTTATGAGCACTACTTCTGTGCATATCTGCTGTGTTGTGTCCTGAGCAACAGCAAGAAGTCTGCTGCAAAAACATCTCATGAAGTTTGATTTTCAGCTTTGGAAATGATATATCATGGAGTAGCATCTTTGCCTCTAAAGATGCATGCTGTGTTATGACTTACCGTAAAGGATTTATACTGAATTTGATTATTTGAAAAATCCTGGGTTTTATACAGAGTAAAACACAACTTAAAAAGTACACCCTCTCTCTGACACATCTTTGCCACATAAGCATTCCATTAATTTAATTAGGTTTTAAATATTCTAACACAAAATTTGAAAGTGTTATTATGTACAATGGAGGCAATTGTATGGAAATATTTGTTACCAGTCTTCACAGAAGAATTATTTTGTTGTCATATTTCACATTATTGTTCCTTACATATCCATTTGTATTATACTTCAAAACCCTTTTTTTCTTTTCTTAGATTCATAACCAATACCCAACAGAATTTGAGTTCAATCAGTATTACTTGAAGTTTCTGGCTTTTCATTACATATCAAATCGATTTAAAACATTTCTCCTGGATTCAGACTATGAAAGACTAGAACATGGTATGTGTGACGTTTATTGCACATTGTTGTCGTAGTTGTCCATATTTTCCCACTGATGCTTAATCTACAAAGACTTGCCAAGCTTAATATGGTCCAGTAATTATGTGGTGGTGATCTAATATAAAACAAAATGTAAGTGAAGAGTATGTAGAATTCTATGAGTGATTCCTAAGTCATGCCACTGATGAAACAAAGTGAAAATGAAATATGGAATTAGTGCCATACCAATGCTACTTTAACAATTCCTCTCTCTGATGTAACTTCCCCTGCAAAATACCTTATTTTAACCAAAAGAAAAATCTTGGGGATAGTTCAGCAAGTGCACGAGGTGTCAGGAAGAGAAAGCATTTTGGTCTATTTTTCTCACTCCTTTCTCTTGAATTCTCTTCTGTATTTCTATTCTTTTGTTTTTTGTTTTTACTCCCTTCATCCATCATTCCTAGGTTCAGTGCTTACAGTCAAGGCCTCATCTGTCCTTGCAGCCCTCTTAGGAAGACAAGCCACTCTGTAACAACAGCATTTGACGCTGTTCTTGGAGCTTGTTCACGTAGTAAAACTCTTATAAGAAATGCTCTTAATTTTTGCTTGATGGAGTGTTTCTCATGGCACATGGTCATTGTTAAAGCTTTTCTTAAAAACTAGAGTAACCATGGATCGGACTGAACTTGAGTAGCCTTTTTATTTCTACAGATAATATTGATTTACAGTATTTACTTTGCTTTTGAGCAACATTTGGAGTAGATGACCTCCTGTTGTCCCTTCTAACCTGGATTATATGATTCTACAATTTCTATTTACTTTTTAAACTAGGCTTGTTTAATGTAGGGTAGTTGTGCTTTCAGGAACCATTGCATGCAGTGTAAAGTGCTATTTCCGAAAGTCTTTGTCCTACTTTGTCTGTTGTTCCAATGCCATTTAAGATTGCATAAGTTTATGGCTCATTTGTTTACCCTGATATGGTATGTTTTACCTGCCATGAGTTAGCAAATAACTCCAGGTGCAAATGGTCTGCCAGCTTGGGAGAGCTGGTAGCCTCTGGTAGTAGGGACAGAATCAGCTAGTAGGACTTAGTATCATGGCCAGCTGAACCAGCACAGCTGCAGACAGGAGACATTTATCTCTACACTCAAGAAGTATTCCAGTATACTTCAAAACAGGAGTGTAGGTATAACATTAATGAATGATTTTTTCCATAGTAAGTGGATATTCTAACTTACAGAAAGAGTGGTAGTTACAAGACACAACAATTGTTTCATCAAATATGATCTCTTGTAGTATTAGCATTTGACTGCAGATTTTACTTTAGATTTAATCTCTGAAATTCCTTTTGGCTGTGTTTTATTATGTTTGTTATGTTTTATTATAACCCTTAAACCTTTTTGATGCTGCTGTTTTCCATAGGGACATTGTTTGAAGATAAAGGAGATAAACACGCCAAAAAAGGAATTTGTATTTGGGAATGTATTGAAAAGATGCACAAAAGGAGCCCAATTTTCTTCAATTACCTCTATGCCCCTACTGAAACAGAGGTATGGTATTAAAAACAAGGTTATTTATTATTTTGAATGATTAGTACATTTGATACTGTAATTGTCTCATCTGAATTAAACTTTGGGGGCCAAAATTGACCTTCCTTCATTGACTGGTGTAGTGTCTTACAGGCTTACAACTTCAGTCCATTAGTTTTGAAAGTGTCACATTCACTATAAAGAACCAAAATCTGGAACATCTATTCCAACACTACCCTCACTATTATACTGGGGAAACATCAACTCCATATGCTGAATTTGAGTTCTTATGAGGACCTGATTGAGTAGAAGGATGAGTATGAGCAGCATATTCCCAAAGCTAGTGTCTCTTATCTGACTGAGCTTAGTTATAATGAGGTCTTGCTATGGAAATTATCAGATGAGAATGCCATTCACCTAAGGCAATGTTAAATTTAGTGTATTATCTAGAAAATCTAAGTATTGCATTTTTAAGTCTGAATGTGAAAGACTGGGTTTGTGTCATTGTAATAAAGATTTCTTTCTAATAGGCACTGAAACCAAATGTAAGTATGTCCAGCCTCAAAAAGTGGGATTACTATGTAGAAGAGATCTTGGCTACAGGTCCTTCCTATGACTGGACCATGGTGACTGCAAGAGGCAGTGTTTCAGAGGAAGCTGACCAAATGGATGGCTCACTCTCTCAGAGTAAAAGGAAAATAGTATGGCCCTGTTATGATGATGTTAAAAAAATACAACCCGATGCCATCAGCAGTCTCTTAAACGTAAGTACATACGTTAAAACAGAACAAACAAAAAACATAAAGGTCTTTTATGGTCATGAAATTCATATTTGCGCTTTATTTAAACAGATACACCATTTTTAAAAGTATCTCAGTAGAGATCCAAAAAGAAATTTTATAAAAAATGTTTAGGTGCCTTGAAGACATATTGAACCTGAGAATCAGTGAGACGTCTGACAAAATTTGCAGTAATTTTGTAGTAGCCAGTAATTTATTGGAAAGAGCCATTTGTGGATGCATTTCTTCCATTGTCTTCTTGAAAGAATAAAGTAGCTAGCATCATAGATTTTTAGTTCTGAGATGCACAGTTTTGTCACAAGAACTGATATTTTAATTCAGGCAAACATTGTTCTATCTTCTTGCCCTGTTGCTACTCAGTTTAAAATAGATTTAGGATAAAATGTCAGAGCCAAATGTCAGGGCCTGAATTTCTCTCGGAAGCTTTTCTTGGTTGCTCTTGGTTTATTCATATTGACTAAGACTCTTTCCTTCCTTTTGGAAGGAAAAAGGTGCAGGTGCAGAAACTCTGGCTCATGGGCTTTTCTTTCTGCAGAGTCTACCAGGTATCAAAATAGGATGTGGAAATAAAACTTCAGGTTCACAAGCCCAAACCAGATTATTAAATGCCTTAGAATATTGGCATACCTACAATAGGTGCCAGACGTTGGCTTTTACTTGTTTGTGTTTGTTTACATTCCTTAGGTTTTGTTCTTTCGTTATCAAATGAAGAAGGATCCTTTGTAACATGAAAATTTTTGTAATTGTTTAGAATGATTTAACATAGATATTGTTTTAAATGTCTGCTGTTTAATTATGAGTAATTATTGCTCTAATCTTTAGTTTATCATACAAATTAATACCTTATGAAAATGACAAGGGCATTTTTCACTGCCTTGAGCTCTTTCAAGCTGTGTTCAGCTATGGACACCGCTATGTACAGTTTTTTAATTTGAAAACTGTATATGCAGACACTGTTTTCTAAAGTTGGGGTTATGGAGCCTGATGGAGCAATTCATGGAAACTGAAGATGTGCTCTGTATTCTTGAAATCTCCACATATCAAAGGTGATTGTTATCAAACATCTTAACACAGGAAGGTTCTGAACAGGTTTGACTCCTTGAAGATACACTTACTTTTGCTAGAGTTGATTTTATTTGGGAACATTCTTGGGATCTCTCTTAGTCTATTCCTTTCCTTCACAAATACAAAAAAAAAAAAAAAATACCTAACAGACTATGAGCAGGGGGGATATCAAGAATTCTTTAGTAAATACAGAGCATTTCATATGTGGTAACTAGAGGACAGAATTACACTGGGAATATAGCAAGAGCGCTCTTCTGCATTTCTGCCTGGAGTAAATGTCAACCCATCCATATCCACAGCTGGGGAAGAAAATGCCATGTAAGAAGGAAATTAGCAATATTGTATTCCAAAGATATGTGGGTCAGGTTTTATAAAGTTTAAATGTTATCTGTGAATTAGATTATAGTAATAAAAGATAGCAATAGAGAGGAACTTTGAAGAGGTTGTATAAGGGTTACAAAAATATTCTTGTAAGTGTAAAAAGAGAAATGAACTTCCTTCTAGAACAAGTTGTTAATTTAAGGTTATTGCTCATGTAGGAGGAAGACCTCTCTTTAATCATAAATGTGTTGGTATCCAAAAATGTTTGAACTGAGACCATATTGAGCTCTGGCAGATTGGTTAGGGAAGATTTTTTTTTTCCCCTAGTCTCTAATGATAAGCCCAAGTATGTTTGTTCTTAAAATATTTTGCAATTGAAAACTAGGTAATACTCTTCAAGATGCAAAACTGGAACAGAGGAGCTATAGAGTGGCTTAACTGAGAATTTTCCATGGTAGAATGTGATACTTTTTTTAAGAGAAAAATTGTATACACTTACAGAAGTAAACATTATAAAGTATCTGGATACATAACAATCCACCTCTAACCATATGTATGTGATGGCTGTATAGTCTCCACAGAGCCACAGCTTTATGAGTTTTAGGAAGTTTAACTGACCTTCTCATTTCATTCATTTAATCCTGAACACTAAATGAAGCCTTCTAAAGATCGCAAATGTTAAAATGCATTTTACAATACATATTTCTCCATTAAACTTCTCGCCTCACTAAGGAGAAGCAACAAGTGCAAGCTAGGTTGCTCAAACCTTAGATTCTCAGAAGCATCCACAGGACACACAGATGTTTCAAAGTAGCTGTTGCCCCTTATGACCATTCTGCATCATGGAAATCAAACCCAAGCTCATTCCATACATGGAAGAAAAAAACCTCTAAGGTTTTCAGTAAGGTTTAAAACTGAAGGAGTTGAGAGTAAATCATAGTGATTTATAACCACATAAGTTTTCTATGCAGAGTTTATTAAGGGAGAATTCATTCCTAATTTTTCAACTTATACATGGTTGCAAGTTTTTTATTTTGAGTTCTGGAAGCACTAGTCATTATGGAGCCAAAAAGTAAAGGAATGTGACCTAGTTGCTAAGTAACAAGTTTCAGTTACTTCCAGATTCTGCAAAGAAAGATTCAGAAGTCAATACTAGGTCAGAAGGAAAATGATCAGATTAAAACTTAACTATTTTCTAGGACTAAAGAGTTTGCACCCTTTTGCAGAAATCTGGTAAGTGCATTCAGTCCTGTGAATCCCATCAGGAAAGGTTTTACATTTGGCACTTTGAAAGAGGCAAGCAATCAAGAGAAGCCTTGAATCTGGTCTGGATTTGCCATCCTCTGATTTTGTTATCTACAAATCAAGAAATTCAAACAAAGCTATTCTGAATTTATTTCTTAGCAGGAAAAGAGGCCACAATATGTTTAATGAATATGTGTATAACAAATGTACATGACTTCAGTATTTTAAACTCTATTTTGATTCCTGGTATTGAGCCAGATGTCTTATTTCTAGCATTACCTTTGAGTTTCCTAATTTACTTTCAGCAAGGAAGAGTTTGGAGAAGTATTTTGTTCAAGTTACTGTCTAATATTGGCTATTCTACTTTGAATTCAGAGTTCAAAATTCAGTTCAGCAACTGCTTCCTGAATTTTACCTAACCAAAGAGATTTTATTTACAGCAACATAGTTTCTGGTTTTGTTGATTTCCTGATCAAAAATGTTTCCTTATCTTAAAAATATGCAGTCTTTTCTGTAATTCATTCAATCATTAATGATTTCCTAAGGAAGTTGTCATTCACCACTATCAGTTGGAGAATATGATAAAATCTAAGTTAATTGTTTGGTATAGTGGAAATAAACTATTGGAAGAGACTTACTGTCTCTACTTTGAAAATAAATGTCTTTTAGCTGGCTTTTACATAACGCTGGAGTTCTCTGTCTTATGTTAATTTTTTGCTCTGTCATCAACTCTTAGTTGGATTTGTAAAATTCATGTTTTTAATATGATTCCATGAAAAATCAGATTTTTACAACAGTAGTTTTTGACAGTAAAAAAAAAAAAACAGAAAGGAATAGTGGCGAGGAGTACGGAACATCAAAGTAAAGAGGCATGGTGGCTAATCCAGTGGGTTGAAGAGGGTTATATTTAAGATGGTTCATAAGTAAACATAAACTAGTGAAACAGCTTCTTTTTACTTAAGTCTGCAACATTGTCTTATCAATGGGAAATAACCTCCACTGGAGGTTATCAACATAGGTCCTATTCCCAAGCTCCACAGCAAGAACATGCTGTTATAGTTTGGCATCCAAATTGAATAAATCTTTCTGTTTCATTTCCTTCTTTTATGAAAGCTTCGTATCACATTTTGTAAAACAGAGTAAATGTTAATATTGGCAGTGCTGAATGTTGATGTCACAGCACAGAATTTGCTCTTTGTAAATATTTTTATATAATATATACTAGCCTTATTGTTATCATGTGTCTGTTATGGTAATCGGTGCTGAATGTTGTATGTTCAAGAAGTGACCGGTGAGAAATGTTATTCTCAGGAACACCCTTATTTGTTTCAGGAAATTGAAAGGTTGGAAAATAAATTAAATCAGAGCCCAGAAAGATGGCAGCTTTTGTGGGAAAGGGTCAAAATGAATCTAAAGGATGATACCAGACAAGACAATGTAAGTAGCAAAAGTGTTCATCCACTAAAGCAAGCTAATTCCTGCTATAAAGGCTACCTGCGTCACTGACAAAAACACTGTATTTGTTGGCATAAAACTTTGCTTTCTGAAATTTGAATATATTATTCTAACTTAAGATACTGGCCCTGCATTTCTGCATGCATATATATTTATATGCTTATATATACATATATATTCATTTCTACATGTGTATTTATTTACATATATATGCATATATATATTTATGCCGTTTCTCTGTTAAATTCTCAGAAGATAATGCATCAGACAAAGCAAGCGTTTTACTAATATAGAATTATACAACTTCAAATATGTAAAAAGGTTCTTTGTGCCTATCTGGTAATGATAGACACATTACCCAGTTTACACCAAGACCAAAAGAGACATATTAAGAAACTTAATGAACATGTTGGTATGCATCTCATTTGCTTGTCAATGAAGAGATTTAAGCTGTTACAGTAAAAAATGTCCTTTAGCATTCTGTGCATTGCTACACTTGCATAGGTTTTAGCAAATAATAAAAAGTAAACTAAGTCATTATTGTAGATCTAATGGCTAAGTGTTTTATCTCTTAGTGAAGACACCTCTATCAACAAGTGGTTATTGTTCAAATCACTGCCTGTGTTTTGGGGATAGCATATATGCTGTTCAGCAGCCTAACAGAAATCAAAGTGTCACTTTTTGGGGCCGTATTCAGTACATCCTGTTATAAGCCAGTCCTTTTTAGTGCAGTAGTGCAGCACTGTTTCTATATGCACGATCCAGTCAAAGTCTTAGCCTTAAGTCTGAATACATTATTGAGAAATAGGTCAAACTCATATAGAATATTGACCCATTCGAGCAGTGGTAGCTTGGTAGAATATAAATCTTACTATTTCTTTCTATTCATTGGGACTATTTGGAGAGTGTTTATATCGGTGCACAAATCAAATATTTCACTGAAGGCTTATGTTCTCATAGACTGATACATGTTTTGCTACTGGTCCCTTCAATAATTTCAGTTTCTTAATGTATTTTCACTAGTCTGCAAAAGTTAAAAGACAAAGAAAGAAACTGATCCTTTCCCCTTTTAGCTATCTAAAATATTTACTTTTTGAGGCAGTAAAAGCTTTTTTATTTTTTTTTCTGTCATGGACCCCAGTCTCACAGTGTCAGAACTCACTATTAATGTTTAATAGGAGGTCAAGCTTTTCCAGTTACCAAAATATCTACATACTCACTTTCACCTTTTGTGGTCACTTTTATTCTCACTAGGAATCTTATAATTAAAAGTTTCGCAAATCTTTGTCAGGTATTTAGGTACTTTGCCAAGGTGCTAGCATTTACCTTCTGAGGACTAATAAATTTTAAGTTGGAAAATCTCTTGTCAAAGTGCATGACCAACAGATGTATATAAAGCTGATGTCAGAAATAATGTGGTTAAGCTACAATTTAACTACAAAAATAATGTAGTCAAAATCAATGAACTATTTCCTTGAAGAGTGCATTTCAGTTAACGTTGTACATCAATTTCTGTTTTCTTCAAACTCTTCTTGCACTATGTAATATGAATGAGCACAGTGAACATATACTAGGTTCTTGTTAATATGGACTAGAAAGTTGGGTAAAAAAACAAAATTATAAAACTAAAATTGAAGTAAGACTAGCTACAGTTCTTTGCCATGCACTTCTTGTGTGCAAGTTACCTCATGGATTATCAGAGAGAGTTGTGAATTATGGGCGTCAGAAAGAATCATCTGGCTTGGGATTCTCCTGTAATACTTTCTCTAATGTATTGATTCAGCAGGCAATCACATTTCCCAGTTATAAACTTTCTTAGATCTTGTTTAACCTTATTTGGTTTTTTTAAAATCTTTTTTCCAGCTCAGGAGACATCCTTCTGGCTCTTCGAGGATGATGTCAGCTAATCTACATTCCTATCAAAAGAGGTCTTTGTTGGAAATACCTGACCGTGGGCTTGGTGAGGAACAGAGTGTGAATATAACTCCCTCCAATGGAGTAGATAGAAGAGCAACTACACTATACAATCATTTCACGTCAAAGAATGATGAAAATAGGTAAACTGAATGATCACAGAATATTTACGAACCTTATTTTATTAGGCATTATGTTACTGTTTTGCCTTGTATTGTAAAATACAAAGAAAAATAAATAAATAAATAAATAAAACAAAATTTTCATTTTTACACGATACTCTAATCCTGCTTTTCTGCTTCTCCACAATTTTAGTTACATTTAACTGTCTTTTTGTGGAGATCCCTTTTATCCTAGTAATACCTTTAAATCTTCCCCTTTAGAAACACGAGTAAAGTCTAGATGCAGAATGTTATGCTCATCCAAAGCACTGAAACAGCTAGTGTTTGTCAGCAAACCATACCTACAATAACTAATTTAGTCTGTGTTTTAAAAACTCAATTGTTATCCTGCAGTAAAAGAAGTGCTTAAACAGTATAGTCATTTGGGATTCCATATATCATTAGTATTCAGAGTATGGAATCAAGTGCCATTCATGTTTCCTCTACCTTCCAGATCGTTTGAAGGTACGCTGTACAAAAGAGGAGCTTTGCTAAAAGGTTGGAAACCTCGCTGGTTTGTGCTGGATGTGACTAAACACCAGGTAAAAACTTCTAAAGAGAATGGGTATTTATGCAACTAGTTAGTTGCATTCCTGTTTACTGAGTTTAATTGATTTTACAGATAATACTAATTTTTATTTCTAGAGCAGTGTGTGTATTACATTGTTACAAACCATATGTGTATTAAAAAATACATAGTACAAACCGAGCATTTCTAGACTAGTATGTCAACTAGTATTGCAATAAGTCTTGGTACGTAAGAGATTAATTTTATTTTCTAGAAGGAAAAAAAGACCTTAAAAATATGATATAACCAAATCTCTGTGGGCCTCCCTGCAAGTCTACTTGGGTTTGTTTTTTTTCATGTGTGTCTAGCTGAGATACTATGACTCTGGTGAAGATACAAGCTGTAAGGGACACATAGATCTTGCAGAAGTAGAAACAGTGATTCCTGCCTCTCCATCAATTGGAGCCCCAAAACATGCGAGTGAAAAGGCATTTTTTGATGTAAGTATGCATGTTCTTTATTTGAACTTTATCTGAAACTTTTTAACGTGTTGCTTTAATTCCTGCTGTAAAGTGACAGCTGGAAAGAGCTGTCAGGCCAACGCAGAACAGAGCTGTTACACAACTAATATCTAGCCATTACTCTCAACACAAAGCAGAAATATAAAAGGTTCATTCAAACCCGGTTTGTACATTGAGTATTAAAATTTAAAATAGAGATTGCTAGTTTATTTGTGTTTTGCATATTGACTTTTCCGTCTTCACTTTATTTTTTTCCCTTTACAGTTGAAGACAAGTAAACGTGTGTATAATTTTTGTGCCCAAGATGCGCAGAGTGCCCAACAATGGATGGATAGGATCCAGAGTTGCATTTCAGATGCTTAGAAAGGAATAACATTCCATAATCAAGACATGTTTAAAGCTCCTCTTATTGTAAGAAGACCCATTTGGAGATGTTACTGATGGACAACCAGCCTTTCTTACATTTCAGCCATAAACTTTCATAATATTCTGAAGATTTTCTATTTAAAAATGATAACCACTATAACTACTATTTTTTTTTCTGCAGGGAGAACTTCAAAAAAGAATAATCCATTTATCCTGAATTTCCACTTTCTTCAGTACAATTCCCAGCTATAAAATGCCTGCTGTATTGCACTGTCACCTAAGCTTCTATTTCTCATATCAGAGTTACCTGTTAGAAAAATTATCCAAAGTAGATCGAAGAAATTTTCCTCCAGCAGGAAATCTGTTCTCACATTATTTACTTTTTTAAACAGAAAATTCAGATTTCCAAACTGGTGATTAGTAAGAGGAAACATATCTATAACTCCTTAAAAAAAAAAAAAAAAAAAAAGTCTTGAAACTTGTTGAGCCAAGTGGCCCTATTTATCAGATGGCTCATGTTTAGGCAGTAGGCATTTTATAAGACCACAAGTGTATCAAATTTTCAGAAAAGGTGTATTTTCAGTGTGCAGGCTGTTTTCTAACCTTGTGTTCTTCAGAGTATTCCTGCAATGTTGTCACAGAATCCCAATTTCTAGTGAATATCTAAAAATCAGAGTACTTTTCTTTTGGATTCTGTTTGCTGTTATTATGGGACAATGAAAGAAAAGTAGCTGGCACTGTCCAGGAGAAATAGGCAACAAACTAGGAATTCAGTGGAGGAAAAATCTTTTGAAGTATGAGAATTGTATGTGTTAATTTATGTGCCGTTCTGCTCACTGTAAAATAAAAAATAACGAACACAGTAATGCACTAAATAAAACAAGCACTTGCACTGAAATCTTTAAAATGCAGACATTTTGAAGGACAGAGGTAAGTTATTTATAGCAGAACAATACTAGCTAGTTAACAACATTTACAGTAAATAAATATGTACATAATCGGGTTTCATGTGTTGTGATTTGATACTTTCTAAACCTTTTTGCACATGAATCAGAAGACTGTTTATAGATTTTTACATTTGATAAAATTGTGCTTGTTCAACTTAGTATCTCGGAGAAACAGTTTTTAATAGCCCCAAATTAATAGGACTTTTACATTCTTCAAATAGTGATGACATGGATAAGTAACTAAGTTTTGTTTTTATTTTGAAATGTTTATATGTGAAATAGCACACTAATATTACAAAGGATTTGTACATATGATTCAGTATTTTCTCATTTTTCCAGACATTCTTCTTGTAATTTAATGTCAGCCTAACCAAACTGACTGTACTTACAGAATTTTTCAGTTATTAAATTCTGTGTTTGTTTTAACTAATGTATTTTGTCAGAAAGGAACACAAATTTCTCACTTCACACAATAGGAAATGCAGCTGTTTTTAATACATTTGCAATTTCAAAAAAAAAGGATTTTTTTAGAATTTTCAACTGATGAATTTTTCACCTGTGACAATGGTGTTTGCACATTTGTATTTTTCTTTGTATATGAAGTACTTTTATATGTACTTTGTAAAATACTGATCCCATTCTTAGGTTATATAAAAATATATACACCCCTCCTTTTTTTGTAACTAGTTTGTTTTAACTCTTGTATGTTGTATGACTTACGTATGCTAATCATCTTGTAATAAATACACTTCTTAAGGAAAAGTAAAACCTTCCTTTTACTGTAAAAAAGAACAGAGGTATACAGCAAGACCCACATCTTGAAGCATTTGCCACAGGCCCAAGACAAATCATTATTTACTCTATTAAAAACAGAAGCTGTAATAAAAACAGTGTGGTCTTTTGTATACTTGCATATGATCTTACATAGAAGTTGCAGTTGAGCATTCTTAACTCAATGTTAAACACCTGTCAATAATAACACTAAAAACTAAAGAAATCAAAATTTAAAGCAAAATTATCATTCTAACAAGTCTATGCATAGTCTTTACTAAAAGGGTAAATACCTAATGCTCAATACTGTGATTGAGGAATGACCCAGATGTTTCAGATAGCATTTCAATCACATACTTTCACTCTGAAATGCATCTCACATATATTATCTTAGGCTTAAATGATCTGGTTCATAAGAAATGACAGGGTCTCAATTGAGAATGTGCATCTAGCTTGAATTACGAGGTTTATGCTAACTGGTGTGAGATAGCAGAGTTAAAAAGGAAAGGGAATGTGTGATGGATGTAGGGGACCTGTGACAACTCTTGGCTGCTGTGGTGCTTAGATAAGGTTTGCAAATTGGACTTGGCATGGATGCTAATGTTGCCTTAAATGTTGATCTCAATTTCTAGTATCTGTATCGGTGGAAAATGCACTTGAGCAACTTAACTCAAAAATAAAGGCTAAAATGAGATGTACAAGATTTGTGTTGTTTATATAAAGAATATACAGAGGAATGGTAAGTATATGTTTTTGTTGTGAAGTCACTGAGTTTGCATTGTCCTTGCTGATCTTTTCTAGAGAAAATACCCAAATTGCAGATCTAAGTAAAATATAGAGAATAGTGTGAACTATGGAGATTATAAACCTATTTGATTTGTGGCAGCAGTAGAAAAATAGGAGTAGAGAATTTGTTTGGGAAAAAATCTTTATGCAAAGGGTCCCTCTACATCTTCTATGAAAATTTTCCAGATAAAGGAATCTATCCAGGTGTTGGTGAAGACTCTGTTTTGTCACATCATCATTCCTGTCTTGTGCATCACTACATTCCCACTGTGGAAAAGACACTGTTATCAGAGGCTTGTATAAGGGAAGAAGATTACTTTACTCCATGCTGAGCAATACAATGCCTACATAATAGATGATGGGATGAGCTGAGTTTGTTTTGAGGAGTTCACGCCAGCATGTTAGCCACCTTCTCCTCCTTGTTAACATATGCGTGTTTTCTGTAAAAGTCCTTATTTTTATGGAACTTCAGAATTAGTGTACTAAATAGTTAAATATGTAGCATACCACATGTGTGGGTCACTGCTTATGTAATACTGCATTAACAGCTAACAGACACAGGGCCAGATGTTCAAAATTTTTTGTCATGACCCACACATATTGTGTGATCTGGTACTTTGTGAATTGCAGGCATACCAATAAGCCGTGATCTTGTCCAAACACTGTCCTTTTGCCATTTCAACCTGTAATATTCTTGTTTTGTCTGAGTAGCTGCACTGCACTGCTTTTAAACAGTTAGGATAAAAGGAACACAGTATTGTCTGGACATGGAAGTAGCAGTTCTTTCTGGAATTGAATGATACTTCTTCCTACTTACCTAATATCTGAGAGACATTCTTCCTTTATTTTAGGACACACTTATGGATGTGTGTCTTGGACATATTCCAGATTTTATATTAGCATTTTGTCAATTTTTGTTGTTTAACAGATTTCTAATATTGACAACCTTGGTAAAGATTCTTGTATTTCAAACCTCAAAATTTCAGTGTTCATTTGCGTTAAAAGATTTCAATAATTGCCCCAAATTACAGTATCACATCACAATTTCATGATGGACAAGTCAAACTGTTCTGAATTTTAGACACGCAGAAAGAACGCGTGTTTGATGTAAATGTTTTTCTGATAAGGAAAAAATCTCCAGTAGCTCAAGAAACTAATAGCACTGACAGCACTGAGGGCTTTGCTATTTTACACTGGCTGTGGGCCAACATCGTAAGTAATGCCAGTGAGTTCAAATGATGCTCACATCAAGACCTCCAGTAAGTTCAAAAAGATGACTACATAAATCTGGGGATAAGTACATGCACAAGCTCAGTGTAATAGGTTATACCATACATAAAATCACTCTGATGTTTAAATACTTACAGGTTCAGATTCTGTAGTGTGTTGCATTAGTTTTATGCTGCCACATGAAGCAGAATTTTTAAAATTTGGTTTTTATTTCTGCTATGATTTGATTATTGTTAGTAAACGTATCGGAAACAAATGCATATGATGAGCTTTAAAATCAAATACATTTACATTACTTATATAAAGTATTGAGTTCTTTCCAGTGTATCATACAAATAAATGATTTGAGATAAGAATTACAAAGAAAAACACGAGACAGTTGGGAACCCATTAACTATTGAACTTTTATGAAGTTGGACAACCTGCTTCTCTGAGATTCATTTACTATCTTATTCCTTATAGTATTCTTTTTAAGTTTTCAGAGAAGGTTGATATATTTAAAATATGCAGTTTGTTCATAGTGCTTCCTGAATTAGCTGTATCTGCCCTTTGGTAATTTGACTTTAAATGAAATTTGAACTTGCTGCTTGCTTTTCTTTCCTGGAAGCAACTGGATTTCTTCGTCTCTAGAATTGTTTTTTTGACCAAAAAAGTTAATATTAAAGTCAGAATTAACTTGACTTCTTCCACTTCAGGCTCCTGACTCAAAGGAAGACTTGCAGCCATTCTCCTTTTCTGGTATGAGTATGTAGCAATGCCTGAAAACCTGGAAAATATCCCATCAAGTGATAATGAACTAGAGCCAGGAACAAATAGAGCAGTTAGTTATGGTATGTAAAATCGTGTCATTGACCACTCTGTGTGTTATGTACATTAACAGTGTCAGGATGGGCTAAAGGTCGTGTAACAATCTAAAAATGTAACATGCTGTTGCTACAGCAATGGAACATCTGTTTTTAACCCTAAAACACCTGAGCATTCTGCTCTCATCTTAGTGCAGAATATTCTTTTGAAACTTTGTCTCTTTAGGGACGCTAATCTATGTAGAAAAAAATTCTTTTAAGATAAACTCACTTTTATCGGTTATTATTTCAGTTGTTAGTAACTACTGAGCTGATTATCGCTGGTATATGTGACAAGTTTTTCTTGGCGTGAGAACAGAAAGCCCATGTAGCTATTTCCTATTATAATGTTTTTGATTCAAAGGATAGTGCCCCCAGTTTTTTGTCGTGTGACCAGTTTTTCTGTTTTTGCTATGAATAGCAACTGCCTGGGCTACAAAAGAATTTTATTTGCTGTTATGAGAAATGCATCTGCTTAAAAATATTTCTCTTTGTTCTAGGTCATTGGACACACGTTGCTTAATGATATTTAAATATTTCTTGAAAATATGGGTTTATGCAACTTTTCCACTTCTTATTTTATCAGAAAAAAAATGTATACCATTTCTAAGGGATTAGTTATGCATATTTTCATTATTTTAAAATCAGATTCGTAATACTTGAGATAAGAGTGTTCCTTATTTAATTATGCCATCACAGGTCAATTTGACAACTTTATGAAAAGTCAGTATGTGACTCCAAATAAGACAAGGATCCTTCAGTTTGTCTTGGAGTTCCAGCCCACTGAATTGTATTAATTTTTATTGCGAATCTGAGTTTCATAGAAGTCAAGTGAACCTTACAGTGATACTTGAATTTAGAAATAACTGAATTACAGCTATATTAGAAATTAGGATTTTAGAATAATCTTTGCATGTATTTTCTTCTCAGAAAGCGAGGATGAACAGAGATTATGAAGGTTATGGAGACCAAAATGCAGACAGATGCAGGAGCAAAAGAAGCCCTACCTGGTAATTAGTGCCTAGTACAGCAACAAGTGGATAGCAGTGTAAAGCAGAAATTGAAACAGCACGCGTAGACGGCCTATTGCTGTTTTTTGTCTTGGACAGATGATCAAAGAGAAAGGAAAAAGGCAGGTATCTGTGACAGAGTGGGATGCAGGAGCTTGTGCTGCAAATGGGGAGAATTAGAGTTAAGCGTGTAATGCACATAGTTATGTATAGTAGATATACATAACTTATTGTCAGAGACATTGTATTTAGAAGTCCAGGTGAGCCTGTGGGCTGACAAAACATTGCTAACACAATGCTCTACCCTTGGGCATTTTTAGTGGGGTGATTTTTTTACTATTTTGCAATTAATAATATTTTGATATATTTTATAATTGTTATTTCTTATAACAATGAATGAATTTCTAGTGATTGTTTCAGATGTGCACAGCATGCACCTAAAACAGAATTTCCTCTGATGCATGTACTGAATATTTTTCAACCCAGAGTCCATGCAGGTCCCAGACCTGTTCTGTTTTGTGTACTTACGGAAGAAGCAAAACCTAGAAGTGATAAGTCTGTAGAAATGGGCTGAAATACCCTCTTCGGTACTAATAAATACTGGAGGAAAATAATACTACTTAAAACTAGTGCCTTTATTTCTCTTGAAAGAACTTGGTATGTAATATAACTACTTATTACATTTTTTGGTAGTCTGCTAGTACTGGTCAAAACATAACCGAGTTTTTCTTGCATTAAACAAAGAAGTTCCTTTTGAAGATTTAAGCATGGTGTTAATGCACTAGAGAACCCAGGAAGTAGTACCATATAGGTCTGAAAAAAGATGGCAATATAAATGCTGCAGAGAGAAGGGAGAAGAGAGAGATGGGTACCTGTACCTATCCTCCTTGGAGGGTTGATGGTGCTTTCAAAGGGCAATATGAACAAACTTCGGAAAAAACCCTTCCCTACTGGCCAACACCTGAATTGCTCACTGTGAGATTCAGAGGATAAATAGTAGCACACTGTAGCACACAGTAGATTTTCCTTTTAATTAAAAACACTAACCAGAATTTCTATCTACAATAAAAAATTCAGACGTCTGAGTGGCGACGTGCAAATGCAACACAATAACATGAGGTAGAGCCTAAAACTACGCTAGGCGTTGGCTTGTTACGTGCAGTAGCATTAAGTGAAGAGGAGGCAGAGGAGAGGATCTGGAGTTTGCTCAAGTATATAAAAAGCGGGGGAACAGCCACGCAGGAAATGGGAGATTTTTTTTTTTTAATACAGAACTAGGAGAACTAGGAGACAGGGGAAGCCTTAACCTTGTGCAGTTACGCTACTAGTTTAGGGAATCACGTCACTGAGCAAGTGCTGTAAAAGAGAAGCCTTTCCCGGGCACCCCAGAAAGTGCTGCTCACGGGGAGAGCCACCTGCCCCACGGCCCCCTCTGCAGAGAAGGGGCCTGGGTGCAGCTGGGCCTCGTTAGGGGCCGCAGGAGCTGAGAGGCAGCAGCTGCGCTGGAGCTGCCTCCCCTGCCTGGGCATCTGGCTCTGTACCTACCTCCGTGGCCAAAAGGAGATGGCCTCGAGGGAGAGCAGTTGGCAGGACACACACACGTGGAAGGGGTGAGGCTCACGGGAAACGCGAGGTGCCGGGGAGCTCCCTTTTGGGGAGTGGGGGGAGGCGCGAGGCTTTCCTCACAGCGTGTGAGGATAAACGGTGATCTGGAAAGCGTGGGGACTGTGATCCTTGAGGAAACGCATTCTTGGCCCAGCAACTGGACGGGCGCGGGGCGAGTGGCCTGTGTTAGGAGCCGCTGAGCGGGCAGGCGGGTGAGCAGGAGCCTCGGTGTCGCTGGGGGTCCCAGGCACAGGAGCCACGTTGCTGGCCTTACCGGGAGCAGCGCTTGGCGCAGTGAGTGTTGGAGGCACCGGGGCAAGCCGAGGGACGTGGGGAGGGCAGGACTGGGGGTTTTGATACAGTGCTGTGACGTGCAGAGTTATTGTTGACTGCAAATCTTTAAACAGAAAGGGCTTTGTAACAGTAGCGTAGTCTGCAGCAGCCTTCTCGTGTGGTATTTTGGGAATGCAGTGCTGCTTCACTGGGGGCATGTTGTGGTCTGGCTGGTCCGTCTGCAAGTTGTATCAGGAAAATAGTCTGAAATATCTTTTGTTTCAATGGGCTTTGAAATGGAGGATTTGCCTTTTATTTATTTATTTATTTTTCCAAATGTGTGGTTTAGTTTGTCGTGTTAGCTTGCTTTTTGGGGAGCTCTGAAGAAGCAGTGTATGGTGTGTGACTTGCGTACGGTGCCCAGTGCATTTGGTGAATTCAGCCCTGAGAAGGAAGTTTACTTACTGTTTTAAGACCAGGTGCATGAGTTAATGCCGAGGGTGCAGTTTGAGCAAAGTGGATAAAGAAGCCTGTGAGTGCTGCATCCCTCTCACACTGTGTTTCTGCCAACTTTGGGGTTAATTTTTTGCCTCACCTACAAAGCAAGAACAAGAGCTTTGCAAAGTCCTAGCGAGGGAAAAAAAAAAAAAATAGTGCTTGCTATAGAAGTAAAAGGAAGTCAAAAAGTGCCCGCTGCTGTTGTTTGCTACATTATTACACATTTTGGTACTGTATGTGACTATGGAAAAGTGCTTCAGAACAAACAAAAATGACACAAATTGGAGAAAGTAAGCAGAAATAACCACCTTCAGCTTCTAATTCCCACATTACAACAGAGCTGCTTTTTCCTATCCAGTCCCAGTTCACCAAAGGATTTAGTGAGGACCAGAAATACCTTTGAGTCTAACTAGGTTATCGGAGTTCTTGCATGAAAACATAAAATAGTGTATGTGCGGATTTGACAAATGTGTGGAATTAAAGAAGTTTGGATGTTGTGTTAATGTGATGAAGACTATTTTGATGTTGTAATTCGCCCTAAAAGCAGGCGTGAGTAATTGCCGCATGAAGTAAGTCACACTATTCATAGATGCAGACATTTCCACCTTGCAACTAAAGATGCCCGACTTGCTTTACATTAAAGTGCCTTACGATAGGTATTTTTTTTCCCCCGTGCAGTTTACCATGTTTCTCATGTTTTATGTCGAAGATTTTCACACTTCGATCTTCTTGGAAAAAAAAAAATTTATATAAATTCTCTTTCCGCTGTGAACAATTAGGAGTCTCCTCTGCTCAGAAGGGCTAAGATATTCCTGTCTAATCTGGCCCTGGAAGTAGCACACTTGCATGCTTTACAGCTGATGCACTGCATATTTCAGTGACTTGTGAGAAAGTTCTAGAACGACATGCGAGCTGAAGTAGAATTTTGAACTGGTTTTGTTGGTTTTCTGTTCATTTATTTCCATTTACGGTCCATCCATACAGCTTATTCTAGAAACCATAATATGAGTTAGTAATGAGTTAGACAAATTCTCTTGGAGAAATTCTATATAGGTTGCAGGTAAATGGTAGAGCTGTTTTAGAGTAGGACATAGCCTGGATTTAGCCCTCTTTCTCCATGTAGTAGAGTGGATACATCATCTTGAAACCACTTTTTAAAGATCCCTCAGCTACCATTAAGTACTTTAATGGTTGTAGCAATCGCTTTAGATATGTCTACCAGCTATAAACAAAAAGGGGCTTTTTTTGCGTTACAGAAATACTTCTGGATGCAATTGACTCTTGAAAGGCATCAATCCTTCTGCTCTTAGGCAATATTATAGCCAACCCGAGCATTTTTCAGTGATTACAAGAATATAAACAGCATGTTTTGGATATTAAAATGCTTAGTTTGACTTATACTTAACTTCCTGAAGAGTATTGACAACAAAGAAAATGTTCAGAGTTCTCTATTTTCTTGGCACATTCTTCAACAAGTCTGTTTCTGTACTGTCATAGGTAGCAAAATCCATGAAAACGTGCGGCTGAACAGCTTTCATGTTATCTATGGGACCAGGGAAAGGACTATTTTTACTGTACAAGTGATTTCCTTTATATTTTTGCCCTTGTTCCTGAGCTCCTATTTTTGGGGAGGAAATAATGGCCAACTCAGCTCTCTGGGAAAGCTTGCTCCGAGTTCAGCAAAGCAGAGATTTCATCCTTTGTGAAGAGTACCATAGCTGTTAAATTGAGGTTGAGCTTTGGTCACATGGAAACCAATACTTGCTGTTGTTAGTAAAGTTGCTTTCCTTTTAGCAGTGTACATTGGAACCATGTTTCTATCCTTTCTGGATTTACCATCATAATTTCCAAAATGCTGTGTTTTGGAAAATGGACAAAAATAATACATGTTAATGACCATGGGATGAAGGATAGCTTCAGTTGGGCTTGCAAGCGACATCATAAATTACTCTTAATTCTGGAGGTTTGTGATTTCACAAAATAAATGATGAGGTAGTGTTCGTTACAAATAGTAATTGAGATGAATATATGATGTAGGAATCATGTTCCTGCAAAGTCAGCCAATTTGATATAATTTTTTCAGTAATGCAACAGCCAGTTTGTACTTCTTCAGAAGGAGAAACAGTTTTTACTTCATGTGCAGTGTGTTCTGGTTATCTATAGAATACACATAAAGCTTTTATGTCAAGGTATTCCCCAGTCTGGTTGCATGGTCAAAAGAGTGAGATCTTATTCGGGTGAAATATGTTTATTGTGCCAAGTGTGGCTCAACCCTTCAACCTTTACTTTAGATATTAGTTGGTGCCATATATCATATAGATATATGGTATCATATAAATATAAGGTATGTTTCCAAAACCCCAGCTGTGGCAAAAGAGGGGCCACCAAAGTTTGTGCCTAATAGGTGAGGAAATAGAGACTCCCAGGTTGGCAAAGCCTAGAGGCTTTTGGCAGCAGTGCAGGATGCTGCTCTGCTTGCAGGTCTGCAGCTGCAGAGCAGGTTCACTGCGCTGGTGGCAGATGAGAAGCTGGGATTTCTCTCCAGCGAAGCATCCGATCTGGCTGAGGCTGAGCCTGCGCAGCTGCACCAGGAGGAAGTGGCTAGTGACAGTTGCAGGAGATTCTCTGCCATGGGAGATGGAGGCCCAATCTGCCATCCTACCTCCTTGGAGAAAAGAAAGCTCAGGGAGACTTCACCAGTGCATATAAAAACTCGATGAGATCAGCGGAAAGAAAAGAGAGGCTTTTCTCAGTGCCATTCAGTGAAAGACAATGGATGCAAATTAAAATACAGGAAATTCAATTTAAGTGTAAGAAAAAACCTTTTTACTGTGAGGTTGGTCAAACCTTGGCACAGGTTGCAGAGAGAGCTTCCAGAGCCCCATCTTTGGAGGTACTCAAAACCCAACTAGATACAGCCCTGAGCCACCTTCTTTAGTTGACTCTGAGAGTGTTAGGGAGTATGGACTCGACAATCTTCAGAGGTGTTTTATAATCCAAATGCTTCTTGATATGAATAATCTTATTTAATACACAATATTATTAATCTTCCTTGCAAGTGGGGGGAGAATAGGATGCAGGGTTTTTTTTTGTTATCTACCTATGAACTTGTCTTCTCCCTTCAACTTTTTTCTTTTTGGAAAGCCATTTTCTACCTGCCATTTTCTTCCTAGTGATATACACTGGTAAACTCTGTCCATCACAAAATCTTTGCGCTGAAGATTTTCATGCAGTTGGCTTCCTGCGTGCTCTGTATCAGACTTGGATCTGTATTGATCAATCCTAGAGTTTCACTGAAATCTTTTAGACTGTCCTCACAGCATGTCATAGAGATAAAATTGCTATGTTGGGACACCACAAAAATGCTTCTCTCTTTGGCATTGGTTTTCTGCATGCCAGAAGCGTTTATTTAATTTACATTTTTTCCTTTTGAGCATCCATTATTTAGACTGTAGAAACAGTAACATCTCTTTCTTTTAACTCTGGCTTTGTCGAAGTTAAAAGCATGACTTTCTGTGGGATCTGAAACTTTGTTCAGTGGAAAGGTTTTGGCATCTCTTGTGTACATAGTAGCTCATTCTTATAAAAACTTACAGTGACCCCCTGACGCTCTTCAGGAGTAGGTCAGCTGCCATCATCGCTGTGAAGGATGCAGCAGTCGGAATTCACCAGATATAGAGTTTGTGAAGTTTTGTCTTTGTCTTTTTCCCCTAGCTATGCCCCTCTGCTGACAGATAAAGCCAAAAGGATCTTCCTAGTGTGTGTGAGCCGTACTAGTTAGCATCTGAGTTGGTTTTATAGTTTGTGCTCAAGTACTGAGCTCTCCAACACTGTTTAGAGATGGCACAATAAAGTTCCAGCGTCCTCTGTCATTAACATCTGTAAGATCTGCTCTTCACCTTCCCTCCTACTCCCAGAAAAAATCATATGCTTTCTTGGCTGTTGAAAATTTCGAAAAATATAAATTGATAAGAAGTTGCAATTATTAGATTGGAAGAAATAAACAGGCTGTTTGGGAATTTTTTTTCATTTTCCTGAAGACACAAATTTAAAGATATCATGAGTCAGCTTCATGATTTAAAAAAAAAAAAAAAAGACACTCCAGAAGAATAGCAAAGTAACACGAGGTTAGGCTTTTATAAGGAGTTTGCTCAGGATCACAAAACCTTGGGCTGGATGTAAAGTATTTGTATATTTGACCCATGAATAAAACGGATATAAATCTGGAACCAGCAACTGAAATCAATGTCCTGTAGTGGAACAAAGGAGAAAATGTGAACTGAGAAGCACAGCCACAGATCACAGACAGTTGAGTACCCTTCACCTTTTATCCTAGCAGACAGTTTTCACATGTGATGTTTATATGGTAACTAACAACATCTGCATCCCAATATTGGATTCAAAGAATATGATGCCGCAGATGTCTGATGTCTGGAGTGCAGAGCGTGGCTTGGATGCCTGTAAAAGGCCCCCCTGTGTGGGGAAACTTCAGCCCAGAGCATTGAAAACCTGGCATGGGCGAATGCCCACTCCTGCCGGAGTGCCTCTCCTGTTAGGATTGTCACTGATGTGGGACCACTTGCAGTCTCTAATGTTGTACAGCAAATCTCACGTCACCAGAATCAGACTTTCAGTCTTGCAATGATTTTTTCTTTGTTATGCAAGTGCTGTACCTCTTTTACTTATCCTGAGTGTTTCTTCTTAGCATATTTAGGGAACTTCTCTGCTCATAGAAGAAGATTAAAGTCCAAACCCCCATCAGTTATGGTTGTTCTGACTGGATATTTCCAAAAGCTATTTGGTAAGGACCAAAGTTTGTTCCAGAACAGTGTGGTCTGTGATATGTCTCTGCTCATTTTTCATTAGGCTTTTATAAAAATAAATAAATCTCTATCACTGGTAGTAAATAATGCTGATCTAAGCTTGTCAAGCAATTTTTTGGTCCTTAGGAACTTGAATGTATTGTTACATTAAGTATGGATATTTATGCTTCAACTGTGCATTGTGAAAGATTTCTCAGAGCAGTTTAAGTGGGAGCAGGCCATCTGCACCTAATTCAGTTTCTTGGTTTTGATTTGTTCAGGAACTACTGTTACAAATACTTCAATGTGAAAATAATTGGCTTGTATGCTGTTCTAACCTTGCCTCTTCCTTCTGTCTCTCCCAGTGCTCTCATTTAGTTAACAGTGCAGTTTGCTGGGATGTGTGAGGGAACCTAGACCGAGATGGTCCGAGCTCACAGCATCTCCCTGCTGCCCAGCTTGCTGTCATCAGCCAGTGCTAAAATAGAAAGGACAACAGCACAGCTATGCTTCAATTTCTTTCTGCTAGTCTTGATAGTGACACAACGTTCAAAATCCAGTTAGAGCTTTCTGTTTTTAATTAACTTTGTATGGCTCTGTCTTTGGGTGGTGGGGGAAGCAACCAGCACCCTGGAATGTATCATTTTTCTTTAAATAATCTATGCTTATTCTGTCAAGAGACTCTAGTTATCCAAGAAGCAGATAAGTTAGTCCTGCAAGATGCTTTGGTGCTTTTTATCAAACTTAACACTTCTCATTGTGCCCCTTTGGCCATTACTTTTCTTCTAAGGATACTGGGAAGTGGAAAGAAAGACTGTCAAATTTATCATGGCTGGTACAGGCCTACCTAGGCTTCAAAGACAGAGAGATGTTTGAAGTGTTCAGATACCAATTTGGTTGCTTGATTGGTGTCCAGTTTCATTCTGAATCCTTGAGCCACGTGTGTGCCTGTCATTGGCTGCGTGACTGTACAGTGCATCTCAAAAGGGCTATAGCCCTTGTAAGGTAGGTAGTAGCTTCATGCAGTGTAAGTGATAGCTTTTAAAGAAGCTCCCTTAATAGACCAGGTAATGTTCAAAGTGAGCTCTTTAAAATCCATGAGTGCTCAGTCCTTTTGTGGATTGGAACATAAGAATCCTGAGCTACATCTAGAAGTGCTGAGGTAGAAAATTTGTAGCTTAGGATCTCTCTTCTTTCACGTAGTCGGGAAGAGCGGGGGGGATAGTCACTCTGCAGGGCAGGGTGTTGAATGGCTAAAGGTTTCCTTAAGGAAGTGATGGTTCTACTGGGAAAAAAAAAAAAAAAAAAAAAGCCTGACAAAATATAGCATTTTATGTTTTTCTCAGAAGATGTTTCAAAAAGCAGAGGGGGCAATGGGAGGGGATGTAGCATTGTGCAAATACCATCAGTATCGACAGGGAAAGATCCTGTTTCACTCGTTGTAGTCTTGACAGTATAGCAACAAGTTACTATGGCCTTGTTTTCTTATGAGGAGAATTCTGGACTCTTTCGCACAATGAATACATTTTGAATATATTTTGAAATGGCCCATAAACTATGGGACAAAAACATATATTAGGCATCCACAAATTTGCTGCCAGAAAGATTCCCGAGTGTCTCAGGTTGTAATCTTTCAAGAACATTTATTACTGCAACCTGAAATGCAGCTGTAGTAAAGTTTATTTTCAGTTTTACAGAGGTATCGTTCCTCAAGAGCAAACTTTAGATGGCATCCTAGAGGTTATCAGACATAAAATGCCTTCATCATATCAGTGCAGAGATGTGTGTGCTCTTCTGTTCCTCCTGTTTTATTTATACTTTGTATTTGGAATTCATAGCTCTGCAGATCCTTATTTGTGAAAATAGATTAAAATGCAAATATTCTTGCTCAAAGCAGCAGCAAATATGTACTTGTTAGCTCAAATCGGACTTAATTATGCCAGACATATTTACAGCTGTCCTGAACTGAGGTCAATAAGACCTGGCACTGTCAAGACAGTTTTTGATTTGGTTACTACAAAATGATTTACATAAGCGAAAGAAAAATTTGTTTTTGTTCTGAGTCCTAAGCTTCTTGATGCATTATGATCAGTATCTTGGGAGCACAGTGCTTTGTATATTCAAAGTATTTAGTTATAAACTGCTTTCCTTATTTCTCTATATAGTTGTTTAAACCAGTTTGGTAGGTGAAAATTTTTGTTTGTAAGTGTTTTCTTTATTTTAAGAAGAAATGTAACTGCCTTTGCCTGATTCAGTTCAAACTGATTATAATGCATGTTATACATGTGCTTCATTGAATCCAAAGTTTCTCAAAGACCAGGAATCCTGCTGAATGTATCAGGGGCTTGAAATGGAAGGAACCATGGCATTCAAGTTCTGATCCAGGTGTTTTAAAAGATTGGACATGAGTTGCAAACCCTATAATATGTACAGTGGTGCAGGATATGTATCCAGTTAGAGCCTCTTGAAGTTCACTGTTAATGACCATAGCTGTCCATCACAGAATGGTTGAGGTTGGAAGGGACCTCTGGAGGTCCAACCAGGTCCAATCAGGTTGAGTTCAACCATCCTGCTCAAGTAAGGTCACCTTGAGCATGTTGCACAAGATCGTGTCCAGGAGGGCTTTGAATATCTCCAGAGAAGGAGGTCCCACAACCCACCCTGGGCAACCTGTCCCACTGCTCTGTCTCTCTCATAGTCAAGATGTTTTTTTCTCACATTCGTATGGAATTTCCTTTGTTTCAGTTTGTGCCCATTGAAGTGAACACTTATTGTAGAAGAGAAAGTATTTCCTTATCACGCTGCATTATTGTCTGTAAAGCCATTTTGATGCACAAAAGGGACCCTTTCCTCTCAGGAAAGGAAGCTGAGGGGGGCAGGGGGTTGAGGAGGAGCACAGTCCTGTTTTTCCAGGTATCCTTTAAGATTCAAGGTGTTCTCTCACATGTCTTGCAGCCTTTCTGCAGCAGAAGACCAAAGTTGCATTGAGCAAAAAGTGCAGTTTGATTGTGCTGTTGGTGAGGGAGCTGATTTTTGGTTTACACTGTTGTTGTCTACAGGAGTCCAAGCCTTTCACTCTGGGGGGTGGCATTTTTCTTATTTATTTGTTTTTTGTTTAGCCCAGTGTTTTTATCTGCCGGCTGTAGGTCAGTCATTGCTCAGCCAGTTCAAAGAGTCAGTAAGCTGAACTGAAATGCTAGTTTGTGTGTTTGTCTCTAGATTTCCATGGATTTCAAGCAGTAAATCTGGAAAATGTATCTAATCCCCTTGAAGCCTTCTCAAGCTTCTCTGACATAAAGGATCATGTGGTGGCCACCGTGATCTGTGTGCAGCCAGTGAAGTCTCTGGGACACAAACCAGTGATTAGAAGCTGTGTGGTATGGGGGCAAAGGGAGTTTGTTAGTTGTCTCTGGGTTGGGAAAGAAAGGCAATTGAACTTCATATTAATGAATTGACTAGAGGAAACAGACCCCAAATCCAAGAACAGTGCCAAACATTAACTTTTTGGTGATGGTGGAATTTGTTCAGTTTATACACCTGCAGGAGAAGTGCTTTTGATGAGAAGCTGGCTCATGTCCAAAGATGAATAAAATCTCTGGGCAATAATAGGCAGAATAAGAAAGAGAAACAAAAACAAAATTGCAAGCATCTTTCCGTAATGATTTATTCACATTTATTCTCAATGTTGAAAGCAAATGTTTTGATTAATTTGCTGCAAGTTTATTTTTCTTTATTTTCCTTAACATTTTTCTTTATTATTAGATTTACATCTTAATATAAATGGTATGCTATATATTTATATACATCATTTTGCTTATAACAGTATAATAGGAAGCAAAGATGAAATAGAAACTAGCTACTGAGATACAGTAAATTAATGATTATTAAATTTGTTTTCGGTTCCCTGGTGCCTCTTAGCTTAGCTTTTGAAAAGAATAAAACTGGAATTTCATCATAATTGTATTTTTGTTGCCATAAAAATGGTAATTTTGTATGTAACTAACAAGAAGGTCAATGATGGCAGTGTGAAATTTTAACAAAAAGAGAAGGGAGATTGAGGCGTATACTAAGAAATACTTCGGTTTTTTTTCCTCTTTGTTGATTGGAATTGCCCTCTACCGTACTCTCCATAGCTGTGTACATACAGAACTGAAGCATCTGGATCCAGCATGAACTTTTCAAATAAGCCAAGCAGGGAATTGGATGAAAAGTTTGGTCTGATCCTCTAACTCGTTGTGGCTCCCCGTGAATCAGGACTCTCTTGCAGAGCTGCTGCAGGAAAGCTCGAAAGTCTCCATGTTCAAGGAGCAGATGGCTACTACCTGCTAGGCTCTTCCTTACTTTTTATTTACTTATTTATTTGTAAGTATTTTCTGAACTGCTAGATCCATTTTGGAGTAGAAGCTGAGGAAAATTTATAGAGGCATTACTCAATCTTTGGATTTTTTTCTGTAAAACTTACGCAGTTGCAAGTTCATTACTAATGAATAAACATGAAAACTGTTGGGCACTTCTCTTTAGAAAAATGCCCAGCTCTCAACATTTACAGCTCTTCTTACCTGCCCACTGCAAGCATCTCACCAACTGCTGGCATAAGGAGCAGCTCTTTTCTAATGGATCTGGAATAAGCAGTATGAGTCTTCCTTCCTCTTTGCCCTGCTGTGAGAGGTGGCTGCTGTGGCCGTGTCTACCAGGTTCTGCCCGTGCGCTTGCGGGAGCTGCAGCCTCTGCCCGGCCCTGGGACACGCTGTTGCTGGCAAGAGGCTGCACAGGCCGCTGCATTCAGGCTTACCTGTGTTGGCAAGGGCAGTTCTCACAAGCTGTTTTGATCTGCTGGAAGTCACTCCAATTTACTTAAATGAATAGCATGTCTGACTCTCCTGTTTGCTGTCTGCGAAGCTGCATCGTATTTTCCATGGCCTCACTCCTGCCTTCCACCCCCGCTCTCCCTTCCTTCCCCCAAAGGAGGACCATGCTGCCATACAGCATAACAATCTTCAGAGTTGGAAGTGGCCAGTTCAGGACAACTGGAAAGGAATTTGAGCCATTACTGGAATTCTCATCTAAGACTCTTCTAGAAAAGAGCTTAACAGCTTTTTGCTTGTCCTCCTGGGTCTGATGTTTGACAGGAAATGAGTTTGAAGGGTTCAGAGGCAGGTCACAGAACTCGCCTTGCTGCCAGCTGCTCTGCCGACCTTAACAGTGTGTTTGCAGAAATGTGATACACTTGCTTATTATTTCTCCGAAAAAAGTTACTTGCAAAGCCAGGTTCTACCAGACGTACTGCTAGCATATTGCATCCTGTCCTCTCCAAATTCTTCTCCACTGATACTTGTTGTGACCTAAGACTCCAGCCATGTGAAAAATGCTGTTTTGTAATTCAAGGCAGAGCGAACAATTGTGATGTGTTTGCAGGCATGTTTGTTTGTCTTTTACAGCATGGATTTGTTTGTCCTTCATTTGTCCATCTGTGGGGTCTCAAGGAAATTCAGATATTTTCCTCATCTCACATAATTAAGGCTAGACTTCATAAAATATTTCAGATCTGGTCTCAAGAAACTAATTTCAGTGGATGGGCTGACTGTTTCCTGTGTAGCAGCTGAGAAGCATATTCACAAGCAAACTTAAAGCATCTTCCATACTTTCTTGGAATTTGGTTGGCAAGTGGATATTGTTCAGACTAGTACAAAGGTCAAATAGGCCATAGAGACTGATGGCATGTACCTCTTTCTTCATAGTGCTGATTTAGAAATTGGTTTCTAAATCAAACACAAAAGAGCAGGGCAGTCCAGATCAGGACAAAGTGGAAGACTCATAATAGAGCTAAAGCAGCAGTAGTATTGTAGCTTATACTAAAAGACTATAGCAAAATGCCCATCACCTGCTTTGCCAAGTGCTGCATCTTCCCAAGAGAACAGGTTAGCAGCTGTGTGGGGTGTTGTGTAGAGGGACATGTCTAGAGAGTGATTCTTGCACAGACAGACCTATTTCAAGCCCAGAGTGCTTCTGTCTCCATGTTTCCTTTCCACACACAAGAAATTTAAGTGTTTTACAAAAATAGTTAAGGAGATGAAAATAACAAAGTGTGTAAGTGAAGTATGTAAGGCTGATGGGCTAGATCACTGCATTTTCAGTGTCTTCACCTCTGCAGTTCTTTCAGCTCTCCTCCTCTGTAGAATTTGACTCAGCAGAGGCTTCTGCTGCTTTAATAAGTTGGTCGGTTTGCACTATAGTTCAGTCTCCTCAAGTGCTTTCTGCCTCTCCAGAATCAGTGTGTCCTGGAAAACTAAATGTGTGCAAATATACTGACAAAAGATAGACACCTGAAATACAAAAGTGCACCAATGTGCATTTGACTGGTGAAAAGTCATCTAGAAAATGTTGCCGGAGAAAGGATTGACATGGGCCTGCAAACTCAGAAGAGCCATTCCTGGACAATGGTTGCTTCATCACTGTTCTTTAGTGGTCTACACCCCAGATTGAAAATGATTGCACAGACCGGTGTGCAGAGCTACATGGTAACTCTCCCCTCTGATATGGCGATATGATTACCAGACTTAATAGCACTAAGCAAAAAGCACAGAATTGGAGCAAAAAACTATATTACTTCTTGGTGAAATTACTATCTTCAGTATGGGTAAATAGAATAGGTCCTGAATTGCGCAGTCGGTGCTGCTGAAGATCACTGAATGCTCAGGATCTCCTCCTTTTAGGATACAGACAGAGGTCCTATTTAGAAGCTGAAAGTCAGAAGTAAAACACCACTAAGAAAAAAAAAAAAAAAAGCCATCATTGTTCTAACAATCTGGTCCTTCTGCAGCTGCATCCATTTTCAGAAACAGCACCACTTCTCTTGCTCTCCAAAAGAGCTGCGACAAACTGACTGGTTTCCCATGAGAGTCTTTGGGCTATTTAAAGTAGAGAACAAACTCCTTTGAAGAAACAGCCTATGATCTCCATCGTTACCAAGTGAAGCAGCAATCTTATCTATGTGACCTGCAGAAAAGCCTTCCTTATTCAAGATTGAATCTGCCACAAAGTTGAGTTTCCTGGAGTCCCAGTAGTGTAAAGATGTAGTACACTCTGTTTCAGTAGGGATCTAAGTACTTGCTTTCATGCCACAGCTAAGTCCTCAGAGTAGAGAAACTTGAATAATAACATTTAGTTATTAATGTGGATCTCTCCTCTTGTGCAGTATAAAGTAGTTCTGAATGGTGTCATTATACTGGGAGAGCTGCAGCTAGCGTGTAGCATGTACTCACCCAAAGCTTTGGGGAGAGTGGATAAGGGTTAGTCACACTGAAACTATAGTGTGTACGTACATAAAACACCTCAAGAAACTATCATTTTGAGGTTTTTCTGGTTCAGATGGAACAGGACCAGGTCACTCCAGCATGACTAGCAGGAGTCAGCACTAATTTTACAACCTGCAGAGAATAAGCAGATTTTTCTGGAGCTTTGTATTGGTGAAGGATGCTTTGTAGAGGCAAGCTTAATTGAAAGATTACCTTCTGTAAATTTCATTGCTTCTAAGCCATGTTTCAAGGAAAAACAGGATTATTTTTCTTTATAATCTGGATTGTTCTTAACATACTTTTTTTTCGCCCTGTAGTTAAAGCAAAAGTGGTATTGTAACATGCCTTTGCAGTAAAGCTGCATGTACTTGGAAAAAGATGCTGAATATTCCAACCGCATGAATTTTTGTTCCCCAAAATAACAAAATCATCCAAATGGTCTAGATTAATAAATTGCCTCTACCTGAGGCAGAGGATGTCATATTCTTTGCATCTTGACAAGAACACACACAAGTTTTATCGTCGTCTGTAGACGCACTCAGAAATATTATGTGTGGCAGAGAGAAAATGAGACTAAGGCTTGGCTTAAGCATACTAGATTGAAAATGAAATGGAGGGCAACCAGATAAATGTCAGAGGAAAAGACAAGAGTGAGAGATCCTTATTTCACTAATGTGTTTTTTGTAGCAGACATGTAGTTGCAAAAGCCAGTAGCCTGACTGGAGGGTATAGGGATCTACTGAAACAAGGACTTGATAAACTGCTCCTATAGACCATTGTAATTGGCAGTACCTTCACTGGGGGAGTTTGTAAACCCAGGGTTAAGGTAGGAGAATCCAAAGACTCCAACTTTTTAATGAAAGGGTGGCCAGCCTTCTTTACCTCTTTACTAAAATATCTATGTGACAGGAGCCACAGAATAGGTTTCACTTACACAACTATGTCCATGACCCAAGGAGAAAGGCTTTCAAATGCATCTCACAGATAGGTGGGAGCAGGGACCTTGTCTCCTTGTTGCAGAAACTGGGATACTGATTATAGCTTTCCTAATCCCTGGGTTAAAACAGCTCTGTTGCAGTGTAGTTCTCACGTGGGAACTGCCCTGGAAGTGTCAGCAGCACTGCAGGTCTCCCTGCCTATGTGAAAACTTAATTCTTCTGATTTCTCAGCTGCTGCTCTGCGCTATAATGAGCTATGTGCTGCTACTTTTAACATGCTGTCTGCTGCCTGACTTTGTCTTCAGATTTTTAATCTGTATTTTTCAATCCACTGTTGCAAGAAGCAGCTAAAAGACTGTTCAGTTGGAAAGATTATGAATAGAAACATCTGTAGTGGAGCTTCACATGTAGACAACTACTGAGTCATTGAAATCACCTGGATGGAACCACTGAACATTGCTTCACCTTGCACGATATGGCTTTGGGGGATTTTCTTACGTTTTTGCGGATTTGTTTTCCTTAGAACATGCCATTTGCAACTTTTTACTGAAACTGAGAAACCAATACCATTCTTTATTGGGCCTTTGTTTCAGAAAGCTCATGTAAGAAAAAAACATGACCCAAAAGGTATCAGTGCTTCCAAGAATCATTAATTTCCCCCTCCTGGACAGAGTCCTGAATAAACTTGCTCGTAAAGGCAGAATTTCAGGGGAAACTCCAACTTAGAGAGTCATCGTCAACTTGCAAGCCAAACAACTGTAAATGATGAATTAAGAGCAGTTTAAGTCAAATCTGCTTGTGGATCCTCCACGTTTTGTCATCTGCTATTAGCTTTTTGTATTTTAACATTCTTTTTGCTCTCTGTTGTAAAAGACCCCCACAAAAAAACAGGAAGGAAGGTGTGGAAGAACACGATTTTCTATTACTAACTGTAGTCATCCTTGGTACATTAACAGAAACTGGGTGGAAGAAAGAGGTTGAACGTGTTATTTTCTTACATCGATGCTATTCACACTTTAGTGCAAGGGCTGGATGCACTGGATTTTTACTGTCTCATGGGGTCTGTGATTACCTTGAAGGAAAATGCTCATTATTTTTTTTTCTTCAGCACACTTGGTTTTCCTTGCCTAGCAGCTTTAGTAATTGTCTCATGTGGCCTGATTTAAAAATCTACCGGAGCTGCAGTGGGAATCATTGCATTGACTTCAGTAAGCTCTGGATCGTACCTATGGGGAATGAAGAATGACTCTCCCCTAATCTCTCAAATTCTTCTCCTCTCTCGTTCCAGAGTGATTACAAAACTGATGAGGAATAGTTTCTCTTAGTCTCGTGCTCTTCATAAATCTCAAGGTTTATTTTAGGCTATAAATTGCCCTGATCATGGATGCTTTCTTGTTTTTGTCTTGGAGTGTTTAGCTGGGGAACGCCAAACTGCATGTTTACTGCCCTTCTGCAGCTGCTGTTGTACTGAGATTGTTTATTTGCATAGTGCCTGTCTGCCATGGCTCCTTAGGTATTTCACAATCAGAGAAGCTCAAAGCTCTTCAGTAGTTTTAAAGCTGATAAGAGAACTGAACCAGAGTATTCTGGGAAGGAGTCTATCAGTCTGAAAAGGCTACTTTTCCTTCCCCTTTGTGAAAGCATCGCTGAGGGTGAGCACAGTAACAGCAGCTTTCTGTGGCTGTGTCTCGTGGCACTGCCTGCTCCGCTTCATTACTGACAGAGCATGAATGTCCACAGCAAGTGGCTTGCTGAAGGGTTGTTCCGTGGGGCTGGTAACATGATGTGGGCAGCGGTTTTATGGAGTTGAATTGTGTGTCCATAACCGTTGTGCAGGGAGTGCCATGTCATCCTGCAGCGGCAGGAGTTGGAGCTGTGTGTCGCTGCAGCTGCCCGACGTTGCGGCGCTTCCAGGCAAGTGCCCTGTGATCAGCCTTGCTGAGCTGCGTCGTTCTGCCCTGCTCTGTCCGATACCAGGGCTTTGCACGCTGTGCGTTGTGGCAGCCTACTGCAGGATGATGGAATTTTGAGGCTTGGAGTGAAATTTAAATTCCCATTATTCTTCTTATCTCACATCCATCTGGTTTCTTGCAACCCGGCCAGCACCAGTTTCAAAACATTGGCAAGCACTGAGATGTTCATGGCGATGAATATAAACAGGCTGTTGCAAACATGTCTGAAGTCATGCAAACTTTGCAAGACCAGGGCACTAAGGGCAGCCAGAGAGGAGACTAACATCGAGCAGACAGGACGCCCAGGGTCTCCTCAGCACTGCTGGGGCAGCCTTGCCTGCTGGAGTGTCATCTTTCTGGGGCAGTCAGTCATGACTAGTAGCAAGTTAGTTTGGTAGATCTGAGGCTGCAAGTTAGGGTAATGCTTCTCAAAAACCCTCCTCAAAGTCTGCACAGACCCCTCCCTTCAGCGGGTGACAGGGAAATAGTATATGAAGGCCTCGTGCATCTCCATCTCCAAGGATGTTACTTCAGCCAGCTACCGGTCGGGCGCTGAGGAGCTGTGCTGGTGGAGCCCTGCCTGGCTCACACAGGAGCTGTATGCTGCTGCCAGGCACGTGTGGGGCCGGGCAGTGCACAAGGTATTTGCAAGCGTGCTCGGGAGCCCCTAAGCTGCTTTGTTTGCATCACCCTGACGCTTATGCTTGAAGCCAATGAAGTAGCTGCATAAGGAAGAGGACCCTGTGAGGGCTGAGAAGCCTGCAGCTGCTGCAGGAAGGTCACCTGCGTAAGTGCATCAGTCTGTCTGGCTGGATCACTTGGCAGAAAAGAGGCAGGGTTGGTGGCTGCTGCTGCCATGGCAGGTGCCCCACTACCGACCTTTGTAGTGACTGCATGAGCTCCTCTGCTTGACCTTATGCAAAGGATGGGGGGAGCTTGGTAGCCTCTGAAGGCCAGTCCTGTAGCAGTTCAGAGCATTAAGCAAGTACTGCCATGACTGGAGTACGGTCACTCATGCTGCTGCTTCGAGGATTAGGACTGTTCACAGAAGAATGTGTGTTGTGCTTTGTTTGGAATGCGTCCCACATGTTAATGCTCTGATGTATAGCCTCTGTCCTCCCCTTGAGTGTGTGAGTGGAGTGGTGAGCATGCAAAAATGCTTTATGTGGGGGAGGGTTCATGGTTTGTTCAAAAAGAGATGATTTCTAATAATAAACACATTTTGTGTGGGTGTGTGGTGAATTGTTTGTTTGCTTTGTTGCTTTGCTTTTTCTAAAGAAATGATTTGTGAAAGATGGCAAGTATGTGTCCTGAGTGCATGTCAGTCACTGAGTGCTCAAGATAAGCTCTCCTGCTGGCAGGAGGCCGTGCTGAGGGCTCTCGCAGTGCCCAGCACTTTCCTAGCTGTTGTCTTTGCAGAAGGGCTGGCTGTGCGGGCAGGGACGCGCTGGCCCAGCCTGCCCCAAGGCAGGGCCTTGCGCAGGAAGCGTCGGCCGCGGTTTGTGGCAGACGGGCGGCCGTCGCCTGGGCAGGCAGGCTGACTCTTCAACCTCTGCGGCAGCTGTGTCTGTGAGGCCACTTCTGCCTCCCCGCCAGGCTGCAGGAACCCTTTCCTCCACTGCTCTGTCTCTTTATGCTCCCCATGGGATGCCCTTGTGAGCACTTCGAACATGTCGTCATCCCTGGAGCTCTTCTTTTTCCTACATAGATTGGACAAGTAGTTGCTTAATGACAATAGCAGCCCTGTCCTTAGTTGCCATGAGCTGTCAGCTGTTGAGGGGAAGGAGAAAATATGCTGTCGTAAGAACGAAGCTTTGGTGCCAAGTGGAACAAAGGCCCTGGGTTGCCCCTGCTTCCCCCTTTGTTTCAGTGTGCTGGTTCTTCTCAGCTGTGGAGCCAGCGAGGAGTTTTCGGCACCTTCCACCTCTGAAGGAGAGCAAGTATTGGGCTACCTTAGGAGAGGAGGTTAGAAAACTTAGCACAAAGCAGACTAATGTGTGTGCCTGTTCTTGCAGAGCGTGTTGTGACAAGGCAGAACAATGGTCTGTGCAGAGATAAGGTGGGGTTTGTGTGCACATTGGTAAGGCTGCCCTGAGTTATCCCTTTGCAAGAAAGCATCAAGTTGAGATGTTGCACGGTAGTGGAAGGAGGCTACTGGCTCCAGCTATATGTCACTTTGAGAGAACTCTACTGCTGTGCAATTTTCGTCACTAAATCAGATTTCTGTAAGGTTGCTCTTGTTTTTTGTTTTTTTTTTTTTCTCTTCCACTTTTCCCAAGAACTGCAATCTGCATGAGCCGCCCAATAAAATTGAGCAAGCCAGCAGCCCAGAAAAAGGTATGTAAAACCCTGGTCATACCTTGAATCATTTGTATTTTTGCAATGTCTGGCTGCCTTTTTTAATCCTCAGCTGCTTCTTTTCCAACACAGTCATGCTTTTATTTCTGTTGACTTAGTTTGAGCGTGTTGCAGCAACTGTAATTAGGTGACCAGGTAGAGTGGAGGGGAAGGGAGATGGCTCAAAGAAAGATGGTGTAAGCAGCCACATAATGCGTGGCAGGAGGAAGTAAGTGAAGCAGTTGTTATTGCTCATCAGTAAGAGAAAACCGGAAGGTTCTTACTTCCAGCAAAGCCTCTGCTTGGATTGAGACGTTATGAAATATCTTTGCAAAGCAGGTGGGGATACTCTAGGTGACCAGGACAGCACTTACAAGGTGCTGGAGCTAGGCTGCCTCAGTGATACGACTGGCAAGAGGAGTTGGGACAGACTAGAAACAGTCCCATCTTTGACCCTGTGGTGTATGTTGTTTCACTGTTCATCCCAGTGGTCTATGCTTTGGCTGAATATATCGAGGCTGAGGGTTTTGATGCTCTGCTTATGGTTTCCTAATCACCTGCGGTAGAGGCATTTTTTCAGCAACGCAAATTGCAGGAATGGGTTTTATTTCAAGTGTACAGTCCAGTTCAGACAGCCGTAAAGTCTAGGTTTCCATGAGTACTCAGATTATCTGGATTCATCTCATTGGCACTCTTGTGTGAATAACTGTTTTAATAGATTTGTTGTTCCTCACAGTGGTAGGAGTTCAGCTGTATCCTGCTGCACACCCCTGCACAGAGGTCAGCGACACCAAGGGCCTGGATGCTACTCTGCGCAGAGGCACGAGCCACCCATGCTTGCCCAGCATGTGGGGAGGCCTGCACAGTGATCCAAAATCCTCAGGAGCTGGAACTGCAAAAGCAAATCCTATCCTGCACGTCAGCACTCCCTGCAAGGTTAGTTCCCATCAAAGTGGCAGTGGCACCAACACACATGGCAATCAATGACCTAAGTCACTGGGAAACTAGGGCATGACTGAACTCCCATCTCTCCTCCCTCTCACAGCAGCAGCAAAACCTGCATTCATAAGTGTTTTGCTTGTTTGTTTTTAGTGGATTTTTTCATGGTCAATACATGATAAATTATAGATACAGATAAACCCTAAAACTCTAAAAGAGGATACACTGCAGATTATATAGTCTGGTGAAAGAATTTAGGCATTAGGTTATATTAAGGATTCATTGCAGACTGTTAACAGTTTAGACTTTATGCAGCGTAGATTTAGGTCTGATTCCTAAAGCTGTAATTTCTCCTTTTCTATCCCTTAAGCCCCATTAAGTGTATACTGTAGTAAATTGCATTATGTTCCTAATACATTTGACTGACCCCTAGTGTTTAATGGAATTTCTTGTAAGGGAAGTGTTTGAGCTGCCCTGGGATAATGGATGGCTAGTCATCCTGCAGGGCAGCTTGTGAGATGCATCAAATGTGAAGTCAAAGTGTGTGCACGTGTCAGGAAGAAATAGACCCTAGCAATGCAAATAGTTCCCTATTGACATATAAATTAGCATGTTGCAGGAGAATTAATCAATAGGTTTATTCCAGGGATTATTTTATGGCTGAAGGGCAATCTGATCATCAGGAGAAGGATATCTGTGCTGCCAGAAATAAAGCTGCAAAGAGCACAGGAATTTGAGAAAATGCTTTCAATGATGTATGGAAGTGGATTTAAATATTTGTAAAATTGCAGAATGAATTAATTATATTCCCAGTGCTTATAGTATAAGGAAATCTGAGAAGATAATATTTTCCACTGATGATGATAATAAATGAGATCTCTGTTAAGTAGTTAAAAATCACTTGAGCCAAAATACCATAAAAATTGGCAGATAAAGTATGGGCAGTTTTTCTTGAAAACTGGCAAGAAAGTGAACTGAGAGTGTTGCTGACAAAATCTATGTTTAACTCTGTTTCTAATGCTGCTGGGAAAAGCCAGGAGGCACATAAAATGATGAAACTCTGCAAGGAATTGAAGTGACTGTTCTCTCCCCGCCGACCCGTTGCTCAGTGCGGCTCAAGGCTCTTGGACACTGTGTGCCAGCCACCTTGTGCTGGCCTGCAGGGGATGGCTGCTTTGACTGCCACCAGGGACACTCTCCGAGGCTGGGCTGGGGCTCTCCTGGCTTCAAACACCTCCAGCCTGCAACCCCCACCATGAGGGGGGGGGGGTTTGACATTTTCTAGGTATTTATTTATATTATATATAAAATAAAGATATCTCTAAGAGCATAGCAGGTATTTAGAGATGAAACTGAAGCCAAATCTGTCTTGCCCGTTTTAAGACCTGCATTGTCCCTGTACCTTCTCAGCCAGCAGATACACAGAGCCAGCTGCAGAGATAAGTTAGCCTCTTTGCAAGCAGAATGATAAAACCTCCTGATCTGAACTCCCACAGACTTTGAGCACTTGTGATCTAGATCTAAACTTCATGGCCCAAGCCTGTTTCTAGCACTAGTGCAGATAGCTAAAGCACTACAGCAATCACAGCTGAGCACTAGAAAATGGAAGAAGTGAGTCACATGAGGGAGATGAAAGCCAACTCTAAGTGCTGTGATTATTCTATCAAAATGACTGCTATAAACACATCTTTAAAACAATCCTTAGCTAAACACTTCCATCAGGTGATACTAACTGGTGACACTTCCTAATCTGGGATTGTGAACTGGCTGGTTTATGTATGCTTTGTAGCAAACTGCCAGGAATAGATAGGTAGCTGGACTTGCCAGGCTTGGGGCTTGCTGTGGTATGAGACACGAGCAGTGGAAAAAGACTTAGCAGGGCACTGATGAGTTGTTACGCAAAATGATCCGTGCAGGCCCTTCTGTGGAAAACAAGTTGAGTCTGCTTGTGTTTGTGCTTAGGGTGGCTGCTCTCGCAGGCGGTGCTCTGCAGGAAGGTTGCCCACCAACCCTGGGTGGTGCCTGCCCAGCTGCAGTTGCTGCCTCTGCTAGAGACTGGGAGAGCAGAGAAAGCAAAGAGCTCCGCACTCATGTGCCATAGTGCACCAGAACCGGAGGGACCGGACCTGTAACACTGCCAGCCTGCTCCGTATGCAGACTTAGCAGGAGGTGTCATCAAACGACATCGTGTAATCCCACAAATTTCCTATTGTCCAAACAGGAGGTTAAACTGTAACCCTAGGGGGGCATTTGTAGCTCTGTTTCTTATACCTGAGTTAGCAGTAGCCAGAGGTTTATCGTAGTCTGTAAAACCTGGACAGAAATCAGAGTAAATTTTGGGCACCTCAATTTAGGGTCATTTCCGTATCTTTACTTGGGATGGTAGTTTGAAACTTGCTTGCATGACTCTGCACAAACTATATTTTCATTGTTTAAGCTGTAGTGTAGCTGTAAGAGGCAAAACTATACTTCAATTAACTCCAGAGTCTGTGGTTCTACTAGCATGGCTCATGCAACTTTAACTGCCTAGAAACAGAAACAAAAAATCGTATTTTTTGTACCTCTTTAGAGCTTAACTTCTGCTGGTTACCCAAGCCTCGTATTATGCTGCATTGGTTGCTCTGGCCAGTAGTACAGATAGTGACTTCAGCAGCTCTAGTCATGCACTTCTGCAGGAGTCACGGTATTCTGGAGCTCCGTGCAGTCAGAAGAGCCTATATCTCAGTTAAGTGATTTTTGTCTCATCTGTTCAGACATTACAAGACCAGGAGAGGCATTTGCCATGCAAGTGATTTTCTTCCCAAGAACAAGATAATTATAGCCTAAAAAGTCCCTTTAAAATGGCAGGATGGCAATGATGTAACATACCTGTGTCCCACCCTTCTTGGGTGTTCTTGGCTTTGCTGTCCTTGACCTGAGTAATTTCAGTACTATTTGTTCTGAGTAATTTTGGTTTTGTTCCTGCATGTCCTTGTGAATAAGAAAAGATGTTTCTATTGGCAATAGTTAGTTCTCCATCCACCCATGCCTCCTAAAGTATGGTAAAAGCAGTGAATGAATGCTCAGTTTTTGACCTTCCAAGTATGCGAATACGTATTTTTTCACCAAAGTAGATTTAGAACATCATTTATTCCTTTATATGTTCATGCTTCCATGCTAAAGGAAGGAACTGGTTGAATTTGAAGATTTATCAGTATTTGGATTTGGAAATTTAGTTGATGCCACTTGTAAATCCAGATCCAACTTCTGTAACTTGAGTACTGACTGTATGAAATCACTGGGATCTCTGCCATGCCTATAAGGGCGTTACAAATTCATACTCATAATTTCCCAGGTTTGCGTTTTAGGGTTTCTAGTTGAACCAACTTTGAGCAGGGAGAGGCAGGTTGCTAATGCGGTTAACTCTCTAGGGATATTTTTGCTTTGCGTGTTCGCATTTCTGGGAATTCCACGTTGCAGAGCTTTGGCATTAATAGTTTTCTCAGGCATAAGAAAGCAAGAAGGGTTCTGAAGTGTTTGTGAGACATCTCTTTGGCCTTCCAATGCTCTTCAAGCTCCCCTGGGAAATGAGTGAGAGTCTAGTTACATATTGTCACAGTATGCCATTTTTAACCTTATATTGTTTTAAAAGTTTAAAACATTTTCCTGAGAAGAATGAATCTCCCAAGAAGTATGTGTGCTGCGAATAAAAAGACCATTAGCTGCTCCAAAGTTCAGGGGAGGTGTTTCCTGCTGGATCTGTAAGCACAACCGGACATGTGTTGAGTTATGGAAGGGTATGTATGTTGGGTTCAGATTTCACAACCTTTTGTCCATTGCAGAGGCTTTAATCCTTTGTCCCCTATCGGAAATGTTGAATCACTGGATTCATAACACCCAGTGGTGTTAGTGGTAAAAACAGCTATGTTCTTTGTCTAGAAGGACAGCAAGGGTGACCTCTTGCTGTACTAGAACCTAGAACCAAATCAAAACCTGCTCATGCATCTCCTGCATTCCTCTCTGTGGCCCATAAAAGGGGGTGATGCTGCAGGTCTCTGGGGGGATGCACAACTGCATGGCAACTATCTGCCCTATGGCATCCTCAGCTCTGTCCAGCTGTGCCTAGGTGTGACTCTCCTAGTCCATGCTAGAATACTGCTTTGAATGTGTAAGTGCTGCAGGGTAATTACCGTTTAATGAAAGAGTCTTGCTGTGTACAGGCTGCAGGGTGGAATTGCTCCCGTGGCCTGACCAGAAGAGTAACGATGTTGTTTGCAAGCCAACTAGAGCGAGGCTGGAGCGACAGTCCTTCACCTGGATCTCGTGACTGCTTCCACCTTCTCCTGCGCTTAAAAGTAAGAGATAATATTAGAGAAAAGAAAACTCTGATTTTTTTGCCAAGGTTACATATTAGTTACATGATAAAAAAAAAAGGAATGTATATGTTTAAGCAGGTCCCGGCTTACTTGACTTGTTGAAGTCTTAGGACCTATGATCCCATGAGAATTAGGCAGTCTATGAAGTGGAGTTTGGAATTTTTACTATATGCTCATGTTATTTTGGTTGGAGACTTACTTCACAGCTCTGCTGCTTTTATGTGACCTTGAACAAATCCCCAAACTCCACTGTTCTTCAGTCAACACGCAGTGAAATAGAGAAAATCTTGGTATGTCCTTACCTGAGGGGGTTAACATGTGGCTTGTTTGCACTGTGTTGTATGATCCCCTGATGAAAGCTGTCGTGTAAATTCTGATAATCCAGCATGCTTGTACTGAGAAGCACGCAGCCTGGATAGTTAGACAAGCTTTTTCCTCACTTGCAGAGAAGACAAGTCTTTCAACATGTTTTGTTTTCAGATTTTGATCTTTAACCTTGGTGCTTGCAATGGTCATAAGAGGGAGAAGGTTGGCAAGTGTGTTGCTGGTAGAGATTACCCAGACGGAGAGCAGTGGAGCAGCTGGGGGGGATCCCAGCTCATTCCTGTACAGCACACCTAGCCTGAGAGTAAAATCTGTGTCATGTCAGCGATGAAAGATCTGCCTCCACTTGGCAACAGGTCTGTAACACTAAACTTGTTTTCTTACTGTTCTTTCTCTCAGTACTGGTGATGTTTTCTTCACCTTCTTATGTCAGCTTTCTTCTCTAGGCACAAGGAGGATCACTGCTGTTTTCTCTTAACAACCTTGACATGAAGACCTAATGTTAAGTGTTACTTTTGTAACTGCACTAGTGTCCTCTTTTGCCCTCTTTGGGAGTAGGGAGAAAAAGGTGTGAGGGAGTATTAGGAGTCTTTGTCTTGCCAAAGTATAGAAACTAGATGACACAGCCCTTTAGTTTCATTTGTTCTGTCCTCTGGTTTCATCATTTTGGAAATGTACATAATGCACGAAGTATCTTGTTGCAACATCTTCCGATAAGACCAGTAAGAAACTGGCTTTGTTATGTGATTGTTCAAATTCCTCGTTGCCCATAATATAATGATCTGTTTAAGTAGTTTAAAGTTGTAGGTCCAGTTCAAGATGTCCTTAATCTCTTTTGTTGCCATTGTGGCTTCTGTCTCAGAGAAGACTTGGCCTGCTTCTTGCAGATGGTCAGTCTGTGCTCCCGTGGCCTGGGTGTTAACACAGTGTTTTGAAAGAGGTTGTTTACCTTTGTAACACAGCATGACCTGCTGCCCTTGCTTTCTCCTGCTTCCTTTGCCTGAGGACAGGGTGAGGGTGGAGGAGCAGGGCTCCATACTGACCATGCAAGCTCTTGGAGGTGCAGAGAAACATTTGCTAGACATATGGTGATATGGCATATTGTGACTGATTCCCACCTACACCCCCAAAAGGTTCCTATTTGGAGAGGTTCCACATGTGCCTGCATTCTTTCATGGATGAAGTCATTAATTTTTAAATCTGAAAAAATGATAAAAATCTCAAAAGTTTGGTTTCTGCAGATGGTGTTATGGTAACCAAGTGACAGTTCTGCAAATTGCTGCCAGCTCATGACTAGTGTCTTTCAAGCTACACTAAGTAATTCCACAGCTTGTGAGTGTGGCTGTGAGGAAGGAGATTCCAAAGTGCAAAGTACTTGAGGAGATCAATGAAAAAAAAAAAAAAAAAAAAGCAAACGTTTGTCTTTCAGGTTAATCACCTGTGTGGATGCAGTCATTCTGCCCTCAGGACCCTGTGGGTTGGCATCCAGGCTGTCTCTGAGCATGTTCAGAGAAGTTAAAGCATTATTAATATGGTCCACATTCCATCAATGTGCAGCTTCGAGGTGCTTAGGACGCCCTTGTTAAAATCTTGGCAAATCATCACAAGCATCTCCCATACTTTTGGCCTGAGGGAGGTGTTCCTTCATGAGCTGCATTAGTCAGGAAAAAGAGGAAGGTTTCAAAACAAAGCCAAAGTTCAAACCGTGAAAAAGTGTCTTTTGCCTTTGTAAACGAGAGTCAGTTTCTGGGCATGTGGTTGCAGGCACGTGTAAAACCACAGAAGCCGTGAGGAAGGTGTAAGGGCTTGCTGAGAAGGGAGCTCTCTGCGTGGTCTGACAAGTACTGACTCCTCTGTTGAAGACGTGCTCTTTGCCAGGAAGTTTTCCAGCTCAAGGGGTTACGTTCCTAGCAACGAAAGAAAAGCCACTTTACTGAACTTCGATGAACTTGCAGGAAATATCTGAACTTTTACTGTAAAAACTTCCTTACTTCTTTGGGTTTTGTGACCAACAGCACAAACTTTAGATAAGAAGAGTGTCACATAATGGCAAAGCCCGTATCTCAGCTCCTGGCCTCCCTGGGGCTGGCTGAGGAGCTCCCTCTTTGGTTTGTTTCTTCAGGCTGCACGAGGAAGCATAAGATTTTGAGTAGCACTAAGCAGTAGACAGATACTGTCTTCCTTTGTCAGGGATGCCAGTGGCTAGGGCAGCACATCGAGTGTCCTATACAGTTTCACGCTACTGCCCCTATCCTTTAGGCAAGGGCTGCATCCAGCTGAATGGCCGTTCTCTGGAAAGGGAACAGCCAGGCCATCAGTTTAAAAAATACTGTAGAAAAAGAGAACCGCTATTACACTAATATATGTCTGGTGTGCATTTACTTTAAACAGGAATGTTGGAAGCTGTTTTAAATAAGTGAGCATGCCATAAGTTCCTCTCTGGTTGTACTAGATGTTTTAAACCCCAGCTCTTGGGTACATGCAAACTTAGCTAAGTCTGAAGAAAATTAACCAAAGCATATAGTTAGCCTTTTTCCTCTATAAGCTTGAAATCTGGTCATTTTTACAGCTTGTAAAATTTCACAATGTTGTCGGACTTCATCAAACAGCAGTAACTTCTGTGTAGCTGGGTTACCCTTCATTTCTCCCCTGTATTCTTGACAGCAGGTAATTCCTGGCTTCCATAACAGCTCCAGCAGTCCCCTGAGCAGTCACCAGTTTAGGCAGGATGGTAGTTGAGCTTTGCAGTGGTTTTTATGCACAAACCTCCAGGTGAGCGAGGTGGTGCCTGCAACCTGCTTGCCTGCTCCAGTGCTGGTGATGGTCCTGCTTCGAGGAGGTGGTCAGGCAAGGTAACATCCAGAGGGCTCTGCCGAGCAGAGTTTCCATGGTGCTTGGTGGTAATTCATGGAAGTGATGCCAAGAGTAAGAAACACCTAAAGCCCAGCGAGCAGGAAGCTGCAGGAACAGATGGAATAGTTACAATAGCATGAAGCTGTGCCATGCAGGACTGTTGAGTGACATGCCTGTACATCTGTTCCCTTTTGCCTGGCTTTGTAATAAGCTAGAAATGAAAGGATGTAACTCTCCATTTACTGAGGTATCCAGCCTGCTTGCAATGTTTATATTAGTTAAAATTTCTCTGTTCAGAACAGGCCAAAAAATGCTATGCTTTGGGTGAGTGTTTTTTAGTTCATATTTCAAAAGATGCCTACATCTTAAATGGCCTTTGCAGGCTTTTATGAAGAGTGGAGCATCAGGGAGGGGACTTTATATAGTTGTTAAATGTTATAGCACACTGGTGTGGTATTTGTCATCTGAATGTAAAAACCCTAGCATGAATAGATTTAAAATAGGATTTCTTTTCTCCTCCAATTACTCTGTGAACAGCTTGTGAATCTAGTTGGCCTGCTGTAAATCTGGGAAGACTTCTTTGGGCAAAAGATCTAGTATGTTTGCTACTGTTTCAGTTAAAAAAAAGTGAAATTTTGAAATATTCAAAAGTGTGTGTTCATTGGGAAAGGGAGTTAGAGAAGGCTGAAAGCAGAACTATTGGTAGTCAGAGAGAACTTAAACAGGGATGCGGAAACATTACTTTGGATTGGCATCAAACAATTATTTTTGGAAGGCCATTAAATGGTGAAAAATCAATCCTACCCTGCAGCTAACACTGCTAAGTAGAGGATGGGCAACCTCAGCAGCTCACTGCATATCTAGGAGGATCTGCAGAAATTGCTCCAGGTCCTTTGGCTCTTTCTGAGATGCTTTGCAGGGGACATGGTGGTTCAGCAAAGCAAGTCTGCAGAGCTTGACTGTGACACCCATTTTCTCCCCTGTGGGGCGCTCAGTTGCGTAGAAGAGTGTCCCCCCACCCCTGCACTAACAGGAGCCCTTCAAGCAGGGAGCCCTTGCAGCACGTCTGCCTGGTGCAGGCAGGGCTGGGTGCCCCTGCAGCGGCGGGGTGGCAGCCGCAGCGTGCGGGAGTGCCGCTCTGCTGCGACTCTGCTGGCGGGAGCGCTGGGGTGGCAGGCGCTGCCGCTGCTGCGGAGCTGCCTGTGCCCTGCCGAGCGGCGGGCGGACGTCTGCCCGCGGCGAGGGCGGGCGAAGGAGTGCAGGGGTCTGCTGCGAGCAGGAGTGGCCGGGCTGAGTTGGTCTCCCAGCAGAGATCTAGGGCAGCTTTGGTCAACATCTGCCAAAGACGGAGCCCGGAGCCTCGCTCTGTCCCGCTGGAGCCTTGCTGAGATAATCAAGCGGATGTTCAGGGGTATGCTGCAGCACAGCTAAGCCCAACAGCACACAGCTGTTTTACCAGCTTAGAAAGTCTAGCTTACTTACCGTGAGGAATTTTTGCTTGTTGATTTGTATGATTTTCTTTGGAGAGGGATAGTCCTTTGGGTTCTCTGCTTTTTCACTCATCTGTTAAAAAGCCCCATTTTGGGACATCCCAATTCTTCCAGCCAAGAAGAGCTGGATTCTGCTCCTGGCTTGCTCAGAAATGGTTGCTCAAGAGCAAAGCGAAACATTCCTGTCAGGAATTGCATGCACAACATCCAGTGTGCTCCTGGGGTCAGAGAAATAGGTCTTAGGCTCAAAAAGAAATCCTCTGCATGGTAGTACATTACGTCAGTACACAACCAGAATGTCCAATTTTGCATTCCAATGTGAAACACAGCAGCCAGGTGATATGTCCAGCAATATGCAAGTTTAATAAACTTCCTGTTAGACTTGCAGACAGAATAAATAGTTCCATGATGTCTGCTTAACAAAGCCAAATCGCACACCTCTCCATATTACAACTAGAAGTGTGGCAGCTAAAGGACTGTCAACATTTCCCAGCTGGCTGGATGATTTAACTGCTTTGCCTCACATTAGGGCCAGCTTGGCATTTGACTTGCACAGTGCTGCTACAAAATCTCTGTTTTTAACATCTATAATTTACATCCACTGGCCCTGTCATCCATGGTGTTGGAAAAGGAGTTTTATGCAGCATTTGAGTAGGAGAATGTATCTCTAAATGGACAATTTTACATTTGGAGAATAAGTGGAAGCTTAGAGAGAGACACACGCACATAGTCTGAAGATGGCAGACATCCCTCTGTTCTTGCTTTTAGTTTTAAAAGTGACCATGGGATTTAAGTATTATTAGTCATTACTGACTCCCTCTGCAGCTTTCCATTCCATATTGGACACACCGTGTTTGTATAGAAATCAAATTTATTGCACCATCTAATAAGATTTGAATGCAAACACTTAATTAACATTATATGTTCAGAAGCACTGCTTAGACAAAAGTTAACTTTCCTATGCCAAAGCTAAGAAAACTTTGAAACCAAAGGTTAGTCTTTTTTCCTCTGACCAGTGCTGTAGATTGATGTGCTGTTGATACAACCGCATTCTCAGATTTCACGTATGGAAGTTTCTGATGGAGTAGTAACATCATTAATTTGGCCCATACTGTCTCAATTGCATACTAATATTTTGACCTTATCCCCCAGGAAATATTCTTCCTGCTGCACAAACTTGGAAAGCATGGCCATCCCTGCAGCGTGAGCCACATTTCTGACAAACTTTCAGAAAGATAATATTTCACATGTAAACATAGGACTGTTGGTTCTTAACACTTTCTGTATTATCAAAATGAGGTATGTATCTTCACTGTCCTGCAGTTTTTGAGTTTTCCTTTCTTTCTCTTTTTTTAGTTTTGTAGGTTCTTTATTTTTGAATGCACTGCAACTCAGGAGTGATGCAGACATGAGCCCTGTGTGCAGCTGACCTCCTTTGGGCTGACAGTTTTGGACCTTGGACCCTGCAGTGCAAAGAAGAATGGTGGACATTTGCAAAGGTATTTAAACAACCAACTCCTTTAATATCTGTGGGCATCTAAGGCCCTGCGCTGGACCTAGCACCACCATTAAGCAGGGATGTGAACAAGCGGGTCGTCTGTTGCACACCAACTGACCCACGAAGTCTAATTCAGTACTCACTGGCATGGAGTCTAATTCAGTACTCACTGGCATGGAGTCTGACTAGTTATCTTGAGGAGGAGGAGGAGGAAACTGGGCTAAGAATGATGTTTTGTGAAAACACAATGCAAATTCCTAACCCAGTTTTCAGTCAGGAGAGCATGTTATTGTTGAATAATTTATACCACTTCATGGAAGCTGATTTTCTGTGCCTCGAGGGAAACTCAGTTAAGTGAGCTTCTATTTTAGAACACTGCTCTTTCCTGTCACCGATGAAGCAATAACAATTACAGAAGATAGGAGTTTCTGGGAGCGTGGTTGTTTGTTCTCACTGATACTAATTTTGTTGCCTCCTCTCAAATCATATCTGTAACTGTCTCTGAGGCAGCCCACTAGAGACCTTGATTTTGCTGGTGGCTCCAGGCCCTGTGTGCACTTGCTGTCTGTGATAGCCTTGAGAAAGGAGTGCTCCATGGCTGCAGGTCTCAGCACTGGAGAGTGGAAGAAGAGCTCTGTCCGTGGGCTGTCACTGGCATCCAGATGAGCTGCTTTCTCTACATGGAGAACTACTGCTCTCACTAACCAGCCTAGAGACAAAATGTTCAAGAGTGGTGCACAACCATTGTCTAGTTCTTGCCTTTCCACACTCATTACAGCTTAGCACATGCAGAGATTTGAATCGAACATGACAAGTGTTAGAACTGGGGATTAATTCTCTGTGAAGTAATTTCCCAAATGGGTTGCTGCCATGAAGCTTGACTCTGCATTCCCTGGACACCCCAGATTCCCACAAACTGTGGTGAGAGGACTGTAGGGGCAAGGAATGTGATATGACCTTATAATCTTTTCAGCTAGATAGAACTATCTTAGCACATAAGTGGGATACTCTCAAGAACTTGCTGTGCCAAAAAAACGACCCTTCCAGGACTGGGACCATTTATAGAATGCAGGTTTTCAGTTCAGAGCACGTTTTTGTAGCTGACTTCTATAAACGTAAAATACCAGACCAATTAAGTTTGACAGTGTTGACAGAGTCTTAATTAAATCAGTGTGAACAATATCAGTCTTGCATAACTCTTGTTTCCATCAAAACCCTCAGAAATTATGATATTTTTTTGTCCTTCATGAGAGATGAAGTTCTGACAGCTTGTTCCCTTTTCCAGAACTGATAGTTCATTAATTTGTGTCTCTAATATGGAATTTTCTATTCCACTCCCATCTCTCTTTGGTTCTCTGTTTTGCTTCCTTAGCGCTGACATTTTGGCTCCTTCCATGCGGTGCTATATTCTGGCAACAGAGTTCAAGTGTGTCTTTCCTATAAACCTTCTCTCCCTGGATTTAACCACAATGAATATAAACCTGCAGTCCTTCAAAAAGGATGGATCTTGCAAAACAATGACTAATGACCAAGAGCTCGTATTGTGTTCAGCACTTTTTATTTTTAAGACCAAGTTCCTAGGAAAATTATCATTTAAGTGCAGTGGAAATTCTGCAGGCAGGTAGACTCCTAAACCTGGGCAACTTGGGGATGTTAGTAGTGCTCATGCTCTTCTACAGCACAAAGTGCCAATTAATCACTGGGTATTTAAGAGCTGAAGGTGATGAAATGCCTGGTCTGACTGTCAGAGTCTCCTTTTACCTGTCTGCTTACGCATGAGGGGGGCTGTGGAGCACCCGTCTTTCTTTCACAGAGCAACACCAGGGCAGCCACACGTGTGGAAGAGCCCAAGCAGAGTCCTTCAGTCGCTGCACAGATGAGGGACAGAAAACCCAGCAGCTCTCCTGGTAGCTGCTTGCTTTTTTCCCTCTAGTTTCTTTTGCAATACCTGCAAAAGCAGCTGGAAATGGAGAGGCAAGAGCTGCCTCCCTGCCCGTGCTGTTACGTGGGCGAGCACAGGAAATGCTTATGTGCTGTCGGTAACCTCAGCCAGCTGCGCTGCTCCCTGGGGACCGCCGTGCCAGCTGTCCCCCCTGCTGTGGCTGGCTGGCCGGAGAGCGCCTGCCAAGCCGGCAGGACGGAGCGGACGGCTCGGATGTGCTGACGCCATCCGTGAATCCTCACAGGAAAAGGAAATTCCCAGCTGCTCCTGAGGACAGCTTTAAGTTCTCTCTTCTTCTAGAATGGTGCAAAAGGGACTTAACCTGGACGTGACTTCTGGGATTTGGCCTGAAATCTCCTCTTTGGCTCAAGAAATAGTTTGCCTGTTTCTCTCTCAACATTTTTGGCTGTCTCTGTTTTAAAACTTTATGTAATTCCATGATACTGCTCACACATCCAACACTGCAATACAGATAAACAGAGGAGAGGAGATGAGTGTGTATAACAAGCTGGAATACAACCAAAACTATTTAAAGGCTGCGATCAACTTGGTAGCACATTGGGACCACCAGCGACGGTCATTAAGATTGACTGTTACTCTGTGCTCTCTCTCTTGTTTTATTATCCCGTTTACATCCTTGATCTCCTAGATAATTATTCTTTGATGACTTACTTTAATCAAACATTGAGGTCTGCTTAGTAAATGCTGTTAGCGTCTTCAGGGAACACGTGGAATAAGCCTTTGGGGTCTTAAAAGTGCCACTGAGTCCCAAAATCCCATGACTTCTTAGACTGGGGTTGATGCTGTCTGCTGTCCGCTTAGTGCCCTGTTGATTTGTGTTCAGGACCAGACGCAAATAAAGAGGTTTGTGAAAGACCACATGAAGATAATAGTGTGGTCTTATCTCTCATTCCAGGCTGTATCCTGAAATGACTTGTTCTTTCTCCCCTTTTTATTTCACAATGTAAGCATTTCACACAGGAGGTGACATCCTCCAGTGCTTTAGCATTTCATCTCCCTAGGTCTTCACATTTTTTTCCACTTTCTCATCTGGGTGCTATGAACTTAACTAAACTGCACAATGACTTTAAAAATACAAACTCTAACAAAGACTAACAAGGATGTTTCTTGGCAGCTAGTCGCTGTTTTGCCTTGGGCCCATAACTTTGCTTGCCACCCTCCACTGGGCTCTGAACCCATGCTTGTGTTTAAAGATAACTGCTCCAAGCATGATTATATCAGGGTTTCTCTTTACACTCTCAGAAGGATTTAATGTTGTACAATCTACCCATTATAACCACATTTCCAGACAATAGGAGGCTGTAGATACGCAGTGCAATGAAGTGTGAGCAAGTCCTGTTTTGTTTTTTTTCTCTGTAGTTACAATGTTTTAGGCTGATGAGCCAGTTTAAGAGCACACACAAAAACTTAGGGGCTCATTGCTGTGGTTGCAAATATATCCTGGGAAGACCCAGTCCTTGAGCAAAGGTGACAGAGCTTCTAGCTGAGGTATGTGATTTTTTGCCTGTCTGAATCTATCTGCCAAAGGAACATAAGTTTGGCTGAGACCTTTTTAATCTACTCATGCTGACAGACTGTTTTGACTGGACTAGCCTTACACAGAACAAGTCCAGAGGCTATCATCTTTTTTCTGTGGGTTTTCAGGTATATTTGTGCAGTTCAGTGTGTCTTGGACGTTTGAGGAATCGATTTGCTGAGAGTAGAGGAAGCTTCTTGTTCTTGCCTTCTGTATGACCTCTTCTTCACCAAAATACAATTCTACTGATTGCTTTTGTAGCAATGCAATTTGTCATGATTTAGTTATTTCTTCTGCCAGAAGAAACTCAATACAGTGATTAAAATGTAGTTAGTAGTTAAAAGACTCAAATTCCATTGTGCTGAGCATAAGTTACTTTGCCTCAGTTTTCTGTCTTATTGAAGATATAGATAATAATTAAAGAATGAGGGAATTGTGTTCCTTGAAAGACCTGTTCCTTTGAATTTCCAAGCGCCATATTTTGGCAAAATCCTGCAGCCACACTGAAGGCGAGTGATTGCCACATAGTTGCATGGGTCAGATTCGTCTTTTGCAAGACCAGAAATGGTCCGAGCTTATCGTGAATTGTGCTCCTGGTTCCTAGAAATTCCCTATTAAAAGATAAGTAATATGATGTAATCATGACTGTCCACAGGCTATTTTGGATTGAATGAATTTCTTCTCGTGTATCATGGGAATGTTCATAAAATAAAAATTCTAGGCGGGCTGATCATAAAGGGAAATGCTCGCCCGGGTTGCAAGCTGGAGAAGAGCTCTGCTGAAATGAAGTGGCTTGCTCCTCTTGAAGGGAGGCTCCTAAGGGTGCCTAAGGCGACATATTGAGGGGAAATCTTTCTTTGTTTAGTCACTGATAGTTAACGAGAGGGTTTTCCAGTGTGGCCACCTTGGGCTTGAAGGTGAGATCACCAAGTACCTGCGGGCTGCGAGGAGCAGCCCTAGGGAAGGGCGCCAGGGAAGCCCCTGGTACCACACGAGGCTTTAGAGCAGGGTGTCCTGGCTGTCTTCAGTGACATTTAAATTCATTGTAGAGTGAGCAGGGCTGACGGTGAGTTTGCTGTGCGTGCCATCTTACAGGTACCAGCATGGGAGAAACTGCTCCCCTGTTGAAGTCATCTTCATGCTTTGCATTTAATGTATACAGTGTGTTTAGAAATGCCCTGCCCGTGGTAAATCTTGCTGACATCACAGCTAAATTCTTTAAAATTAAATGTTTAGGGGGAATCGTGTGTCAGCTGCCCAGCACTGAAATGTGTGGAATGGAAGTAAGCAAACCTTTTCTTAATTAAAAAATGAAAATGGATTCTGAACTTTATCTAAGGGTCACTCTGGGATGATTTCTAGACAGAAAAAATCTTGGCTTTCTGGCAGGACAGCTGTGAGGGAGTGTTCTATTCATTAGAACACAATTTGTCCAAGAAAATATGTTCCAAGTCCTAATCAATTCAGATGAAAACTTACTGGACAGGGTTCAAGCAGGCAAGCTATGGAGTCTTATAAAGCCAAACCCACATGTCTCAATGGGCAAGCTTACAATGGAATGTTTAAATTTATACAGCTATGACACTGACATCCATAGGCACAGGGGTTGGGGTTTTTTTTAAACAGAAACATGTGAAGAATTACAGGTTTTAAAGCAAGAGAGGGAATGTCCCTTTAAGATACAATCACTCATGGTGAAAGGACTGCAGCCAGGATCGTCCTCACTGTACCATCTATAGAAAGATTTTTGGAAAAGGCCAACTTCCAAAGTGCTGGAAACGTAGGTGTGCCTCCAAAAGAAGGTCTTTGGCATCAAGGCTTTTGCAGAGCTTTATAACTCCCAGTTGTATAATGAACTTTTTTTTTAATGAACTATATCAGTGGTGAAATGCAGCAATTTGGAGAAGCTGTTGCACAGTTAGCCCTTGGGAAGGCGGCAGCATCCATTAAATGTACTTAAATGTACACACTACAGTGACACATCACTACCGAGCACAGAAAACCACAGGATCAACCCCGCAGCCTTCCTGCTGTTAATGATTATTGTTCTAGGGCTTGCTTTTCCATCATTCAAGTTAGATCCTCCATTAATGCAGCTAGCATTCAAGGCTTTGGAGAGGGCATTCAAATAACTTTTAAACAAAGGATTTGCAGATCCATGATAAAAATTCTCCTTGGGAAGACACATAACCTGAGCAATCTTTACCTGGGGAATATTTGATTTCATTTCTTTGCTTGAAATGGTTTTCTCACTTGCAAATTCTTAGCCAAAGCTAATCTCCTCTGCAAACATCCATCAATTGTTTTTTTAGCAGTAACTAACACCGGCACAAAGCTACCACCACCAAACTCTGAATTGCCAGTTTGCATCCCTTACTTTGCTGGTGTGTTCTCCACTTTCCTGCATCTGTCACCAGTAAGTGACAGAGGAGCCATTTGCCACACTGTCAGTTCTCTCCTGGCACTTGCAAGTCCCGGTCAACTTCTGAAAACTTTGTTTTTCCTTCTAGGCACAGCTGGCCTTGGCTCCAGTGCTCGCACTCAGCTCCTGCATGCGGTGCTGCAAACCCCCTATAATCCATGGGAGAAGAGAAGGAGCCAGGAATCTTCTTTTCCAGCCACGACTCTGGAAGCTGCCAAGCACCTTCTCTGCAGGGCTGCTTTCTCAGGTGACACAGCACCTTGTGCGCGTCCCAACGCAGGTTGCAGCTTTGGCCTGTTGCTGTCCTCAGGTGTGTACCTGCAGCAATCCTCCTCGCTCAGAAGTTGCTTTCCCAGTGTGACATGGGCAGAATGTAGGAGAGAAGGAGCATACAGTAGTTTGGAGGCTTGTGGTTAAAGTCACAAGCTCCCCCTCTCTACTGTAAACACTGGCAGTTCGTTGTCCCACAACCTCTTCCTTCCTTCCTTCCCCAGTGCCAAATTAGCCACCTGAGACTCTTCTCATTGCTCTTGTTTTCCCTGGCTCTTTTTACTTGTTTACTTAAAATCTCTTTTCCTTCCCTCCCCCTCATTTGAATTTCTTTTATGAGGGTCTTGTAAGGACACCTACTTTTCCCAGGCTTTAATGAGAATTTCCTGTGAGCTAGCAGGCTATTTTTTAATAAAAATGTAATAATTTCTTAAATGCCCTTCTTACAAATCATTTCCTTATAGGAACGAATGTTTTTAAAGCCCCAAATTAAAAGATTAAGTCTGCACAAAGGAGAAGGGGAATTTCAGAGACAGAGGGATAGCCTGCAGGATAGCCTGTCACCCAAGGGAAAACAGCCTACGTACTGCTGAAGCTGGCTGCATATTTTCATTTTCAAAAAGTGCTCAAGACTAAAACCACCTGTGAGAGAGTCTAGCCTCCACAGCTGATTTAGGAGGGCCCCGTGCAGTGTGTCCTGTCAAAAGGCACGCTCCTTTTCACAGGGCAAATGAATCAGTTTTTATGTGGCAGGCCTACAGCTCATTGGGATGAACTCGTTAAAATTTTGTACAACAAACTGCAAAGAAGAGGTGCAATTTTTCATTATTTAAACCCGGAGAATAGACAGGCGCCCTATGGAAAAGTGACTCATATTCTCTGTAGTACATTCTGTTCATTCCGTTACAATAAACACGAGTGTTTGTTTGCGGAGCTTATTAGGATCCAACTATAAACTTGATTAGGAAGACAAGTTCATGGGCCTGCTGCTGCGCTCGCCTGCGCGCAGCCTTTTGGTCGCTGGTTGTACAACAGCAGCAGCCGTGTCGGGCTGCCATTCCAGGAGGAAATGACAGCAGCTTTCTCACTGCTTTCAAATCCATCCCAAAACTCTATTAAAGACATCAAAGCTATGACTCTAATGCTTTCCATGCTTTTCAAATGAATCAGCTTTTAAAGAAGCTGCTGGAAAGTAAGGCAGGCACCACAAAGATTCCTTAATTCCAGGGTTGGAGACTTTTAAAAAATCTCATGGAAAAAAATCAAATCAGAAAGCTGCAGATCCACCATTTCATAAAAATGTTCTCCATATCTCTTTTATATTCATATTAATTTCTGTGCTGCTCGTTTGATTTGGTTTTGCAAGCTGCAATGCTAGAAGAGAAAGCAGATCCTCAGTCTAGCTGTCTACTTCATGATAGTAGTTAGGAAGGTAGGTTGGGTCAGCAAATGTAGTTATTGTCACCGCTGCTGGATGGTGGTAACCGGGGCAGCAGCTTTTAAACAGGTTAACGGATGGTTGCATCTAGAGGTGCGAGTGAAACAAGGGATCCTCTGCTGGAAAGAAAGGGATTTCTGGGAAGGAGGTTTCCATTCATCAGAAATAGCGTTTTAGAAATCTGACTCTTACCCAGTTGTAAGAATGGGCAAGGGCTCCAGATTTTTAAAGCCTGCTGCATTTCTAATGACTCTGTGGTGGGAGGGATTGCTGCTGACTTGAGCAGGAAGAGAGCTGGAGATCAGCCATGGTTAGAAACTTGTTGGGTTATAGCTACAGTCAGTTCTATTGAAGAGTGTTTTATCTCTTTCCATAGAATTATTTGCTCATTCCAATTATTTATCTAATGCAGAGCTCTAGGAAGTTAAGTTGTTATACTGCAGGGTCTGAAAAAAATTGGATGAGGTTCCTTTATATGCATATATATAATATACACACACATATATATATATGTGTGTTTGTGTATCATATGTATTTATGTATTTAACATAGTCTGAGTATCAGTTAACTGGCTCTGGGAGTCAGGCATTCTCCATACCTGGGATCCATGAAGAAGCAGGCTTAAGGGTGCCCATGTAATCTCCTCCCCCGCATCTTATATAAATGCATCAGCAAGGCAGTGGCATGTGGTCACAGACTGTCGTGCAAGGCAGAGCACGCACTGCAAAGCTGTGCAGGGGGAGCAGGGGGACTGCTGGTAAAATTGCTACATTTTTCAGACTGAGCCTACTTTGTGACACCTGAACAGGAAACGGTCTTTCCCTTTCCTTGGCTAAGTGTCTGTCTGCAATGGAGTGATTAAAGTTCTGCGGATTGCACGTGCAATCTAAGCCCTGCAATGCCTGCAATACCGTACTGCAGGTATTTCAGTGTTAAGGAAACCCTTTATTGTCCCTCCTCAGAGTCACCTCATGCTGCTCTTTGCTGGATTGCAGCCGTGCTGTATAGTAAAGTCAGACAATTTCAGTCCACAGGTGCTCAGACCGGCTGGCCTCAAGAGCAAGTTGGGCTTCAGGTCCACAAGACCTGAAGACATCGCACAGAAAAGCAGCAAATGGAGCCCTCCTGGCTCGCCTACAGCATCTCATCCTGCTGCTGTGAGCGCTGCGTGGAGCGTGCTGGCGTTTCCTAACTGCAGGTAAGGTGGTTAAGAAGCCTTTCGTTCTTTGGATGTTCACAGTTATTGTCAAGAAGTAAAACACACAGATTAACATGATAAACTAACTGCACTGGAAAAAAATACGAAATTTGGTACTTGAACAAAAGCCAAGGTCTCTCAGTGGATTCTCTAGCAAATATGAATGATTGGTGTAGTATTTTTCTAGATAAAATACAGGAAGTTTATGTAGTAACAGAGCCTGTTAATCTAGAGCAGCCTGAAGTCTTACAGCATCTCACGCACATGCACTTGCAGGTGGAAACTCCACTTTCAAAAAATGCAGAATGACTTGATTTCTGTTACTTAGTCCTTAATTTCCCTAACAGTAACTGTCTTGTTGCTATGATGGAAATTGTGAGCCCGTGTTTTCTGACTAGTGTTTTTTTAATCTCCGCTCGTTGGAGATGGGGATGCTGGGGCTGTGTGGGCGCTTAAACCTAAGCGCTGGCCCTGGGAGCTGCAGGTTCAGCTCTTTGCCTTGCTGACTACCCCAGCGGGTGACGGGCACGCAAGGCTCTTTGGTATGTGTTGCTCCAGGAAAAGCATGTGCAAACATGATGCGCGGTGTATGTGGTGCAGGAGTGTCTCCTTGGGAACTCTGTTGTTCGATTTGCGGGCAGAATCGTTCCTGTGAATAACCTTTTAGTCACTTCCCACCTCAGTTTATTTATCCATAAAAAGGAAAGAGTGGAACATCCTAGAAAACACAAACGTAAATTTTTAGTTATTCAAAGTTCTCCTGTATGCTTAAGTGGAGCCTGGATATCTGTGAGGATGCCTGTTGATGAATCTGTGGTTTAAACATCAGGAGAGCCCCATTTCCGAAGACACTGCTGTGCTGGTCCAGCTCTGTGTTGTGTGGCAAGACTGTGCTCAGGCCCCTGCGGTCCCTTTCCATTTGCAAGCCTAACTGTTGCCTTCTGTGACGTCCTCCCTGCTGGAGGTGCCAGGTTAGTGGCTGGAGCTGGGAGGGCATCTGCCCTGTGCCCGGTGCTTCCGAGGCGCCGTCTGCCCGAGCAGGGCCAGGCTCCGCAGGGAGGAGAGCTCTGCCCGGCCTCGGCTGGCGTGCGAGGGGGAAGGCTGCAGGAGCCTTCGGGAACTGGAGCTGTTCGGAGGCCTGGGCCTCGGCGCGACAGCTGTGAGTCACATAACGAATTCTGAGGTCGGTCGGCTCCCCTCCTGCCTCTCGGTCAGGGGCCCTGGTGCTCCACCGTCCGCTCCCGGGGAGGCTGTGGCATTTGAGTTTGCACTGGCTGCCCCGGCTCGGGGAGGTCAAACAAATTGAATTACTCTTCAAATTAGCCGGAGGAGGCTTTGATCACTGACCGTTTGAGGCTGCGTGTGTTTTAGCTGGAAGAGCGCACGCCACATTCCAGGCAGCTCCTGCAGCCAGGAGCGCAGCGATGCCCCTGGCAGACGTGCGCGCGGGCCGAGCGCTGTCGCTGGAGCGGGTCCTCGGAGGGATCTTGGCTTCCCCGGGCCTATCTGCTGCAGATGTTAATTCCTAACTATTATCTTTACAAGTTCCAGCAGAATAGTAAGCTGCACTAAAGAGGGGATATGTTCAATTTGAGCAATGAGATTACTGTGCTCTGAATAAAGTCACTTTTATTAATAATTACCTCTTTCCCGTGACTCTAAATTCAAACAGCTGGAGAGCCTCTGCTCTTTATTAATTTTCTTGGATCCTTTGGCACGAAGCCCTTAATTTCTGTGATGTAATGGTATAAAAAGTTGGCTCCTGCCTTAGCGTCCACCCACAAGTTCTAAATTTGGAGCATGGCAAATTTTTGCAGATTCCAGAGACAGGCTATGCTCAAGACGTGCTGATGCCTTAAGTCCCATCCTATTGCACCAAACAACAAGATTGTGTGCTTTTTATAACTGGGATCATAAATATGACTCAGATGCACATGTTGTCTATGTAAGCACTTGGGGTTGGCTATCACTTTATGGCACTGGGAAGAAGCCAAGCCAAATAAAAATTGTTTTGAGTAAATATTACATTTCTTGAGCATGAATAACTTTTCCCTACAGCCAGCGTGTCACTAATGGGAATAAGGAAGAAGACGGGGTGGGGGGAAAGCAGTAACTAAATCATCCCACTAAATGCAGACAGTCTGCAGAAAGACCTGTTGTTTCGACTCGTCTAGGGTGTAATATCCTAGATAATTCTTAACAGGTCTCAGCAAGGCCACAAGTAATGGAAATAAAAATAGCTGTGTAGTTCAGATCGCAGCGTCCTGATGCTCGGCCGTCTCTTGGGTGGGATCTCTGCTCGTGGTATGTAGCACAGGCAGCGCGAGAACCCAGTGTCCTTCTCTCCCCCATTCCCAAATGCACAGAGGCTGGAGCACGTGGATTGCTCCATGGAGATGATGTTACCGCTCACGTGCTCCGCGTGCGCACATGTGTGTTCGGGACCTGGGCCAGAAGGAAGGAGCGGGTTTTCATGCCGCGGCTTCGGGACCCCGGGGGGCTGTCTGCGCTGCAGAGCGCAGGGAAGCGGAGGGAAGGAGGGACGGAGCCCCCCTCGGCGCAGCTCCGCGCCGCGGTGGCCGCCTGCGCAGCGGCTGCTGCAGCTCCTGGGGGCAGAGCGGCCTCTGCAGCGCCGCAGGAGCCGCCGAGCCGCAGCCTCCCCCGGCGCCCGCGGCCCTGGGGAGAGCCGGGAGGCCCGGGGAGCAGCTTCTGCAGAGCCTCGGCCGCCGGGGAGGCCAAGGGAGGAGAGTCCTGCTCTGTTATGGGGAGAAAATAGAGAATATTGATGTATGCAAAAAAGGGGTAAGAAACCAAAAAAATGTTCCCTCGTAACTGACTAAACTTTACAAGAACCTTAAAGTCTCCTCCCAGATAATATCCAGATAGAAATAATGGGCTGAGGGGCTTTGAAAATAACCAGAGGCTTTTGTGTTTGTCTAATGGGCGCGTAACTCTCAGCATCCTGCATCCCCCTTATGTTGCACCTGTGAGGTTTTGGACATGAAATGAGTGCTAAATGTTGCTGTATTCTCTTCTTTTATAGGCTTATCTGGCGTAGTGGAAAGAAAACATGGCTTTAAAAGAAGAGTTCAAACAGGAAGCAGCGACATTCCAGAAAGATTTCCGAGTCAAACAGGAGAGCGACTGGTTTCTCAAAGTCTGTATTGCAGAGCGTCCCTAAAGCAGTGAGTTGCAGGGGCAGAGCATGTTTTGCAGGGAGGCGTCGAAGGAACTGAATGTTCCCGTGTCTCAGACGTCCCTATCAGAAAAATTCGAGGAGCTTCTCCGCGCTGCGGGCTGGAATACAGCTTGCAGATAAAACACTTCAAGTCCTGTGAGCCCTGCAATAACAATGACAGTTTGACATCAGCAAACATGTATCTCCGGGGACTAGTGCTGAGAAGTGAGAGCCTGTTCGCCCAGCCAAGGCAGCTTTGACTATGTTTCCAGAATCTGGGCAATAAGTCTTTTTTTCCGTGCCTTACGAGCTGCCAGTGGTCATTTTTTGCCAGGACAGCAGCCCAAGAAGTGTATAAAGGCCTGGCTCCGTCTCCTTTGTAATGCATTTTACAATTCAGAGGCACTTTTGTTACACAAGAGAGTGTTTTTACGTAGGAGAGCTTCTAAATTGCTAGAACAGTTGCTAAAACCTAAATTAACTTTAGCAGAAGAGAAAGACCTGTGGAAATAACATTGCAAGTTGCACAATTAACAAAAATGGAATCTGAAGATCACTCTTTCTGAACTGAAAACAGAGAGAGGTTCCAGTTGCATTTGCAAGCTTAACGCACATTCTTGAGCCTTTGACAAACGGTTTGCACTTGCCTGCAGATCTTCTGGCTCTGGCTTAAGCTCCAGAAATGGTGCGCAGAGATGTAGTATCCAGACCTGTCACCTTTAGGTGTCCCCGGGCTGCTTTGTGCTGCACACCCACAGGCGAGGGGACGGCTTAACCTGGGCCTGATTCATCAGCCCACACTGGAGATGACCAGGGAGGGCCTGGCTAGAGCGCGGGGCGACTTTGTGACGACTGCTGGGATTTTTCGTGACGCTTTGGGTCGAACAACACGGTGATTTAACTCCAGTTACTTAAAGAGCACTAAAGGCTGCTTGCATTTGCGGGTACAGGAGGGAGCCCTTCCTGTAGGGACAGCGGAGAGTTTTGCAAACATTCATTGGCCTCAGTGCTGTTTTATTGATGAGAATCGGTCGTGTTGCATCGCCGGGCGAGTGAGGCGCAGGGAGATTAATGGACTTGACGAAGGTGATAGCGAGTCACGTTGTTTGGAATTTTGTAGCTCTGAAATATCATCTTTCTAAAACAAGAAACTCTCTCAGGAGTAGTAGGTTTTCATTAAAACAACAGTTCAGACCTGTCGATCTTGATATATCAGGAAAAAGAGGAATGTAGAAAATGTGAGAGTTAGCGTAATATCCCTTAAACTAAACCACCAGGTTCACGTTCCTATGGAGAAACAAATACCCTGCAGGCATCATGGTGGCTTTGATTTATTTTTGGAGGTTGGAAATGCTCCCTTTTGGTTGGTGAACTAAGACAAAATAAGGATTTTATGAGCTAACGAAAGGTCTCTTGGAAAAAAAAATGCAACTGCCCTTCTCCAGAGTTTATGACACAAGCAGTTGTGAGCTGAAGTAATCTAATGCAACATTAGCCTTCCCTGCGTTTCGAAATTGGATTAAGGTTCGTAAATTGTTTAGGGAAAATGTTACTCAACAGAGTAACCGTCTGACACTCCAAGTAAAACTGGGCCTTCACGGCGACGGGGGCAGCCCCTGGTCCCGGCCACCTGAGCAGGTGGGAGCCCCGAGGGACGCGCTGGGGGACGGCGCCGCTGCTGCCGCCCTGCGCTCGCCGCGCGGCCCCGGCTCTCCCGGCTTCGGGGCGCTGGGGCCCGTCTCCTCCGTAAGCAGCCCGGTGTTTGCTCTGTCCTTGGGCAGGATGAGTGGGCAGAACCGCCGTGCGAAGGCTTGAGCTGTGCTGCTTGCGCCTTCCTTACGCGTAAGTGGGGAGTGCTTCCTCGTGCATTGCTGGTGAGCTTCGCTGCACGTACACAACCCGTGCAGCGCCGAGCCTGCTACTGACTCAGCTGAAAAAAAAAAGAAACAACAACATTGTGCAGGATTTGTGTGAATCTGCCTTTCAAAACACGATCTGCAGATGTGATTAATTAGCCGGCTGCAGAGCCCGGCCGTGTGTGCAGTGCTTCGCGCGCTGCCGGTGCTGCAGGCCGCGCGGCGGTGTCCGCCTGCCCTCTCGCGTCGGCGCTGCCGCGGGAAGGGCCGCGCCGCGCTGTGCCTCGCTCCTGATGTCACCCCGGCCCTGACGGCAGCGCTCGCGAAATGGCAACGTCTGGTGCGCGGCCAAGCCGTGAGTAAACCCTGCCCAGACGCCCAGGGCCCCCTGCCGCGGTATCTCCCACATTCCTGCGGTGCCGCTGGTATTTCCCATTGTTCTCCGGCTCTCTCCGGGAGCCGCTGCGAATGCTTGGCCCGCCTGCCGGGGCAGGAGCTGGCCGGTTCCTGCGCGGCCGTCCCAGTCACTAGCCCCGGGCCCTGGAAAAACCGTGTCACTTCTCTAGCGCGTCGGGGGCGCGTGGGGGACCGGGCTGCTCAGGGGGCCGCACGAAGACGAGGGGAGCTGAGCAGGGAGGAGCAGCGGCCACGTGTGGTGCCCGCTGGCCTGGCATGCTGCGTGGTGCCCGCTGCGCTGCCCAGAGCTCCCCGGTGGTGCCGCCGCGCTGCCCCTGAGCCCGGCTCCCTCTCGGTGACCTGCGCTGCCACCGGCGCCCCGGGGCTCGCGCACGTCCGGGAGCAGCGGGACGGCTGGAAGTGGCAGCAGAGCGGGAGCGATGGCTGCAGCTCTCCCTGGGGCGAAGGCAGGCAGGCCAGGGAGCACCTCAGCCCGACCAAGGCCTTTAGCTCCCACGGGAGCCTCTAGCGAACCGGGTCTTGTTCCGCCCCCCGTGCTAGCCCTCGGCTGCTGGGTCTCCTGGAAGTGGGGTTTCATGCTGTGGATATTTGCCTGCCAGCAGGGAGGATTTCCCAGCCTGAGGTGGCACAAGAACGTCTGCTGGTTTGGCTCATGCCATGTGCAAGGGTGGCAGCCTATGCTGCAGACCTGGGAATAAAGACGGTACCAATAGCAGCAGGCGCAGTGGCTCTGAGGCACGTGTCTTTTGCAAGAGGGGCCCTGTATGGCTACACAGAGACCAACAGACAGAGATTCATGCCCAGATGCCTCTTGTTTCCACATCTGCAAAAACCAAGAACAGAGCTAGCGTGGAGAGGCTCTGGCTGGGGACTGACTGACCAGGTGGTCCGAGATGGAGGCCTGCCTGGAGACAGAACAGGCAGAAATGCCCTCTCCCTCCTTACCCTGCTCTCCAGGGTAAGGCTGGTGGGACACCACTGTGCAAGTTATTTCAGCACTAAGAAGTGGCACAAGCATCTGCAGAGCATAAGGACTTGTGGAAATTCCCATATTGTCCTGGGTACCAAAGCTGCTTACAGTAGGCAGCCCCGCGGAGCACAGGCTGCTCCTGAAGCCCTGACCTGCTCGAGGCGGCTGCCCCATCTGCAGGCTGCCGTGCTCGGATTAGACTTGGTCGAGTCAGGCAAAGGCCACAGGCACACGGTGCCCAGCTGATCGTGGCCAAACGTGCGACAAACGCACCCGCGGGCGCTCGGTGACAGGCCCTGCTGTGTGAGCGCGTTGGTTTTGCTTGCTCGGGAGAGAGAGAGAGACGGCGCTGGGACAGACGGTGGATGCGCGTGGTGGAGCCGCGGCGGGGGGGTGCGGTGCCTGGTGGTGGCGGCTGTTGAGCAGCGACGGAGCCGCCAGCAGTGCGTGGAGCCGGCGCTGGAGCCGGCTCTGGCCGGGCGAGAGCGCAGCGAGCACAGGGACTGAGGCGGGCAGGGTTCTGGCGCGCTTTGTGTTATTATTAAGGAGCTTAAAAGAACAATTTAATGACCAGTGGGCAAAAGTGAGGGTGGATTATTTAGCCTGTCAGTGCAGTTGTTTTATTTATTTACTGTGTCTTTTTAATCAGCTTTCTGCTATCACTATCGTGGGCCACTTGCAGCTATCCCTTAACATTACCTCTCAGGGTTTGGCTGAAGTAGCAGAAATACCGTGGAGAGAGCAAGGCTGGGGTGCTCAGAGGCCTTTTCTGGGATTCTGTAGGTGCCAAAACTATCTCCTTTTGGGGTGGGGAGCCCCAAAGCTTTTTAAACCCTCACAAAAAAGTCTTTTTTTTTTTTTTTTCTCCTGAGGTTCAAAGAGGCGGAACTTGGGAAAGGGGAGTACGTGTGATCCGGAGCGTCCGCATCCTTGTCTTGGCACCCGCTCTTGCATCCTCAGCTGCTTTTAAATCCAGCCGACCCGTGAACACTGGGAGAGCCTGAGGGAGAACTGAAGGAGGATGAAAGATGAGTCAGGCCTGTAGACAGACAAGGCACCTGGGAGCATGCCAGCTACAGGTAGGTAACAGGTCCTTACCCCTCCCTGCTGCCCTGGCTCTCCTGTTCCTCCTCATCTCTGCGTTGCGTCCTGCCAGTTTAGCAGGGCCTGTGGCCGCCCGGGCTTCGTGCTGCTGCTGCTGCCTCACGGGGCCCCCTGCGTAGCTCATTCTGCGTTGATGGAGGTGGTGGGTTTTAGTTTGCCCCCCTCTCAAAATATATCTAAAATAGACGGCAGGCCCTGGGCATACTTTTGTTGTAGGCCCATGGTAACACTGATAATATAAAATACTTGATTTCTGGGATCAACGGCCACCTCTCCGATCACATACACTAAGACGGGAAGATGGAAGACCCGAACGAGGCATTGACATCACTGAAGGCCAAGTACAATGACGTCAGCAGCAAAGTAATGTTAGTGCGAGCTCAGCCGGCGTCAGTTCGTTTGTGTCTGGCCTTTTGATGTCACCCATTGACCTTTTCCTTGTAAATGGCAGTTACGGTTGTTGAAGGGGAGCGATGGGCGGCTTTGGAAGGCGAGGGCAGCACGAACGTCACGTCAGCTGAACGGCGTTTGTGTTTCATTTCGTGTTGCCTCAGGATAGGAAATATGTCAACAGAGCGAGTCCCACACACAGCGCCTCAGCTGTTAACGTGGTACCAGAAAAGCCCTGGTGCCTGAGAGAGGAGCTGCCGCCAGATGGCAGCTGGAGATCAGACATCACCCAGGGCCGGCACACGACCAGCGCTCCCGCCTTGAGGGAAGTTGGAAGGCAAAATAAGCACCACAGTCCAGCAGGCAGCACTGGAGAGGCCTCACCTGATGGGGTGTGCGTGGGGGGAACTAAAAAAAGAAAAGAAAAAAAAAAAAAACCCTCTTTTTATCATGGTAGGAAGTAGGAATGTTTGTGTTTTACTGGCGATGCTTGGTAACTTCATGGCTCGTTATGCTCCCTCATCTCCGCTCCTTTAACTTCATAAGCAATAAATTATGTGTCTGTCTTGAGACATTATGGAGATCCCCTTTCCTGGCCACACACCCATTTGATCAAAAAATTAACTACCTGATTCATGTAATCAAAATAAAATTAAAGCAGTTGTTTCCAGCTTGCTTCCCCTGACGTGGCTGGTAAACTGCTGTTCCAGAAAGGTTTGCATGACTGAAAAGTTGTGCATTTTATTTTGTTTTGTTTTGTTTATTTTTTTCCCTAGCCACAGCAGTTGTCCCACTTCAGTGTTGCTCCTCCATCAGAGCTTTGCCTGGCTGTACACTCAGGAGCACTGGAGAGAAGTGAGCTGAGCTGCTGGAAACTCTTGTTACAATTCAGGAATGAGTGAGTAAGGCTGTATCATTCTCAGATCCAGCTCCATAAAAGGCACAAGGCAAAAACACTGTTGTCTTAGGAGAAAAAAAAAAAAAAGGTATGACAGCATCCTGTCACTGCTTTGCAGGCTCGTTCCACCATCAGCAGAAGGTAAAACGAACGCGGAGAGACCGATGACACAGGTCTGCACTTCCCGATGGTGCCAGAGCAGCTGTGGCCGCTGCTCGTGCCCCGTGCAGGCTCTGCGGGCGCAGGCTGAGCCTGGTGCTCGCAGGATTGGCAGGGAGGGGAGCGTGGGCTTCACGGGGATTTCACGGGGTTGTCGGTGCCGTTACCGGCCTCGGCGTGCGGGAGCCCCCGGGCTCCGCAGACGTAATCGCTCCCCGGGGGCCGTGTTTTTCCCTGCTGCAGTTTCACGAGCGGCGGCGCCTCTGACTCACAGCGCTACCCTCTCGCTGAAGGCTATGATTAGCTTCAGGGGACTTACTCAAAAGGGGGTTTTTGCTCAGAAGGCATTTGTTCATTTTTGATTTTTTTCTCCCCTTTTCACTATGCAACACAAGTGGCCGTCAGAGCAGGCAGTGGCAGTAGTGGTAGGAGGTTTGTCTCATTTCTTCTGATAAATGGTGATTAAAGACAAAACTACAGAAAGACTTACAGGGATGACATTTTTATTTAGAGCTGTTTTGCCTACAAAAAAATGTACGTTTGTATTAAGGAGTACTGCGTATGGACAGGTAAGAAAAGTGTTGCTGTTAAGACAAACTCAGTGATTATCTATATCACCAATATCTCTGTTATGGCTTAATTTTAACACCATGGAATCAGATGAGTAAGACTCTATTTCTTCAGAATATTAGTAATTGCACACAACAGTTACTGGCATTTGCTTATATTCTGAAAGAACCACCAGAACATACAGCAAACCAATAATGTAAATGACTTTGCATTACTTTATTAAATAGCCAATTGTAAAGAACAGTAAAAAATAGAAAAACATGCATCATTTGGTGTTCTTAAAAAAAACATTGTCCAAAGCAAAGACTGTTAGAAAAGAATTAAACAAGTTTAGCCCAATGCGCCTTCTGCTTTCCATGTAAAAAAAGTATTGGGCAGTTATAAATACTGTTCCGTCTCCTCTAGCAAAGTTTAACAATGTACATTAGTGATTTTAATTACAGTTTTCTTCACATTTCTCCTGTAAACAAAATCAATTCTTAAAAGGCCTTGTTAGCAAGCTAAAGAACTTTTGTTTTCCTGTACAGTAAATACACATACAAAATAGGAAGATGATGGATTTTCCTGACAGTCTAACGCGCACGCTGTTTACTAAAATGTTAAGATTTCAATTAGTATAAAAATGTAACCGCAGAGAGCAAATGTCTGAGAAGATCCAGTATTTGGGTAAGTCTTAGTTAACAGACAAGTAAAATGCTATTGACTTTCGAATGTTAAGATCAGCTTTGTACAACTTGTGCTCTTCTGGGATGCGAGTATCACAGCACTGTACACAGGTACTGGTTATCTGTCTAAAACATTCACTTCCTATTCACTAAAAATAATTTAACACTCAGCACAAGTAAAAAGTAGGTGTTGAAAAAGGGGTGCACGTCTGGTGGGCACCCAACGGCCAAGGCTGACTAACCAGCTGCACCGCTGGGGGTGGTCTGCTCATCACGAGACGTCTCACTTCTCAAAATGCCTGTGCAGTTCAGCATGAATATTACTTTACTTAGTAATAAAGTTGACTTCTTCTTGGTGTCAAGCTTCTACAGAGTGAAATCTCAAGCTTGTTCCCTTTCTCTACAGAAACAGAAGTATCAGGCTTTTTCCTAGAGAGAATTTTGAGTCAATGCAGTAAGCTGGCTCTTGGGAGTGCTTTAGTTACTAGAAAAATTTAAGTTACTTCATTAACACTTTTTTTTCCTAAAGAAATACTGTTACACATTTGTCATTTTTATCTTAAATAAAAATGTTAAATTTAGTTTTCTTCCTATTGCTGCTTTTTTGAAATATGCACTGATGAAGAAACAGACAAGACAAATTGCTGAATCTCAACACAGGTACGTTATAATCAGTTCTCTTGCAAAAACATAGACTTGATAGAGATGATATTTGGTCTGTATGTGTCATCATCTTCCATTTATCCTCTCCAGAAATCTAAGTCAAAACTGTGCATCTTGCAACCTATGAATGGGAAAACATACAGTTTTCCTACTATTCTCTCTCTCTTTTTTTTATAGTACTTCCCAACTACGGAGCACTGCAAGAACAATCTTTCATCACTGCTTTTCCCAAATGCTTTACGGCGCAATTTTGTGCTATTTCTGTTCTTTTGTCTGGATCGCTGTGAACAGATGCAAACAGCACATGAGACCAGACAGGCTGGTGACAGCAGCAAGCGGCACCACTGATGCGGGTCTGCCCTCCCCAAGGAAGAACGTGTTTGAGCACTAACATCACCAGGTGAAGAGCAAAGGATGGAGAGAGGAGAAACGAGAGGAGACTAAATGGAAGGCAGGTAATGCTGTAGCTCAGAGTTGTACAAAAATTCAGAATTAACTTATCCCGGGTTTAAATTACATGAATTGAACCAACATAACTGCTTCTCTCATGTTTTAAAAGCAACACTGCCTGCTTGATTAGCTGCTGTCAGATTGATACAAGTCAATATAGCAACAACTCTGTCACAAACTACATTTACATAAAAAATGTTCAGTTGAAAAATTTTCTATAAAAGAACACAATTTCTAGGAATGTGAGGGAAAACGGCAAGTACTGTCAGACACCACGTACTATAGTACTGAGCTCTGAAGAGATACTCTGGTGTGGTGAACGGTATTTCCACTGCAGGAAGGCCCAACCTGCTGAGCAAACTAAGATCTGCGAGAGCAATGAGCTGTTCTGTGCGAAGCAGAAGGAACAACCGGGGCCTCTGTTTGCAGATGGTATTGCAGGCGCCACCGTTACTCAGACGTGGCCTTTTTCCCCTTCCAGCTCTTTTGTCGTTGCTCAAGTTCAGCTTCAGTGAAGGCGGCTGGACCCCAGTTTGTGATCAAGTGAGGATTCTTGGAGCCTGGAAGACAGAGTAAAACACTTGAGCCAGACGTTCCCAACTGTCACACGGCTCAAGGCCTCGGTGGCACAGGCCGAGTGTCACCAGGGGGTTATTTGGTAACTGCTCTGTCTTTTGTGACTGGAAATTCTCAAGAGAGTGGCCTGTAGACCCTCCCAGCTGAGGAGGGAGCCGTGTCTGAGGCAAAGTCAGTGAAAATAACGTCCTTGAGCAGTTCTGAACTGCTGCAGTCTCTTGTGCCTACTATGCAGGTAAGGAAATTAAGTTTTTCCTAAAAATAAAAGCTTTTTTTTGTGTGTATTTGCTTCTGCTTTTGGCATTTGGTATTCTAGTTAACTACATCAAATACCCAAATATGCATGCTCAGGGTATTTAAGCATTTAATTTCTTCTTTTTTTTTCAGCAGGGCCAACAAAGGTAAAGACTTGACAGTTTCCAATTTTTAATTTTGTTTGGAATTCAACACACCTTAAGTACCTGGCTGTAACAATGCTCCTTTTGAGCAAATAAGAGCCTGTATTTGCTCCCATGATCATCACTTATCTATTACAAGCAAGACCAAATCCTCAGGGTCACTGATCTTACCAACCGGTCTCCTGGCACCATGGTCTGGGTGCTGAATTGTCCACACCACATTCTGAGGGTGCTATCACACGCCCACCTAGGCTCATGCACCTCTGGTTCTGAAGGCAGTGTTTAGGAAACTGACACCACCACCACTTTGAAAGTGACCGTTACAGTCAATTGTTTTAATAAATTTATTGCTCGTAGGCTGCTGTGAAACCAATACGTTGGCTGCCAGGAAAAAGCTGATTTAGCAATCTAGGTGATATGATGTATAGGAGATTATTTTAATTTGTGATTTTTTGATTACATACCTGGCTCTATTAGTCGAATTAGTCCCTCGTGATGAGCTACTTTATCTTTCCAACTTTTGGTGTTATTAGCTGCTGTTTCCAACTTCTTTTTTACCTCCTGAAACAAAACACAACCCATTTAAAAACAAGATCAACATACAGATAGTCTATAGTAGAATATAGAAGTATATGGAGTGATTCAGGATGTGATGAAGCTGGCTTGCACAAAAACTGCGATGAAAAAATAGCAGGACAGTGTGTCTGAAAGGTGCTCTCCACTCTAAATATATCCACTGGTCTAAGGTGAAAAAACATACCTGTTTTTATAAACCTTGTATCTTAATAGTCTGTATATCAGCAGGACACTGCTGAAACTCAGACTACTGAACACTGAACGCGCGAGGGGCTGAACAGGACTGCCCACCTCATACTGCTCAAGCGCCTCCTTCCTTTCCAGTTCCAGCTGCTCCAGCTGCTGCATGGCCACCTGAAGAGCCCGCTCCTTTATCAGTCTCTGGTTTTCTAGCTCTTGCTTCTCTGCTTCTGTCATCTGAATGGCCTGTTGCTGCTGCAAGTGCCATTTTTCCAGTTCTGCTCTCTTTGCAGACTCTTCCTCCAGTAACCTGCAATGGAGAAGGCAATGATGTTAGCTGTGTTTTAAAGCAAGTTGTAGCCAGGAGGTAGCATACACATAGAGAAGCCTAGCTTATTATTATTATTATTATTATTGTTTTAGCTTTGGGAGGCTTGCAGTGATACTGCCTATTGGCTTCAGGACAAAACTAAAATCATGTCAGTAGTAGCTCTGTTATGTATTGACTGAAGTCAATAATGCAAATGCACAATACTGAGATAAAAAAGAAACAAACATGCAAGAATTAGCTTAAAGTGTCACAAGCAGGTTTGAATGTATGAAGAAAAATATCCACTCTCAGAAGAAATTATAGAGACTTAGCTCTTCTATCAACTTGAATTTAAAGTTGTGATAAAATACAAGCTGACACAGAAGGTCATATTTTACAGTTACTGCTTTATAAAATACACAACTGAAGAGTCTGCACATGGTGGTCTCACTTTTTCAGATGTGCACAGGTATGATACCCAATGGAAAATAAGGATGAGCCTCCCACTGGTAAGAATTCTCGCTACCACGGCTAAGAAATCAAATATTTATAAACCATGAAGACCAGCCTTAGACTTCACAGCTTAAGGAAGAAATCTATTCTGTCTTTACCTTAAGATACTCTCTCCCTTAGCAGCAACGTCTCCAGGATGCAATAAATAAAAAAATAAAAATCTCTTTAAGAATATGGCAGTTATTTGTTATTACTTGGCAGGGCAGAGGGGAAAACAGTAGAAATAAGTCTCTGCTAGGTAAAAAAAAATATATATATTCACCTGGCTTGAAGTTTCCTAACAGTCTCTTCATCCTGACGTGCCTGTTTCTCATCCTCCAGAGCTTCCTGTAGCTGCTTGTACATTTCTTCCAGTTCACGGACTCTCTGTAAATACTGCTCCAGCTCAGATGACTTCTGGGCAACCTGCTCCTCCATTTTTTGTCTTACCTAGCAGCATAAATTGAGGACACAGTTGAGCTACGTTTTAGCCTGAAGCACCAGGTTTCCCTCAGATGACAATTCCACAGACCAACCATTTCCTGCTGCCTGCAGAGCAAGACTCTGAGATTAACAGCATTATAAAAATAAAATGCAGGTCACGAACTAGCCTACTTCTTGCAGCACAGGATTTTTACAGTGGTTTAAACCTAAGTTCTAGCACTATGGTCAAGTCACTGGAAAAAGGGAGAGAGGAGGGAGAGCCTCACATTAAGGTCACCCACCCAGTCTCTGTTCCTCCCATGTCACCCTTTATCTGCTCCAAGGAGAACACAGGGAGGGCTAGCAGGTGCCAGAGCCATCCTTTTAATGCCGTCAACACTGAAAATTAGTTATTTTGGAAACCTGGGTATGGATACCAAGAGCATGCTTTTAACACAAAACAAGCAAACATACAAATGCATGTGTGCACATGTGTATGTACATACATATATGTATATATACTCATATAGAAAGCATAAGAACTATGCTAATTTTAAATGCTGTTCTTGTTATATATGTGCATATATATATACACACACACATATATATGTGTGTATATTATATATAATGTAAAACTTGAAATAGCTATATAAGCCACAGAAAAATCCAACAGTTTAAAAATATAATTCTGAAAGTTCCTAAAAGTTATTTTAATGTTGCCTATATTCATTTTGCATATTCACATAGTAAGTACTAGTCTTAGGTTCTCCATCTTTGAAAAGTGGAAGGGTATCTTCAGCCAGAGTTTATCTTATAAATTGGATCATTTTAGTCCCATTTTTCTAATAACATTTAAGCCATGAATGCTATCCAAATTATATGCAGGTTACTCCAGTGTTTGCACTCACAAAAATAATTTATTTCTCCATTTCTAATCAAGGCAACCCTGGCTGCATCCTGCTGCCTCCTGCAAAATCTGCCCGAATCCTTTCAGCGAGTGTCCGGCAGTGAAGTCACTGCAGAAAGTGCTGCTCGCTGTGTGCCACCCTGGCAAAACACCACGGCCGCTGCTCACCATTTTTTCTCTCTCCAGCTCTAGACTGAATCGATCTTGTAATTCCACTTGAGTCTGAAGTCTTTTCTTCTCCTCCTCAGCCGCACGCGCAGCTGCTGCTTCCAGTTGCTGTGGGGGGGAGAGGGAAAAAAAGGAAGGAAGGAAAAGTACAATTTGTCAAAACTTAACCATTTGGGGAACATTGAAATTCATTTTTTTTTAAGGAAGAAATCTTCTTTTTTTTTTTTAAAGGAAAGATATAGTCTCGATTGCTAAATAATATCATAAATATGATTTTTTTAATCTTATTGCAAGCTAACTTCTTTAAATATGCAAATTCAAACTCAATTACCAGACCTCCTCCAGGTTTTTCTGCTCATTCTGCGTTGCTCAGCCAAGAGAAACCACTATTCTTCCTTCTCTAATTCATATGGGTGAGGATACAGTTATGGAAAACCACATCCCACTCATCTGCAGGCTGAACTAGATAGTAATTCCAGCAACAGTGAAACCAAGGCTGGAACACCTGCAGCTCACGCAGGAGAAGTGAGTATCACTAAATTACCTTGGAAAAGCAGAAGTGTCACAGTTTGGACTATAGTAAGTGATTATGCTATTGTGATTCAGAGCCCTTTAACATCCCCCAAACTACCATGTAAGGTAAATAAAATTATAGCTAGGAACCACCATGTGAAATCAGGGGAAAGAAAGAGTAGCCAAATCAGAGCTTAGCAGAGGGAATCCAAGATGCTGGTACCTTCACAACTGCTTTTTCACGACTGTGATTACATTTACTTCCCCCTTGAAGCGGAGACAACAACGCTCTCTTTTTTCCTTACCATATGTTTTTAGAAGACTTTGACACAACACTGGCGTCAGCGAAGACTTTAAGGGGACTGAAAGCGAAAACGATCCTTTCGCAGAATTCTCCAGAGAAACTGACCTCGTGCTTAGGAGGAGGCAGAACCTCAACACAAGGACCTTCCTGTAATGCATGAGGCAGCTCCTCCAGACGTTCAGTGGGGAGGGACCCCCCCCCCCGCCCTTTCTTGGTGCTTTGGAAAGGGCCCCACATTGGACTCCTCTTCTTCTCACACCCTAGATGAACTGATCATCGATCCAAAGGATCAAAAGAAGTGCCCAGTCACCACTGCTATTCCTGCTTGCAATATCTCTGTAACCCGACATGGGCAAACTTACTTAGAGAAGGGAAGAAAGGTTTCTGCTGCAAGCTACAGAATATCGTACACACTTACAGAATAATAGTCCTTAAAAAGATTAAACTCACACTACCACTAGGTAACGTTCCTGCTCTGCCTCCTCGTAACCATGTAACTGTGGTCAAATCCCAGGTAGCCATTTACAAAAAGTTTTCTTTTGGTTTCCTGCCTCACTTCCAAACTAAACAAACATTGCCAATGCTGCTCCGGGGCAAAGAATGTCCCTCACAAAGACATTGGCAGTAGTTAATTTATTTTCCTCAATAAATCACTCTAATCTAGTTCTTACCTCAATTCTCTTTAGTTTACCGATTGTAACTTCCCAAGTCACAACCCAACTGCTCCTTTGGGCTTGCACTCAGTTCCCCCTTTCTCCCCACAGAGTAACCTCAACACAGGAATCCAGCGCTAGGATTCCTGCTAAGAGGTGTGTTGCATACCTGTAACTACTAGTAACACAAGCTGCCCTTTAACACAGCTTTTGCATTCTGAATGTTAAACATATTGTAAAATATAGAAGCTAAAAATGAAATCAAAAATGGTTTTCCACTGCCAGACCTCACTTAAGGCAAACACTGTAACATACATGTCAAACACACTTAACGTTAGTTAAAAAAAGAAGACAAAATGTTCCTTGCCCCAAATTATGACTTAACAACAAGATTTTTGAAAAGTTAATTTTTTGGTGTTTTTCGTTTGCTTTCTGGTGTCCAAACCAACCTGCTCTCACAGTATTTATAGTTTTCTTCCTCAAGATCATGGAAGCTTTTCTAACTGATGCTAAAATTATTTATGAAAAGCATAAGAAATGAGTGAGATTTGTTCTAAATGGAAATTAAAAAGAAAATCGTATATATTAACTAGAGCAGCGCACTCCAGTGCACTGCACTAGGCACAGAGGGAAGCTGCTCACTGGATGTGAGCTGCTAGCAGAGGGGGAGTCTATTCAGTGGCTGGGATGTTAGATCCATGAGGAATGAGAAAAGTTTGATGGCTTTGTAAGCCCTTGGCAAGGGATACACCTCATTAAAAGGCATCACACCAATAAAAACAGAGCAACTCTTCTCGCAAACTTTTCAAAAGGGAGATAAGAAGCCGGCAAGCAGAGCTGCGCCACAGCGCGGGCTCTGCAGAGCGCGGCCACAGAGAGGCAGCCCTTCCCGCGCGGCTCCTGCTGCGGCGCCTGCGCTCCCGCGGAGCCGCAGCCAGGGCTGCAGCCAGGGGCGCAGGTACCCGCCAGCCTCTGGCCCGAGCCAACGAGCTCTCTAGCTACGAGGCGGTGACCCGGTTTAGAGCGCTCTTGCCAACGCTCAAAAATTTCCAAGGCAGCTAGCAGGCTTTGAGAATTCAACACAGCATTTAGAGCACTTAAACATTCTAACTTGCATGTGGTTTGGGGTAGTTTGTTGGAGATGTACGGAGCTGAGAGGCGTACCTGCCACTGGCAGCACTGTCCTCACACACAGAGACGCACGCCTCATGGCGCGGCATCTTTGCAAACTGGAAATTAAACTCGTTTTTCTGGAAATAAACCTCAGGTCATAGCTGTGTTTTTCGCTGACCACGGTTCATACCTGCTAACAGGAAGACTATCTTACTAACAAGCGGTACGTTTGTTAGATGTGCCCACCAGGAAAACCCCTGTGCACGCTCGCCCCCCTGGAGCCGTCTGCTCCATGCGTGACACCCCATAGCCCAATGCACCTGAGGAAGTTCATGCTGTTCACAGCAATGGAGCTGGAAGGCCAGCAGCTCCCGCTCGCTCTCCCACCTTTCTCACAGTCTCCAGCTCCTTCTGCTTGTTCTCGTTGGCCGCCTGCAGCTCCTTCATCTGCCGCTCTAATTCCTCCTGCTCGGCTAAGAGCTTCTGGCGCAATTCTTTCCGTTTCTGGCGAGCCTCCTTGTGCGGAGGAGGATTCCCCCCTCGCAGCAGGTTCACAGTGGTCTGTATGGCTGGCAAGGAATGGGCAAGACACAAAGAGAGAAGAAGAGTAAGAGAGAGGAAGGGAAGGGGAAACTTTCTGGGCAGCCTTGGTGAATGTCTGTTGCGTTTTTCTTTTTTTAATGCATTTATTTTAAAATCAAAAATAACTGTGTTAGTTTTCCTAGCTGTCAACACAAATCAAAAGTAAAAGACTCCTGGCGATCACTGTTTGCCTGTGTCCAACGAGGAGACCATGGGCAATGCCAGTGCATTAAGTCAGTCCTTAGCACTGATTTCTTCCTAACAGGCGGCGCTTATAGAAACAGCTCCAAGATTTCCCACTATTTAGATTCAACTGCTCTGATTAAGAAGTAGAAAATGTTATCTAACACATAAGTTCACATATATATAAACACACACACATATATATATATTCACTAATATACTTTATATGACTTACATACTTTCCTAGAATCAATCTTTAACTTTTTTTATTCTTATTGTCATAAAGTGGAAAAGCTTTCTCCCAGTAAGAAAGTAGTCCTCATTTATTTATATTCAGGGAAGAATCTAAATGTTCAGAGAGCAAAGCTGAGAAGCGGTAAATGATTTTGATATTCATCTGACACAACTGCGAAACATGATCTCCTTTTGGAAGCCAGACATCATAACTCAGACTTTGCTGTAATGAAGCACGTGCTTCAGGTGAAGCGGGACGTGCGAACGAGAGCTCACAGCCCTCAACAGTTCAGATGCTGAACACGTTTTGGTGGTATCGCCCACTCTGTTTCTGCAAGGGCCTTTTCTTTGCCTGCAGGAGATGCACACGTCCGTTGCTCAGGATGTACCTGGCCAAGGTCTAGCAGAAGAAATAACTTTATTATGGCAGCAGAAGAGGAAGCCCCAATTTCCAGCCTTGCCCTGGGCTCGGAAGTCCAGCCAGATAGAGAAGGCAAACAGTTACGTCCATTTGCTTTTTGGTTTTGGTTGCCTGTGCTAAGGCACCCGTTGAAGTGGATCCCCATTACATAGATCCTTAGTTCCTCATGAGTGTCAGGCTCCTTGCAGATCTCTTTACATGTGTCCAAAACGGAGACATCCCAAAACCATAAGGCCAAGAATTTCAAACCCAAGTATAGTACCCAGTTCCCAAACCCAATTCCCAAGACTCCAGCTTAGCAAAGCACATAACTTGCAGGGCACTTCAGGATTTACCTTGTATCCACTCCTGCTTCTTCTTTTTATCAGAGGCACTGATCTCAAAGCTTTTGTCAAGACATTTTATGAGAAAAAGGCATTTCTTCCCATCCTTATCAGGCAAGGCCTAGAATGCATAGCAGAGGATTATGCTTCCAAAAATTAAATTGTGTGCTACATTGTTAGGACCCCTCTACTCAGTGTTCTGTTACAAGTCTACAAACAGCTTTAAAACAGTTTCTGAAAAGAGTGTTTATGGTCTATTTTCCTATAAAGTCAGATTTATAAGTAAAATTGTATGTAAAGTAAAATACCCCTCTTAGGGAAAATGTCTTCACCACAAAATCATCAGGTGCTTTTCTCACTTCAAATGCAAGCAGCCACTTCACTATCAAGAGACACACTTAACAATTCAAAAGAAATCCCGAGACAGATAACCCAAGTTCACTTCTGTATTAATGGTAGATATGAGGAGCGCATCACAGACATACAAGAAAAAAGAATAAATTCTTATCTTTGGAGAAATTAGTAATTGTTATTTTTTACCTCTACACAACAGTTGCCATCCAGCATGATGTCTCCCTTCTTGTCTCTTAAATCTTCACTTACGTAGTAGGAAATAATATTGGGCTTTAGCACAAACCATCGTTCTGTCCAGTTTTTCCTTTTGTGACCTTTTTTCAGCATATAGCCCTGCAAAAAGGGAGGGGGCAACTGAAACTCTTGGTCTCTGTTGAACCGCTTGGTCTTTTAGTTACGTGATTTATGGCCCACTGTACTGAGGAAAGTTTTATCACAGCCCTAACATATTTCACCTAGACATTTCCATTCCCATGGCTCCAAGGGTTCCAAATTATTAGGATCAAAATTTTAGAAAGGAGACCAAGAAACATTTTTCTGTAAAGTCTTTGTTTTGTAAAAAGAGTATATAATGCACACGCAGACATTAAAATACATATGTACAGACATAGCAGTGTATATAAGTAACACATGCACACACACACACACGAAGGAAACACCCCTCCCCACTCTGGCTGTGCTCTGCTTTCCTAGCGGGCTCCCGGTGCCGAGCCGAGTGCCCTGCTCCGGAGCAGGAAGGGGCAAAGAGCTTCACCCGCCGCGCGGCCCATGGCCGGGGTGGCCACGCACAGGGTGCAGGGCTGCCCCGCAGTATTGCTCTTTCATATCTTGTATAGTCCAAGTCAGGTGTTTTTCTCCCACCTTATATATTGATTGAGTGAATTTGCTTTTCAAGACTAATATTTTCTCCCCAAAATTTATGCTAAATTTGTATCTGTGCAGAAGCTTCTCCTCATCTTCCAATAGTCCTCCGGCATCTCTTAGTGACCTCTTTTTACCTCAACTATCACATGCAGGATAGATACCTCTCAGAAAAGAAGAAAAGACTATCACAAATTTAATTATCACTGCTACCCATCACTACACTTGGAGATTACAGGACAGGCATTCAATAAAAATGGTGCTGTGAGACTTGGAGCCTATATGGTGTGTCATTAACTCCACACTGATGCAGCCGTATACCACATCAACACTCATGCCGACTGCGCCAGTCACCAAGGTACGAGCTGGGATGGAGCCCAGAGGTGCAGCTCGCCCAAGGAGCACCATTTGCCCCCAGGCCACGCTGCCCAGAAGGAGCTGGGTCAAGTCCTGACTGAAACACTCAAGCTATTTTTACATTTTTGACATGTCAAGGAACTATTTTTAAAGGTACTCAGACTTGTCACCAAAAGAGGAAAGAAAGGAGACAGTCAAGTTAAAAAAAAAAAAAAAAAAAGACAATGGAGCATAAAAACTGAAAATTTGCACCTCTAAAGAAGACAGATTTCCTCACAAGTTTCAAGAGGAAGGCCCAATCACACTGGTTTCTCTATTTCCATGTCCTTAATGAGCAGAATGACTTCATCTGTCCTCAGCTGACTAGGTCCCCCCTCCCAGCCCTCGCCTCCAGTGAGCAAGCAGGGTTAACAAAAACAGCCTTTTGCGCAGTTCGTTGTTCGTGGATATTCTGAAAGAACTTCCTGTGCCGAGACCTTCTGATGCTTTCTTCAGAATGGCTTGGAAAGTCTGCCAAGAGAGCCTTTGTTTCTCTGCTACCAAGGAACAAAGTTGAAAAAAATACTCCCTCAGGTGAAAAAAAAAGTCAAGTATTATCTAGCTCTCTAGGTAACTTGGCCTGCAACTCTGAGAGCTCTAATAAATCTATACTTCCTATGGAAAAAAGTGCAGTTATTGAAGCCATTTGTAAATGTATAACCCATCCATTGGAGAGCTGAAACAACAGAAGATTGATAGACGTTTGCTAAGAATATTAAGGTTAACATTACATTTTGTGTTTGAGCAAAGGAAAATAAGTCACTAGCCAAGCAGCCTGCTGAGCAGAGTAAGAAGAAAGCCCTGGAGCTCCAGAATATCTTTCTGCTCTGCTAAACTGTATCAACTCAGAAGCAGACACTCCAGACTTGTCATGACCATGTTGTACAGTATAGAAGTTTTATCCGCACAACCTATCAGTCATTTGCTACAATCTAACTGCAACTGGAAAATGGCATTTTCAGAAAAAAAAAGAATTGTCATAATTTTAAGAATTGGCAAAAAAAAAAAAAAAAAAAAATTGTAGCCATTCTGTGAAGTAATGAGTAATTGACACCAGCATTAAAAGAAAAGGTTACATTTCAAGTCAGAAGCCCACTTCCTTTATTTCTAAAAACAAGTCCTCCCATCAAGCAACTTATAATACTGTAATACTGTAACAATTACACCAATTTGACACCATAACTTCTTATAAGAAGATGATATTATAACAAACCCTTAGACATAATTTATCTCATTTTCCTACTGCTACAAAGTAAATGGCAGTATCAAGAAACATTTCCTAATCACACAATAAACTTTTTTTTTTCTTATATCTTTTAAAATAACAGTTTTCCATGTTCCTTACCTGTTTGAGTACATCTAATATGAGCTCATTGAAGACTTCATTAATTGCCATTGATACCGTCTGCCGGTCCATGCCCTTGCTGAACTGCCCACTCCCAATGAGATCGATCAGCTCCCACGCAGAGAGCCCTTCCCGGCTGGTGTTGAGCGCAATCTTGTAGTGGTCAAATTGCTCCTGCTGCCAGCCTGCCCCCATTGCTTCCGTGAGCTTTTTAAGAAAATATTCAATCTGTAGAGAAATAGAAATTAAATTTAATCCTTTTCAGGCACAGAAATCAGCTGTTTCACAGTGGTAAACTCTGCTTCTCTAGAGGCTATTCTTCATACTCTGCTATGATTGATATTTATTTATAAATATTTATTTTATATTTATTTCTATTTTTATGTCTACTTTTTATTGTATAGCCAGGTTCCTACATTTGCATTTAGGCCCCTAAATGCAGAAGATCTAAGCAACACAAAATTCAGGCTCCCATAACTTTCTCTCTCATGAGGTCAAACTTTTGACTGCTGAGCCTGTCTGCAGCTTCTCTGTTCATTTGAAAGAAATAAGGAAGATGGAACCAGAGAGCCTCTTTTTAAATATTCAGATTCCTACAGAACACATGGGAGCTTTTCTAAAGCTGTGAGAAGACAGGAAGTTTTAAAAATTATTCTTGTAAAATAAATGCAAAGTGATTGGAAAAAGTAAGAAGAGCATGGTGGCAACTTGCACATGAAGTAAAATGAAGAACTACCAAACTAGGCTGGACTTCTCCCCTGGAGCCCTCTTCCCCTTCTCACCACACCGTTACTGTGCACAGTCTCGGCAAATGCAGGCCAAGAGGCTAAAGAACACAATTTTCACCTTTGCTTTTACTGCTTCCAAAACAAACTCCCCGTCACCTTTCACCTTTCGCCGTGCCATACACGTTACCAAACGACTCATAAACACACTAATAATAGCACTAGTCAAAATAAACCCAAGAAAGAAAAAGAGGGAAAGGCGGCTGCGTTTCTTTGTTTGCCTGGTTTCTATTTTTATTTGTTTTTAGCCTATCACAGCTTTCTCTTTAACCAACACAGGATTTTAAATCAAGCCCATGTGCATCTCTGAGCACACATAAAACGTTTTACATGGATTTTTAACCAAAATAACTTGGAAAGCCTTCCAACAAAGGCTCCACCCGGCAAAGTCAAAGCCGCACCTCCGAGTTACAACCACTGTAGCCACCCGATGCCAAGTACAGAGTTTAACCCGGTTTTGCAGACAGACAAGCAAACGGCGTCTCCCGCCTCTCTTCTGGGTAACAGGTCGCTGTGTTTCTTCACACATTGGTCTCCTTGGACCAACCATGGCCCTGGCGGTGAGGGCACCTACGTGCTCCTCTGGGCAGCCCCAGGCTCCTTGGGGAGGCCCACGCAGAGCACAGCTCCCACCGGAGGCCAGCACAGAGAAAGGGGGAAAACGGCTTCCCTGTGGGCCGACTGTTTTCTCCTGGGACCACAAAACAGCAGAAAGCTGCTTCCTTCCAACTAGGTCCACCCAGCCTGTGGGCAGGGGCTCCTCCAGCTGCTCCTTTCTTGCACACAGAAGCTCCGTGGCTCCAAATGGGGTGCTGGGAAGCGCAGACTCCTGAGGCAGGAAACGTGCCGGATGCAGCCAGGTCCCCTCTGTGCACATGGGAGCCAACACGTCCCAAGCACTGCCATTCTGACAGCTACACCTATAGGGCTTAACTTGAAGCAGGCTTATTTTAGGTGATGTTTTTGGAAGCACTAAGTGATTTGGGAGTTTGACTCCTGTTTTCCAGGACGACAGGGTGCCAGCTGAGCACACCTTGCTGAGAAGTTGTAGGAGCTAGATGCTCTCGAAGGCTTCATTTCTTTAATCGCTATGTTAGTCTGCTCACTGTCCTTAGCACTGCTAGAGGACAAAATGTAATTTCTCCTACGGACAAGAAAACCCAGCTAAAATGAACCTTTCAGCCTCATCATCACCTTTCAGTGGTCTGACAGGCTTTTGAGCAGACAGCAGTTGCTACACGGAGGTTTGAGAGTGTGGAGAGATGCAGAGAAGTCTCCCCTGCCCATTTCCGCAGGGGACTCGCAGCCCGGGCTCATGGCGCAGCCCGCGCGCCGAGCTTGCAGCTGCAGCTTCTCTCTTCTGCATCTGGAAGATGCCAGCCCCCCCATCCCCTCACAGCTGCCAGCTCGAAACGCAAGTGCAGCAGAGCAGCAAATCACTGGACCTGAAATCCACTCTACAGCTGGGCAGCCTTCGACTCCAGTTTCAGTTTGATAACAACTCTTAGTCTTACAATCCCTACACCAGCAGTATGTGAGTTAAGGCTAGGGCAAAATGAAGCAGCTCCTTAAAGCCTCTGCAGAGTCTAGAATAAAAGTTCCCACTGTGAATGGGTGGGAAGCACACAATCCTCTGAGAGGTGGCTCATCCTTCTTGCCAAGAGCATCTTCAGAGAAGACTACCAGCCAGGCATGAAATGGGTCTTTAAGCTTGGCACAAAAGCAGCAGAGAGTGCTGGCTTTCACTTCAGCCTGAAATTTTTAAATTCAGTAATTAATTCCTTTGAGAAACACGCAAATATGCTTTGCTAATTACGACTCTCAAAAATCCTTATGCTAGAAGCACAGTGCATGGACCACTAAGGCTTCGGAGCACCAAACGCCACAAATCCCCAGCATTCGGTGAGAGGCGGGAAGCAGTTCACTTCCTACTGCCAGCCACGGGCTACAGAAAGGCCAGGGAAAAAGAACGAACACATATTTCATCATACCCATGAGCAGCATCCCCCACTACCTGCTTCAAAACAAGGCTCCTATAACTGCAACTTGATGAGCTGCGCTCTGGCATCAAACCAGGAGCAGTCTAGTCCGTCCCCCAGGACCCTCCCCAAACCCTCCCTGCCCCTTGGCCTGTCCGAGCAGTGACCCGGTGCTTTGGGACAGGCAAGGGATGCTGAAATAGCAACAGCTTCATCAAGCAGGTGATACCCCTGCCAAGATGCAAAAGGGTACATAACAAAAAGAATATCATTCAAAGTTAAAACTCATTAAGCTTTGCTCCAAGAGTTTGCAACCTGTTAGGCTGCTTGAGGTGTGCAGCTCTTCCTTTGGCTAGTTGTTTCAAAGTACTGGACTCACAGAAAAGGAACATGAAAGACCACACACTTGACCATTTTTTTCACCCACTTTTCTGCTCAAACCGTGTGAACAAAATGTACATCAAACTAATGGGCTGGAAGCGCAGTAAATGCAACCTGGTGGCTATTACATGCATCCTGTAATGAGCTAACAGCAAGTCAAAACACCCTTTTAGTATTTAAATCCGCCCAAGAAAAAAAATACAGTAAAATACAGTAACTAATGACTACTAACCAACCATCTCCAAGTCACTAACATCACCACAAATACCCTAAAACCTCTTAGAGTATATAAAATAACAAATTATTTCAACCTGGGCCTGTGCATGCTGCGTTTAATTTCTAAAACAAAAAGAAATAACCTTTACCTTTTATTCAGGCAAGCATAAAACTATCTGAGATCTGCATAAAAAATTTGTCCAGTATATCTTTTCTGCAGCAACAGTGAGTGTTGGGGAGGAGAAACACTTCTCCCCACGAAAAAATGGGGTGGATTTGGTAAATACGGACTCAAACAAGAGATCACTCATTCTGTGCTCAAATGAGGAACCTCAGAGAGCAAAGTGCATTTCCCCTCCTCCACAATGAGACATGTCAACTCAGCAAATAACTGACAAACTCAGTCTACTGGCACAACTCACTTTTGCGGTTAAAAAGTAGTGTGTCAAAAAACAAACACAAAGGAATGTTCTCTGCTATTCTGGCTGGGCCTTATTCACTTTTTGATGCAGATGTAAAGACACAAGGCTTTTGTTTTAGGAAGAACTAGCACTACATACAGCAGCACGTACCGACCGGTACCGCCACTATGAGAAAAAGGTTCCATCCCAAATCAACAAAATTTTCCAGCTAGAATTTGCCAAGAGAAAGTAATCGAAATATAAAGAACAGAAGTTTTTAAAATTTAGATATAGAGCCTATTTGGTATCCTTTCCTTCACTTCATTGCCTTATGTTTTTCTTTTCCAGGTATTCCTGGCACAATTCTCCAAGGAATATGAAGTATCATACCTGTTTCACATATTTTTTTGATATGCAAGCAGGTCTGCTAAATGATGAAAAGCTAAGAGCCAGTGCCAAACACCCGGGGGGCTTTCAGGCCCAGCAGAGCGCGGCAGACACGGCTATTCCAGCCCACACCATTCAGACGAGGTTTGCAATATTAGCATAGCACACTTGAAGCGTATCTCCATTAGACTGACTTCTGTGGAGCATGTGTATCTCAGCAAGAGACCTGAAAACAATTATATCTCGTTTCCAGTTCCTTTTTTCCCCACCAGAACATAACTTACTCTTAACTCAATATTTGTTCCTTCCTCTCCACCAATAAAAAAATCCCCATACTAGAGTGTAGATAACTTCTACTCTGGTTCAATGGATTTTATTAGAACAAACCAACAAAAAACTTGCACAACTGTGCTCCTGAGCCAGCCTAAACTTATTCCTTTAAAATTAAACTCGCATTAAATATTACATAACAAAGTTCAACTGAAAGCTCAGTACTCAAAATAATTCTAAGGACAACCTGCTGTATAAACTGAAAATTCTCTTGCTCTTTGCAGCTAGCGAGGAAAAGAGTAGCGAAGTGGGAAGAACTGACACTTAAGTGACCAAGCATCTCATCCCAATCTCTTTCTGAACATCATCATCAACTTGTAGAGGATACAGATCAATTACAATCCCCACTCAGTTGTACCAGTTTTTATTTTATTTCTGAATATATAATGAATTATATAATTAATGGGACTAATTGTATTTAGCCAATCTCTGATATTAGAATGCAGAACAGGAAAGCAAAGCAAATGAGGTCACAGAAAAAAAAAACTCCAAGAAACTCCTCCAGAAGAATCATCAATAGGTAACTTCAGATTTTCATCTCCTCGTCCTAAAAAGAAAACACTGCCTCATTTTCAAAGGCACAGAAAACCCACAAAATATTTGGACCCTCTTGTTCTCTATTAAGAGGGTTAGAAATGCCACTGGATAAAGGTTAGAGGATAAGCAGAGGACAAATATATTTGGCTTATTTAAAATGAGCCACCTGAACACTGTATTGCAACAGCAAAGGAGCGGCCGGCTGCCAGTGCAAAGCTCTGCAACCTCTGCAGCTAAGGACGTCCCAGACAGGCAGCTATCCACATACCACAGCTCTTGGGCGATAACACATTCCCGAGGCTACAGTCACATGCTCAGAAAAAGGAAGGGGAAGTGTTTAGAGACCTTTTCACAAAACAGAACACGTCTGGTTAAACAATACCAAGCTGACGAAGGAGTCTGTAACGACTCAGGCGGGAGCTGTAAGGAAAGTTCACTACAAAATATTAAGTAGAAACATTTTTCTTCTTACAACTATGAAGTTTTCCATCTTTCTCCCCTCTTGTTTTTTCCTTCTCAAGACAGACAATCAGAAAAAAAAAGCCCTCTGGATGCCCACGACTCAGGGAGCTTTGAGGAAGGGCCTGGCTCTGGGTAGGAGGGACAGCCCCAACATGGGCTCCCAGTTCAGAGCACCCCTTGGCCACGGAAGCAACTGTGTCCCTAGCTAAGTGCTGCGCAAATTCTGAAAACTGCCCATCAGTTGAACAACCTGGACAAATTAGTTTTAACTTGAGAAAACAAAACTGCTGCTCTTTCCAGTCTTTCTGCTGCTCTTCAAGATATCCCCTTCACTCAGTTTTTGGAAACATTTTGCTCTGTGCAGAGCAAGGGCTCTCACCTGAAAGCGAGCTCCCGGGCTCAGTCCTGCTCTCCTCCGTCTTCAGGAGGGAAGACACTTCCAGGCTGAAAAGGAGAAGTAGCCACATGTCCCTAGGGACAGCGACACATTGCAAAGGGACATGTACGGGCCTGTGTTCTTCAGCTCTCCTACCTGTCCTCAGCAGCCCACCTGGAGGCAGGTGAAGCAGGCTCTGGTCGAGGTTGTCAAGGTGCCCTCTGAGGCCAGACTGGCTGTGCCAGTGCCAGGCCCTTCCCTGAGCACTTGTGATCCTCACAGCTGGAGTGCCCTCTCTCCGCTCAGAGCAGACAGAGAGGCATGGCCTTGAGACTTGGCCCAAATGCAACAAGCTCAGACAGACACGGAACTGCACAACTTCTGTGCCCCCTCCACTGTTGCTTCAAAATTCCCATTTTGCCACTGCTTTCCTTGCTTTGCTCTTCCTAAAGCCTTCCTCTCCAGGTGTGTTTGAAGTCTTTCCAAGGGAGATGCTGCAGAAGCTCCAGATCTGCTGCTGTTCACCAGCTGGGCAGGGAATCCTGCCCTAACACTCTGCAGGTGGGAGGAACCCCAGCCCCATAACTGACTTTCTAACATGACAGCCTTGTACAACTGCCCAAGAGCAGATGCACCTAATGCCAGCAAGGAGGAGAAAAGTTCAAACTGTGCAAAAAAAAATGAAATTGCACTTAACCAATATGTAGTTATTAAAGCAAGTGCAGAGACAGCCTATATCATTAAAAATAAATAATCAAATAAGAAGGACCCCCCAAAATCTCAAGGAGGTCCCCCCAAAAATCTCAAGGAGCAGAGTCCCTCCTCTGAGCAGGAGGAGGAGACATCCTCCTTCATAGTGACATGAAATTGTACCAACACACTGGAGACCCAGAGGTTCCCTCCTGTCTACCAGTCAGATCTTCCCACCCACGAGTTGTGATAGGAAATCTGAAAGGGATACATCACCTTCCTCACCCGAAAGTATGAGACAATTTTCCTAACTATATAAAAGGAGAGGCAAAAGAAAAAAAAAAAAAGCTGAGTAGGTGGAAAGCAGGGAGGAGGGGAAGTGGTCAGCTCTGCAAGAAGGCCTCTGCACCAGAGCCTGCGCTAAGCTGCGTGTGGCAATATTCTCAGCCAACGATAACAGAAACAAGTAGGGTGGAAAGGAAAGCTCACTCCCTGGCTGGAAAATGATCCCAATTCATGCAAGAGGTTGACATCTGTCCTACCAAAACATAAACACAGAACTACAACAGCTCTATCATCATCCTATCTGCAAACAACCTTAGCAAACAACCCGTTTGCAGCTCACTTAAACATGATGTGCAAGTCATTTTTTAATTAAATGACAGAAAAGACTATAAAGCAGTGAAGACTACATAATCTATCAAGACTTAATAATGAAAGTTTATGAACTCAAGATGCATAAGAAGAAAATGGAAGAAAAATACTTGAGCAGTATCACTTTGAACACTATAGAAAAGGATTCTTTTTAGCTGGAAATTGTCAGCACCAGGATCACCATTAACGATTGTAAAGAACGCTTTGGAAATCTCATCTGGTTTTCAAATTTGGTATTGAAAAAAAGCAAAAACAAAAACAAAAAACACAACTTAACAAAACAACTTAAAAGACAGATACGAAAGGTCACACAGAGAAAAAGTAAAACTGACTGAAATTAAGACCTTGCATCTCTACTTTGGGAATTCTGGGTAATAAATGGATAAATGTGGTAAATGTGGATTTTTTCAGAAACACAGAAAACCCAGGAGGCCTGGTGCAAAACAGAAAGCAGTGCATTCAAGAGACAGCATTCCTCCACTAACTGATTACATTACCTGTGTGGTCTGAGGCAAGGCAAGATGTTAGAGAGTGAATGCAGGCATTGTACATGATAAGAACAGAGCAGCCTTTCTTTGTCAGGCCTTAAACTGTATTGCACAACTTAAATCCTGCTGCAATCAAGAAGATACAGGCACAGGCTTATTCAAAGAGGCTTCAAGTAATCCAAGTGAAAGAGCAACACAGGTTAACCCTGATCCTCAAGGACTGGAAGGAAAGAATGACCCCAACTCTGAAATCCGGAGAGGCTCTTTCGGGCCTGACCCAATGCCACAGCCTCCCCGACAACAAGAGACACTCTGCAACCACCCTGTGCCACATACACCGGGCAGCAGAAGCACAGGAGGTCCTCTGCTAGAGGGAGAGCAATGAGCAGTGCCAACACACAGAGTTGGCAGCTCTGAAGACTTTAACCATGCCAACAAATACCAAGATGTGAAACACTTACCCTCCCCCTAGGCAGCCCTATGGAGGACACACCTGGGGAGTGAATTGGAGTCCCAAGCTCTATATTTCATGGTTCTGACCTCCCACCAAGGCTAAATCTGACACCATTAAGAAGGGAGTTGTTTTTAAGTTTCAAAAATGTTGTCCACATCTCCCAAAAGTTACAGGGAAAACAAACAAATAAAAAAAAACCAACAAAACCAAACCAAAACAAAACAAACAAACAAACAAACAAAAAAACACAGGAAAGAATGTATGAAAACTGTCCCATTTTTTTCATGGAAATAGGAAGCATGCCAAGTAGGGTCCTGTCATCACCAGCCTGTGTCAAACCTAAAATTTTACAGAGTGAAATAATCCTATTCTAAAGTAAGTGACAAGGCAGAGGTGAGTTGCTCATTTTGCTAGGGAAGGGGAATGCTCTCTACTTTACCGCTTGGCCTAACAACTTCGAGCCACACAGCTATGCTGCTCTGGCACATAAATCAGACTGTTTTGATCTCTGAATCCTAACAGTTTGCAAAACATATTAATCAGCACTTTGGTGATGAACTGCTGAGTCCTGGGATTTCTGTGTAGGGTTTGGCATGAGTTTACTCCTGCCTGCAGATTCGATCTTCCCTATCTTCCCTTACTATGGAAAAGGCACTAAATTTTGAAGACGTTAAAATTCTCCTCTAGGGTTAAAATTGCTATTCAAACTTTGCCCATACTTGTTCATGCACTTAAAAGTACAAAGAGATCTTGCTGGTGTTTTGCTCACTACTGTTATTCCTTCAACCATTTCAAGCAGGAGGAGGTCAGGTACTGTTTACTTTTGTTCAGAAACAGACGTCATCAGAGAAGTTTGTACTTCTTTTCCGCAGGAGGGTGACATGAGATTGAACACTCATCTTGCAAATCATGGTAACACAGAGCAGAAAGGAGAATTTTTCCCCCAGAATCATCAATCTGTGCCAACTGTGTAAAGCACATGTACCAACATATAAGCAAGTGCAGTGATTCAGAGATCACGCATGTGCCCTATTCATTAGCAGAGTGACAACCTCAACAGCTTGTGATTTGAAGCTGAGTCACCAGGCAGTCCCCACAAAATGCAAAATTAGCTAGTTACTACTAGGAGCTAAGCAGCATGTCCCATTTAGTCCAGGCTGTTTAAATGACATGGATAACTAAATGACATGGATAACTAGGATTTTCGTCATTTACAGCCTGGAAGTAAAAATCAAAACAAAACACATACTCTTTTGTGCCTTTTGTATGAGGCCTTACATTACTATGAGAGAGGAGTAGGACTTTTATATTCAAAAGTTACTTGTCTCTAGAGAACAGCAAACATTACCATAGTTCAAATGGAACATGCATCAAACTGGTGTTAAACAGTAGAAGGTTTTGTTTCTTACCTCCTCAGGTACAATGATTAGGGGGTATTTGTCCTCCGACAAAAAGTTAAAGATAACCCACACTTTAAATGCATCTTCATCACTAATCAGCAGAAGACTTTTAGAGAGGTTCTTTTTAGCACAGAGTGTCCAGCACATCCTATTGAATTCAACTTTGTCAAAGTTTCCTTGAACCTAAAAAGGAAGAAATTGAAAAAAATATATATTTTAAAACATGCACAGACAGACACATAACAGCAGACAAACTCATACAAAAAGCACTGAGAAAATTCTAGTTTTCAAGAAAATTTATGGCCAAAAAGAGCATTCTGACTTCCTAGTCAGAATGGACTTTTAGGAAGTCTGACTTCCTAAAAGGAGTAAACTGAAAAATTTCTTCCAGCAAAAACTGCATCCAACCTCCAATTTCTGGTTCAGCTAACATCTTCAGTCACATCTTGACTTCATGTGAAACAGACTATCCTGCATTCAGCATTCATTCAAGCACAACAGCCTTTGCTTCCAATCATCACCTTAACTTTCTTGATTACAATTCACCTTCTGATACTGAGTTATACAGACATAGTGGTTTCCAAATTTACTATATTCAAACAAAAACTACAGATGCTATACCAAAAGCAATACTGGAACAGTTGTCAGCAGTTGTATTATATTTTTCTATTTTACATTATTCGAATGTACCTATTGCAAGAAAAATAGTTATAAACTTTTTTCTTGAACAGTTAATCTACCTGAAATTTCATTTTTCACAGACTTGCAAAACTTTACCTTAACAGATTTTAAAACTATTTCGTTTTGTTATCCTTTATCACATCTAATATTTGTGCATACCCATCTGTGAATTATTTACATATGGCAAAGTTCTCATTTCCTCTATTTTGTTTTAAACCCTCCCTTATGTTAGAGATTAAACCTATGCATCTCCCTGCAACTCTGCCATGCTACGTCTTCACCAGCACGAATGTTTTGCATTTTGGAAGTCTCTGGCAGTCTCACAAAGCACGTCTAAGAAACAGGTTCCTGCACCTCTTCTGGTAACGATAGCAATAATGTTTAGATCGGATTTTCCTATGAGAGACCAAACCACATTTTAAATGTGTGAAGGACAGGATCAGTGAACTGTATGATTTCCTACCCAGTCTGGGGTGGTAAAAAATAGCAGAGGTTGCTATTAGCAGTGGCTAACTTTTTTAAAGCTTTACTAAGGAAATGGATGAACTGATGTGGGGAAGAAAAAAAAAAGGCAGAGGGAAACAGGAAACCAACTGTATGCCAACAAATACCTTAAATATAGTTCCAAGGACTAAAAGTGAGACCATGGAAGGAAACCATAGACTTGGCATGCTATGAGACACCAGGGCAAGTGACACTGCAAGAAGCAGGCCACAGCTGAAAGCTGCCCTTGGAAGAAGGTGGAATCTGCAGCAGCTCCAGCTTCTACAGCCACGAGCTCTATAACCAGGTTATTTGGATGAGAAATATGAGGTTAAATGAAACACTGACCAAGCAAACTACAGAAATACTCTTTGGAGGCAGGATCAGAACCAGGGATTCCTTCTATGTACCCCTGCTTGCCAGTGCCTCATCCCACAGCTGCATTTGCCTTTGCTTTTCCCTGTCTGCCCTCCCCACCTAACCCTTTTCTAAAGCAGTCACATCAGCCCAGGTGATGAGCACCTCAGCCTTGGAAAAGCCTTGCAATTGTGCTGCTCCAAAGGAATATCCAGGCACAGTAGCTCCTTTCCTAGAACCACCAGCTGGCAAGTGCACTAAGCACCACAAATACAGCGAGAGATTCTACAGCCAGCTCAAGTTTTCAAGTGAGGTAGCTGTCAGTGATGCACAGGGAGAAGGGTGGTGAAACACCTCGCGCATGGACCCCAGACCAGTCCAAGGCAACAGGCTGCTCCGGTCCCTGCAAGAACAAGATGGTTGCTGTCACACGGCAAAGCAGGACACACGTCCCTGAGTGGCCACGGCACCTGCCGGGCACTACAGCCGCCACGGCTGGCAGCAGCCGAGCAGCAGGTGTGAGCATCACTTTGCTGCAGGTGACTAAGTTCCACCAGCATCCCAGCTTAGATAAGCAGGCCCTCTGATCAGAGCCCAGGTTTGATTCTTTAACAAAAAAAAAAAAAAAAAAAGAGGGTAAATGTGGCACCAGTAACAGAAGGACTATTTAGAAATTATTCAGGAAAAATAAACAGTTTAGCACATAAGCTCAGCTCTCCAAAGTAACTATGATTCATCCCTGTTTTGTTTTTGTTTTCCATAAATGATTAAGCTGGTTGTTAAATAAAGGATATAATTCCGCATTGTTCTGGGGTGTGTGGAACTGAATAGTTTCTTTTAATTGAAGTAAACAATTTTCCTCAACAATTTCATGTAGTGATGCCAACTTTTTCTGGTGTACCATTTCTTCAGGAATATTTAAGGGAGTCTGAAGGGAAGGAAGAAGAAAATCCTACAACTGAAAATAAAAGAAAAAAAAAAAAAAAAAAGAAACAAAGAAAAATAAAACCAAAACACCTTAGAGATAACCCCATAATACATAAGTCCTGGTTGTGCTGCTTTGACTTGCTTGGTGGGCAATGCTCCACTCTAAGGGACATATTTTAATCACTCTAAATGAAAACCTCTCCACATTTATGAGGCATTATTTCTAATCATTTTATAAACTGTAGTTAATTAGATAGGTTTTCAAGCTACATTTGAAATCATTCATTCATTCACTCCAACTTAACCAAGAAACTGTAAAGGTTTTTAGACAGGAGGATCTGATGGCAAAAGAAGACAGCCATAAATGCTGTCATAAAGACAAATACAAGTTGCCTTTTCACAACATGAACAAAACATGTATTTATATATTCAGATTAAGCCACAGACAATCCTGGAATTCCAATTTGGAGAGACTGTAAAAAATAACTAATTACTGTGAAACTCTACTATGATCCCTACAATAAATCATCTTGATTTGAAACTAAAATACTAGGTTTATGAAATTCTATTGCGAAACCAGTATTTCAATTTTATTTGAGCAGAACACTCATCCCATTTGCAACCAGCACAACTAGCCAACAATTCATTTGCTTAATTAACAAATGAATCTTTGTACAGAAAATTTTTACTTGATACTAGTACATGCTTTTTCAGTTGTACATCACTGAGTCTGCACTATGTGTGTCCCTTTCATATGAAAATTTCTATAGTACCCCACACTATTAACTGTAGAGTGACTATCACTTACTTTTTTATCTATCCAAATTATGAAACACACAGATGACCTGAGTCCTCCAACCCCAAAACAACTTAAAGTCATAAAGATAGAAACACCATATTTAAAGGACACCTGCCTTACCTTTCTAAGTATCACAAGAAAAACACAATAAAATCCATAAAACTTATAAATCTTAAATTTACACTGCTATGCAAAGTACAATATATCAGTACTGGTAGCTTAACCAAGTAACTCTAAAATATAAATAAATACAAAAAATATTTGGGTTAAGTACTAACGATGGGACCAATTCCAGAAATATATTGAATATTGGTAGTACAATTAGTATTCAATAAGTTGTCTGTAAGATGAAATAACCCAAGCTTTAGAATGATGATTTTTGCTTGCCCCCACTAATGTCTTTTCTCTCCTAAGATATGTTGTAAAATACCACTTGGAACACGGAACATGTTAGAATAGTTATGAAACAGAGTAAAACAAATTACAAAGACATAATACTGTCAAGTGACAGTTCCCTTCTGAAAAGGGTGCTTACAGAAAAAAGATTTTATTTCAGACGTAGGAAAATATATCATCTCTGAAAAGCATGTCACCATCAAGATTTTTAAAGTCCACAAAGATGGTCTTGTGTCTACAGAATTTGACTAACTTCTAGTAGAACATATCTGAACTGATTGAAGTTTAATGGGGATTAAATAACATGAAGTTACAGGCAATTTAATTCTGCTCCTTAATGTTTTATATACTTATACCATTAGTTTTATCTTAAGTCAACTATCACAGAACAGTACTTCACTGAAAAATTTCACTGAATTTTCACTGAAAAAAAAACAGTAGTCTATTCTTTGTTTCTACCATAGGATAAGCAGATAACCAAGAACAGAGCAAGAACAAGACAGAGTAGGCAAGAACAGTAAATTCACACCTCTGTTCGTGTCAAGTAAACTTGTTTATGTAGCCAGGTCTTTCATTCTTGATTTAAAGTGTTGATTTATTAGTAGAACTGTTCCTCATTTCCCTAACTCTCTCCCTAGTCACCCTATAAACACCCTAAACAAGGAAACATGATAATATGTGAAAGAAACTTCCACTTCCATGCTTTTTTCTCCTTTGACTTAATGGCTTGCTACTGACCACCAATGACATTAAAACTACTCCTGTGACTCAGACGCTGCAATTGTAATCCTTCAGTCAAATTAAAATAAGGCTCTTTCTTTCTCCACAAAGTTTATTCCCAGCAGAATCTTACAGGGGCTCAAATGGCCAACGCTAAGTGGAATTGAAAAGGTAGCCTTTGCAGCGACAAAGCAAGAACAGCAAAGAGCCAAGGGAGTAAGTGGGTGTCTTTATGTGTAGTGATAGCCACCAGCTCTCACACAGAGAACAGGGTATAAAAGGAAACACATGCTATGGATGTGGAGATTGATGACTGGTAAGAGCACAGGTGGGCAGAGAGCAACCTCCCAAACTCACTTGTCCTAACCAGAGATATGAGGCTTTTCCTGTTTCCAGGCTGTAAGGCTGCATATCAGGCAGGTATCACATTTTTCACCAATATTAAATATTAAATGTAGACTAAAAACTTGGAGAAACAGAACAATTAGAAAAATAGATTAAAAAGCCTAATCTGAAATTGTCAGATGGAACTTTTCAGATATAAGTCAGTTCAGGACTTTTTACTATTATAAAAGAAAGCATATATGTATCTCTGCAGCCATAGTATCAATGTATGAAGCTTTATGGTGTTAGTCCCCTGGTGCAAGAGAAATCAGTGGTACCAAACTGATATATTTTCATCATAACATCAGCTATTTTTTACTGCCTCCAACAGTATCTTAAGAGAGGCTGTCAGACAGAAAAGCAAAAAGCTATTTTTTTACTTCAAGGAAATTCAACCTAAATCTCAAATTGCTCCCAGAGAACAGATCTGGCCCAGTGACCTCCTCTGCTTAGATTAAGGTGGAAAGGGGAAAGGGGGGGATCACTGTGGCTTTCCAGAGCTCCCCCAAAACAACACAAGCACAAAAGCAAAGACAACTCAACAGTGCTCAGACTCTACTGGAAAGAGCCTGGAACACCAAACTTGTCAGCACACACTGATATCATCTGCCATAAAACTATTTAAGGGGATCTGTTAATTAACATACCTTGTGAAGCCACATAAAAGATATTTCTGCCCTTCCTGTTTGCAAAGTAGACTATGACACCAGTCTATTAAAGCCACAGTATAAAGCAGGGCAATTTATAGCTCCAAGACACTTTAGAATACACTTAAACTGAGGTTGTTTAGTAATACGAATACAGTTTTGCATGAGCAGAGCTTAGAGAAAATGAAGATATAACAGGAAACAGAAACCAAAGAGAGAGAAGAGGAAAAAAAAAAAAAAAAAAAACCAAACCTGTGCAACCTTCCATTTTAAAGCATAGACTCCTCTGAGTATTTGTCCTGTCCAAAAACAGACACATTTACTACCACTTTTTCTTTGGATAGGTATGCATCCTGAATGTAAAAGACTATCGTGAAGGTAAGACCCTGAGTTAAGATGCTAATACAAAACAGATCAGGGGAAAACAGAACATAAGAATTCAAAACTTACCTTTTCCAAGATAAATTTATTTAAATAAGGCATATAACCCTGATTTGAAACTGGTCCTTCATCATCATCCCTGAAGTGCTCTTCCAAGGCCACAGGGTCATGGGGAACATTCAACACTGTGCACAAATTGTGAGAGAGGACCTAAGAACAGAACACAAATCAGTGATACCACTGTAGACCTTAATACCACTGCATTCCCTTCACAGCAGATCTGCAATTCCTGACTATGCACAGAAAGTGAAATCATCTTGTTAGCATGAGCTTTGCCTTGGGTATTTTTGGTGGAAAGCAGAATATGTAACTATAACAGGTTATTTGCTATATATGTGCAAACATACCTATAGAAGTTACCCTTTTTATGTGTATACTAACACATTTGACAACCTGAAATATGCAAACCCACTAAAGTAATTAGACACTTGGGGGGAAATGACTAGCAACCTCTAGTCTTTGAAACTATAAATATTCATTAACTAGTGAAAACAAGTCATGAAAGAAATAGTTCAATATGTTCCTTTAGTTTACAAAGAAATGACCACTCAAATTAAATGCTTGCTTTTTGATTACTTTTCAGCATTCACGCTGTGTTTCAGTTGGTAGAACAAAGGCAGTATCACAAAAAGGGGAAGGGTTTAGATGTGCTTCTTAAAAGGTTTTTTTTAAAAAATGTTTTTTGCATGAATTATATCAGGAGCTTAATGTCAACCACCCTCAAGTCTTTCTTGAGAAATGACCTTCAAGAAGAGGCTACACGCTTGATTAGTTTTAAGGAAGTACAAAATTACTGAAAACTGACTGGTAGTCAATGTGTCTTAAGTTTTTCAACACAGGCCATTTTTTGCACACACAAACTCACACCAGTGACAGCAACACAGAACCTGAAGAACAGCTATTTCTGGGCCACTAGTACATTTCTAAGACAAAGTGCCCCTCCACTTGCTTTTCACATAGTCCCGTGCGTTGGGTTAGTCCCAACGCACAGCACCAGCACTGGAACTTGGTTAAGGAATTAAGCCCGCATGTCCAAGAATAGGCTCCATTACCAAATGTAATGAAGAAGCAAAGGCAAGAATAAGGAAAAAAATCATTATATATGCAGAAGTAAAACAGGTTGCATTGTTATACATGCTGCATCTCACATACTTTTAAATTTAAAAAATAGTGAGATTAGCCTTAAACAGAACATTTGGTATATTATATTTTTTCACTGTGTGGTGCAGAATTCTACCGAAAGGAAAAAAGAAGTCCAGATGAGGCAGAGAAAAGCGTTAGAGAAGTGGAAGCTGCAAAACAAGAGGAAGAACAAAATCTCGAGAGCCTAGAAAAACAGACATATGCCACACACTTTAAAAATGATTTTTTTCCCAAATAAAAGCGTCTCTGTACAAATTTACTTTCCTTCAAGATGCACTGGAGTGCAAAGTCTAAGCACTGATTAGCAGAAAAATCTCCAAAGACATCCCAAATATAAGTTCAGTGGATCATTCCTCTACACACACCTCCAAAGTTGCATTTTTTTTTTTTTTAGAAAAGCCCACATTTCCATGAGAAATAGCTGTTTTCTTACTTGCATGCCAAAATTAAGCGATTAGATCTAGCCAGGTGCAAAAAAGAACAGAAAAACAAGAGCATCAGAAACACTACCAAAAAAGCTGTATTTCGGGATATAATTTTATCAGTAAGTTTTCACATTTCATGCCTCTCTTCATCAGGGGTCTATTCTTCTTCAATGTATCATTATTCATTAGTTATTAGTAATTTTTACCAAAATTACTTAAATTCTCAATGAAACACTTCCTCACTGTGTACTTTTTAGCTAATTCCCTTCTCTCCTTAGTTTTCTTGCTGTGCCTTTGCTGTCAGAACCGTATGCATGTGGTTTCAGCACCAACCAACTAACTACCATGAAAGAATTACATTTGCAATCATTTTCTAAAATCCGCCTTATCTGCGATCTCTCCAATGCCCAGCGCTCTCTTTTCATAACTCAGGAAATTCCTCAACGCCTGCCAGTCTTTAATGCAGCCAAGCTCCATCTGAATTCTTCAGCTGCAGGTTAAACTTATCTGCACTGAATTCTCATTTTCTTTCATAAAAGCTATTTTAATGATCATTTTTTTAAAAAGACTAAAAGTTGAAAACTAGTTTAAACAGGGTACAAAAAAGTGTCTTGTCTTGCAGAAGCCCTGTCAATCATGAGGAAATTTTCCGCCCGTAAGGATTATTCTCCCTGTGCCCACAGGGTTGCTAGGCAGCTTTTTCTTTCAGCACTTATTATGCTCTGGATGCCACGTTCAACCATCTACCTTCACAGCAGAGCCAGCTCCTGCCCTAAGCCAGAAACTTGTCTCTCTCTGCTGCAAGCAAATAGATATGCCAATGGTTCCCAAATTGTAGTCTATGAGTCAAAAAAGTCCATAAAAGCAGTGTGTTATTGGCATTATTTTTCCATTTTCAATAAAAAGCTTCAAAACAAAGATCCCTAATGGTCCCCAGAAAACACTGAAGTTTATCAGCATTAGGTACCTCAGCTGTAGGTAATGTACCTCAGCATTAGGTACCATTACCTCAGCTGTAGGGAATCAGCTGATACAAGCAAGTGGAACAACAGAGGCCCCTTGTTACAGGTTTTGAACGTACTTTTCTCATTCCCATTCTCAAGCCGCTCCACGCCGAGTATTGAAGGCCAGCACAGCTCTGCTCTTGCACAGCTCTGCTCTGCACGGCTGCTCCCTTCTAAGCTCTGATCATTCCAAGATACTATCTTCCAAAATTTGTACACACATGCTGAGTTGTTACCATCTGATTAGTTCCATTTAGCCTTGTCCATAAAAACGATGTGCATTTCTAAAAGGCAGAGAAAAGTATGCCAGACTATTTATTGCTCACTGACAAAAATTTCGCCCAAATTATAGCATGATCTTTAGCAGAAGAGATTAAACGTAAAGTGGCTATTGACAATTTCTTTAGTACTTTCTTTTTTTTTCCCTTCCCATCTTTCAGGGGGAATCTGGGTCTCCTCCCTCCCACCTCTTTAAAAGATTTAAAAATGCTGGTATTATAGAAGCTGCCGGCTCTATTCAGGGGCTCTGTGTAAGTCCATTCCAAGACATTCTTGGCTCATCTCTCCACAACATCCATGTCAGCAGCTAGCCAGCCAAAGAAGCCTACTCACAACGTCTCCCTTTTGCCTTCTTTCATCAGTGTGGACACTATCACCTTGCAGGCCCATCAACACAAGCATGGGGTATTTCCAACCAGGATACGTCTTAGCATTCTATTTCTTGCTTCATAACACGTCTAGGAGACTGCCTCTTATCCATCTACGTAGCAGATACTTTATTCAGACATCTCATGGTTAACATCTGGGTTTCTGCAATGCCCTCTTTCTGGCCCAGCAGAGAGCAATCATGCCCAAGCTCTGCTGGTTCATGAAGCTAGACATGAAGCTAGGGCCACTCTCCTCATCTCTGCTGCCATCACCCCACCACTCAGTTCCTTCATTTGCTCCCCCTTTTCTAGGGTACTGCATGATCATTCTTAACAGCCTCACCTCCCTCTTCCCCTCACCACCAAAGTCTCCTTTGGACCCCCACAATAGATTGGTACCAGTTTGCATCTGCTGAACTGTCACTGGAAATGCCTTTTCTCTTGCACATCTTCTGGCACTTAGGAAGAGCTCCCAGTAATGGGCATTTCTTCAACTTCTTATTTGAAATCAGTTGACAAAACCTCAACAGCAATGGTTAAATAGGCTACTGACCTATTGAAAGCTGCTTCTCAAGCTCAATAACTTGGCCTCATGCTTTCCTAATGCCCCCAACTCAGACTACAAGCTCCCTTCCTTTGCAAACTCCTCTGGATATGTTGCATCCTTTTGAGCTGCATTGGCACAGCAGCTTATCACCAGGATTCCTGCTACAATACCAAAATGCACTTGATTCCAGTTAATAACTTACCAGTACAACTCTCTCATAATGAGTCATAATGACTAATTTCCTACCATCCTTCAAAGTTGTACGAAGTCAATTGTCTTAGGGGTCCTGCCCATTCGTCACAGATTCTCAACCTTTCCAGTTCTTTACAGCATTGTTCAAGGTCTTCCTCTCTCTTCGGACAGTCCCTCTCGGTCCCGATTACACTATTCTTCCTCTTCCCACCAACTACCAACTTCCCACTTAGCAAAAAAGGCAAAGCAAAGATAAGATGGTAAATAAGCCTACAATTAAAGACTAGTTTACATTTTCTACATTTGATTAGTAATTTTGGTCACCCACATTTTCTGGTTCAAATGAGGTACTCACAAAGTACTAACCATCCACAATCTGCAGCTATGAATCAGGAATGCGAGACTTTGAAAACCTAGCCCAGTGGTAGCAAACAAAACACAAGAATGGCCAAACATTCTCAGCGCCAAAACAGAGATAAATCACAAAGCAATGCCAGGAACAGCCTCCAGAAAGAGTGTAAAAATTACTTGGTATGTATTATTTCCAAGATCCAGTCATACAAACATACTACAAGGCTGCTAAGTGTATTGACATTTATAATTACTGTAAGTATTTCAAAATCTGGCTAAAAAGCAGGCTGAATGTTGACACACTGGAGAAGCTTTTGAAATAAGCCAAATTTAAAAATGCAGATTGCAAGAAAGGTGGATCTAAGTGAAATAGAGGAACACAAGTATTTGCATGTAGCTTGCACACTCTGCTGTAAGCAGTCAGCTGAAACATAGTCTGCACTAGAACCAGGACAGCAGCGATAACTGCATCCACAAAAATTATAACTTCAAGCTCATGACATTGTTGTCTGAAAGTGCTTCTAAAACAAATGGACAAATAACAATTGTGTTCACATGTAAACATATGAATTTAGATGCATAACAAAACACAAATATTTTTGCTAATAAACTTCACTGGTAAAAAAAATCTGCAAATATCATAACATTAAACATTAATCATGTTAAAACTTACAGAAATTATTGATTAGAAAGACAAATCAGTTCACACTGGAATAAAAGATAACATTCAAAATTACACAGAAGACTGATCTTGTTACCTTTTCTCTTAGTAAACCAAATCACATATAAAGGATACAAATGGATAAAGGATATCTCATGAAATCCTTATTATTCCAAGCAAGTTCCAGGTTTTCCTCTGAGTCTTTGTTCTATCTCCAGACTAAGGAGCATACTTGGCTTTATTTTACTCGTGGTATATTAAAAATAATGCATAATTTTAATCTTTTACATAGAGTCTCAGCTGCATAACTCACATTGTTTTTTCTTGTAGCATTTTAGTACCATGTCATGAATGTGATTCATATTCACAGAAAGACCAAAAACAACTCTCTAGGTAGAGAAGCTAGAAATGACTTTAACAAAAATCATGTGTTTGTTAGGACCTTCTGCATGGTATGATTGCAATACCTTATACTGGCTTATACAACTCAATCATCCAGTCTCAGTAAGTTTTCTTATTTTTTAGGGTTATGGGGTGACAGTTACAAAATTTTCATGCTGATCTTAAAAAATAGATTTCTAATATACTTTCAGATAGCATAAGTTTCACTAAGTTATTAAGCAATTATTTCTAATGCCATAGATCTCTACTAATTCACTCATCTCCACCAACATTCATTGATCTCACCACCAGCTTCCATGGGCACTACATGTCACTTGTGGTGACACGGTTATGGAAAATGCAGTATTGTGAAATACCTCCTCCCTACAACACAGCTGTAAAACACCTTGCTGGGATCCTCTTTTTTGCTGCTCTGCCTACCCCTTCTGTTGCGTCCAGTGGAGCTACTGATGTAACAGCGCACTTTGTCAGCCTGATGCTGACATTTACCATTTACTATAAAAATCCTAAAGAGAAGACTTGCTACTCCCTCCTGCACTTCCTGAGAACTAATTCTTGGTGGCCATGGGAGCAGTCTTATTTCAGATACACTTCTCCATTCCGAGATCCTCCACTTGGCACTTCCCTCAGGAGCATTTACACAGCAGGGAGACCTGCGTTAGAACTCACTATTTTTTTCTCCTTCTCCCTCTCATGCAGACAGCATGGAATATTAAAACTGGGCAGGAAGATATGCAGCAGTTAATAAGGGGACACAGAATCATAGAATGCCTAAGGTTGGAAGGGACCTCTAGAGGTCATCTAGTCCAACCCCCTGCACACGCAGGGCCACCTAGAGCACGGGGCACAGGGCAGCATCCAAACGGGTCTTGAAGATCTCCAGAGAAGGAGACTCCACAACCTCTCTGGGCAGCCCGTTCCAGTGCTCTGTCACTCACTTGTTTAATTTCCTCTCCCCTTTTCTTTTTTTTTTTTTTTAACCTTTTCTAAGCAAAAGCACCTATAAACGCAGTGGAACAGAAGACAAGCACCACGTGTGCTTCGGTGGCAAATACAATCATTGCTCTAACTCAGCCAGTCCAGCCAACGATCTCAGAGAAGCAACAACCACCGCGCTCTCGGCCATGAGCGCAGGCTGTACCATCCCAGAGGCTCCTGACTGTAGCCACATAAATGAGCCCCGAGCCTGCAGCCCGCAGAGAGCTTCCTCACACGCCGCGCCGTGCGCGCACACCTCCGGCCTAGGCACACAAGCCGGGGCGGCCCGAGCGAGGTGCGGCGGCAAAACAGGAAAGCAGAATTAATTCCTTCAGAGAGCACACCCCTCCGCGACCTGTGCGAGCCCCAGCGAAGGGACCCGCTCTGGTGACACCACAGCCCACGAAGGACACGACAGGCCTGGCGCTCGCGCTCAGCCGGAGCTCGCAGCCGAGCCGGGCACGCGGCGGCGGCAGCGGCCCCGGTTTCCCTCACCCGCGGTGAAGAAAAGCAGAAGAGCCGGGCTGCTCGCAGCGGCGGCGGCGGCGCTGCGGGCACCTGGCACACAGGGCTCCGCGGAGCCC
>JAWLRI010000596.1:677842-694640 GCA_034781795.1 Crypturellus tataupa
TGTTCTTCTTCCAGGCCGGCATGGCTCCCGCGCGCCCGGCGCTCCTCCCTGAGCGCGGCTGCGGCGGCGGCGGCGGGGGGCTCAGGGCAGGGCGAGGCGGCGGCGCGGGACGCTGCCGCCCCCGGGGGGAGCCGGCGCGGGTGCAAAGCAGCGCGAGGAAGCGGCGCCCGAGCTCTTTCCTCTTCGTTTGAATGCAGCTTGCGGGGCGAAGCTGCTCCGCGAGCGGGCACAACCCTTCCTAAACGGGGTGGCGAGCGGGACTGGGGCCCCGGGCTTTCCCGCCCCTCGCGAGCAGCATCGCCCCCTCAGGGGCAGAGCAGGGGCGGCGGGTACATGCAGCTAATATAGGAAAGTAGGATAGTGCTGAGCCCTTCATTTGTGCATGAGAAAATTTAATTAACCCGACCTGCCGGCATCATGGTGCTAGAAACGTGTACAATCTTGAACAGCATTAGCATTTCTGGCCTTTGAGTGACGGCATCTCCCCTAAAGCGGGAAGGAGGCAGCTGGTGGATGCACCAACACCCCGACCCACACAGGATAGCGGAGCACAGCGCCCTGAGCGGGCCTGAGCACAGGCAGGAAGTGTGAAGCACCACGCTGGAAACGCGGGCTCCTAGCCCTGGTGTGCAAGAACTGCCTCCGAGTAGGGTAGGGACTGAGCATCTTTTTGCAGAGTGCAGTGCAGTTAGGGCTTTTTTTTTTCTTTTTTTTTTTTTTAATGCTAGAGTGAAAAAAAAGAGAGTGACATTCTTCAGGAAAGGAGATGCTGGTGCTTTTTTTTATTTTATTTTTTTTCTTTTTCTTTCTCTTATTTAAGTTATGTATGCTTAAAGCCTTTGTGAGAACAGGACTTTTTATATAATAGTTCCTTTCGGGAGAATAGGGTTATGGTCTATGCTTAAATATTTAAGTTTAGCTTCTGCTACATTAATCGAAGAACTTAAAATTATGGATTAAGCTAGTATAGATCTGAAATGAACGTCTATATAAAAGTTATCTAAGTTTTTCCCTAGTATTGCACTGAGCAAAACCAAACTGAAATGCTTTAGTCAAACTTGTACTCACTGAAAAGACCTTTAAAATATTTATAAAAAGAAAAGACTTTTAAAAAATACAGGTTTACCTTTATCTGCATGGTATATTCTAGGTAACTTGCCCATGTTAGCATAGTGGTCTGGATATTTGCATATCAAACATTCTGCATGTAAAACCTTTTAAAGTAAGATTGACCCATAATGTGTAATCATTAACAGTAAGCACACTTAACCACAAAGTCCTTAACAGCACTACATAACAATCTTGAATTTCTTACATTATTTGATAATACAAAAATAAAGTCTGATGCAACTTATCATACTTCTGCTTTTCTTGCAAGTTCTCTGAAAGCTCTGCAACTTTATTTCAAGTCTGCGCTTAACCTCAACTTGTTTGCTCACTGTGGCCAAACACAGTCCTGACGGGTAGTGGATAGATTAGGCAAGGAGAGTGGCTCAGTCTCAGAGCAATTCACCCTTTCTGTGCAGGAGCTTTGGTTAGACCCTGCTGAGCTCAGCCCTAAGGTCAGGCACTTTTCTCCTCCCCCAGCCCCAGCCTCCACCTCGCAAAGAAGCATAGTTACTTATATATTTTTTCCTTCCCCTCCCTCTGAGTGACAAATAACTATTTACCAGTTATCAGGGAGGTTCTAAATAGCAGAGACTGGGGGGAGAGAGGGACAAAAAAAAAAAAAAAAAAAAAAAAAAACATATTTGAATTGTATTTGAATTGTCGTTCATTTTTCCCCCCTTGGGGGCACTTAAATTGCCACGAAGAAAAGTATTTGGATCATCAACAACTTAGTTTTAGCTCTTACCCCAGAGAAAGTGTTCTTGAACTCTGGCTAGAACAGTGCTTTTCCTTCTCCACAGCAGAGTTAAGCTGAAGCAAACAGGCAGTGGGGGAGAAAACTATAGGCCAACTTTGCAGCCTTCACTGAATAAAGTTGTTTCCATTATCTGCCATTTCACATAAGTGTTTGATTAGTTTAAAAAAAAAAAAAAGTGTTAATCATCAACATGTTACACTTTCAGAGTAGATTAGAGCTACTCCAAAATATATCGAGACAGAGAGAAGAGATTTAAAAACATCCCACCAATCAATAATTGTATTCATCATTAAACAGTAACCTAGTCCTCTTACTCTGCATTGATATTTGACTATTTTTTTTCTTTCACTAAAGATAGACAATGCAGCACAGAAGTCATCTTTTTTGCAAGGAAGGTGGATGTGGCAATGAAACCCCAGGTGAGCTGCATTAACCACCTGACACCGTATCTGCAGAGGGGATTGGGCAAATAGACACACTTTGTCAGCAAGGTCAGTGTAGAAACTAAAATCAATAAACTGGCTGTCTACAAAGTCAAAAGATTATAGCCTCCTTTGTTAAGGCACAGAGCAAATATCTGGGAGATTTCACTCTAAACATATTGACATCTTAGTCAATAGCAAAAAGAGGCAAAGGGAAACAGGTAGAAAGATTGAAGGTAAACCCTAGCAGCAGTGACTGGTGAGACGCTAAAGGTCAGGAAGACAGGGGATTTCAGGCATGCCCCTATCTCAGTCTTGCAGAACATCTTGCTGAAACACATTCATTGGTGACACATTTTTGTGTCTGTAAATCAATACATATTTTTTTTCCTCACCTGCTTCTATGCAGAACACACAGATTTTTTTTCCCTCTTGCAGGAATAAGAATGGTATCTTAGTAACAGCAGTATATTTTATTTCTATTAGCCCACCTATCTTGCAGTAATCGTGGTAAACCAGAGATCATAAATAAGAATTAGGCAAACTGTTCAATCTTTAGCTTGGATGAAACGGGGAAATCAAAGTAGACTAGCATCATTATTAAGATATCATGCTAAGTAATCTGATGCTACATGTTGGAAAGGCAAATTACTATGAAATATTACAATCTTTGAAAGTGATTCTACAGATTTTACAAAGGTATCTAGATTCTCAGTTCAAGGCTGTACAAGCCAGGTTTGAGGGACACACATCAAGCAGTCTTGAATTGCTTCCTTTAGCAAGATACAGTAGCCTTCTGTCCTCAGAGGACTTTCCTTTTCCATAACCCAAGCTCAGATTGCATCTTCATCCCTTGCAGACCTGAACATGATCTTAAGTTCCTGCGTGCTGGGCTGGCCAGTCACTTCTTTCTCTCTGCAGTGTTTCTTCTTCAAAGCACAACTAAGAACTTATCAGGTCAGCAGTCTCCACCTGGGCAGCAAACAACTTTCTCTTGGATAGTTTCCATGTTAGAAGGCAAGCTTTGGGCAGAGAAGTGCTATGCTTTTTACTACTGCTGAAGTTGAAGGCCATTGACATAGAGCTGATCCAAAAGCTACTGTCATTAAAAACAGAGTAAGCAAAAGGGAGGAGAGGGAACCCACACAGCAACCAAACCTTCCAGCCTACTCCAAGTTACTTCTGTTCCTCAGTTCTGTGCCTTATCTTTACTACAAACCAAACTGCCATCCCATATCCTGTTATCTCCTGCATCTGGAACAACAAAAAGCATCCCCCGTAGAATGTGAGTAAGTTTACTCACATATCCTTAAGAAAGGGATATGACACAGCTAGCTCCAAAACTTGCCCCCAATTCCCAGTCAAACCAGAGGAGAGGTCAACACAAACAGACCCAAATTCTTTCCTAGTGTGGTAATCACACCTCAAAGCAGTTATTCACATAACCTAGTACAGTTTTATGATTCAGCTTTTTTTGATCAAGCTGAACCATAAAACTGATCAAGCCCCCCAAAACCACATACATGCCAAATCAGGAATGGAAAAGGGCAATTGCCAGCCAAGGATTAGATCTTTGTACTTAGCAGGCTGGTACACTGAACTCTCCAATTGATTTTGATTTCATTTCACATTCAAATCTTGAGCACTCAAGCACAGCTGTAACTATATTCATAGGTAGCAAATATAAAGAATTAAGCACACATTTGTTATACACCATATCAAATATAGCAAAACAGTAAGAGGATTCCTTTTCAGGGCATGAGGGTGGGGAAAAATACACCACTCAACACTTGCACATTATTAGAAATATTTATCTTAACCTGCTTAAATTGTCATACTGGCATAGAGAACAACTGCTCTGAAGGAATAAAGAGCTGACTGTTTTGTCCAGCAGGTGTTGCTAGAGACTGTTAAGCATGTTTAAGACAAGGTCAGGCTGGTCAACTTCTGGTGAGGGGTCATGAAAGATTAAGATGACTTTAGTAGTTCCAGCTGATTAACCCTGCAGTAATTGCATAGAATCACAGAATGGTTGAGGCTGAAGGGACCTCTAGAGATCATCTAGTCCAACCTCCCCTGCTCAAGCAGGGTCACCTAGAGCAATTCAGGACAAGAACACTGGCAGCTAAATACAAAAGCTATAAAACAGTAATTTCCACTTAAAGTGAAGTTTCTGAATGTGAGATGCTAATTTCTCTTTAAAAATTGCTCCTCTTCCATTTGTTGGTCTTCCTGGCTATAGTGGACCAACAGCACAGCATGAACATCACTGACACTTTCTGGAAAAAAGTATTTTCTAAGCAAATGGGATTTTGTTTAAAGATGACAGTTTAGTAATGGTATAAACAGAATCCATATGATATTAAATATACTCTAAAATATAGTATTTAAATACATGAAATAGCATTCTGAAAGTAAACATTTAATATACCATTTGATTGATCACAATACTTGCTCCATAAACCAATAAATATTAATGGGCCGTTGATGCTTCTAGAAGAATTCCATGCTAAGGTTCACATGATCTGTTACATCACAGATTAAAGTCAATCCTTGATCCTAGAAACTTACATTAAAAAGTTTTTTTTTTTGAGGGTGGGAGGTGGTGGTAAAACAAGAATTTTTTTTTCAGTCAGAAGACAATTCACCTACAAATTAATCATTTAGCTGAATATATATATATATATTTGTGAAGCATTGGACAGTTTAAGTATCATGTCCCAACAGAAAATTAATTCTCTAAGAGCATTAGTCCACCACACAATCTAACCTTTGGACCGAAGATGTGGCAACACAAAGTCTCGCTAGGCAGATTCTATCATTTAGTAAACAAAACAGTGAAACATTAAAAGACAGATATGGGGTAATTAAATTTAGTTTCAGATAAGGAAGACAGATGTAGACATGTCTAGAAGAGGTAGGTATCTAAAATACCTGCTTTATGATCATATTTAGCTTTTCATTTTATTCAAGCTCTTGAAGTCAGGTACTCTGCTCAAGAAGTCAAGGCACTGAACTTCACCACGCTAATTCTGAATGAGAAAACAATTCACATGTGAAATGATTGAGGTTTAACATGAAAAGTAGTCATTTAAAATAAGTTTTTCTTCTTTTGCTAGATTGCTGTCATGCTTATTTTTAAAAATAAAGATATGAAGCTTAGAATGCTGAAGCCAAACTTGCTAACCAAGCTTGTGCATGGAATGGTTAAAGCAAGCATTAAAATATACTTTCCAAATTCTCAGGCTTATCCCATCGACTGCTGGTGGGGTCAGGATTATCAGTCACACAGTTTGACTGGGAAAAACCATTCCTATGAAAATTTGAGATAAAATCTCAGCATTTTTTACAGCCTCTGCAAACCTCTTAAAAATCCTAAAGCTATTTTTTAAGAGGTTGTCACTGACACACAGGAAGAAGTCTGAACATCCAAGATCGTTTCTATCAAGGGGTTTTAAATTGGGCATTCCTCCCATGGCAGATACACAACTAGTGCTCAGCAACAGCCTAAGTCCCTGTCATCTATGGCTTACTTGAGGCTGCAAGACCTGCAGTGATGGTACAAAAGCCTCTGAAATGTGTGCAGCAAGAACAGGTAATCGTCATCCAAGTTACAGTGGGAAAAACAGGATGGACACAGGAAGACTCAAGGAGTTTGTTGATTCCCCTAATAAGTGTAATTTTTTAAGAGTATACTTCACACAGCCTCATTTAACATAAACTCTTATGTTACTCCAACAAAACAAGAGCTCCTTATAATTATGAAGACTATAATATAATATCAAAGCTCCAAGGTATTCCAGTTTCCCAACTTTTGGTATTGGGAAGATCTTATTCAGAGTAAGCTTACCTATACCAAGCATCCAAACATGACTTTTTATAATCAGCTTTATACATGCTCAGTTATAGTTTCATGATTGGACAAGTGCAAATACTTGAACAGCACTGAGGACCCTTTCAAATAGAAATATACGGTTCTCATTTGCTAAATTAAGTTTTGTGAAAATCGATTCAGTATCTTTTGTCAAGTAGTCACACACAGCTCTATTACAGCAGCACAAGAGCTACCTTAAAGAGGAGAGGCTTTAAGTCTTTCCTATTAGTTTTACCTCATTTTTCCTACAAGACTCATACAATACTACAAGTGCATGAATACTTTACATCCACATCACGGAATATTCTCCTCTGCTTATCCCATCATTTTCTACCCACCTTCCAAATAAGCTATTCTTTATTAACAATAATTCATTACTTTTCCTTCTTACCTCAGACCTAGCAGGACTCTTTATATAGTCATTTAGTCATTCATCTTCAGTCACAGGTTGCACTTCAAGTCTTCCAGGAAATTCAGCTTTTCAACTTGTAGTACCATTTCCCATGTGGTGAAGCCAGAGCATTGTAGATAGACACAGACTGTTGGGCTCCGCTTGCTCAGCGTAACTATCAGAGAATATGGTGCTCTGGGTCCTTACCCCATGAGGGAACCACTGGCTTTAGACAAGAATAAGAAGCACATCTCATCAGGACTTGCACAGTACAATCCTGAATCAGTATTTTATTTCTACGACTCTAAAGTTAAGCAAGTGTTATACACTATTGAACACAACTTTATAAACTTTAATATTGAAATTCAACACTAGTAGAACAAATAAAACACAAATGGGAAACGTTGTTTAAACCAAAATTAATGAAGAGACAAGCCAGTAATTAGATCAGTTCTATTTTTTTAGCAACATATGTGAGTTTAAATCCAACATCAGTACAAGTGTCAATGGCCCCACACTATTAATTTCAGGACTGAAGAGTTAAGTCTGTCTGTTGCCATCTCAGACGGTGGTTTTAGTATAGTATACTGTGAACAAGATCAAACTTATGTACATAAACAATGAAAAACCTGAACACTTACACTAAACAATTATTTACAAGTACTCCAACAAAAAAAGAAAATATACAATAGGCACAAAAAATGATAAAAACTGAAGAGAATATCAACATTTATAAGAACCTTATTAGAAAGAATTACAAAACATCAATAGCCAAGACATTAACAATTGCACTACACTAATACAGAGTTCAAATATTAAATTGGTGCATTATTTCACAATGCACTAGCTTCAAGAGAGAAATGCTGCTTTCACTAAAAGGCAGCTTAGATTTGTTTCACGTAATTGTTTTAACAAGAAGCTATTAACACAATAATGATTGTTTTAATGCTACAGTTTACAGCAAGGACAAAAAACTAAGATAGCAGCAGTTCCACATGGCACTTAATTCCACAGGTTTCTAAGCTGTGGTTTATGCAATGCCTACAAAGTGCTCCCAGTTGAATATACAAATAAAATTCACAATAAAAGTTTACCTGACATCAGGTACATTGAGGGTAGGTGGCCTTAAAGCCTGTCTTCCAAAATTTATTCCCTCCGTTCCAAAACCAGTAACTAGCCAAGCAAGGCCCCCTCCCTACCTCTTAAAGGTCATTAGGGATGTTACTTATTACAATGCCATAACACTAAAAAGCAGCACACCACTATAGTGGTTAACCCTGGGATGATGTAACATCTAACAGTGTAACCAGAAGGTTTATGGATTAACATCCAGGATCCTCTATAGACAAGATAGTAGAGTCCAGTATCTCAAATGGTTAATACAGCTGATTAGCTGTATTATGCAATTAAGAAAAAAAAAAAAAAAAAAAAAGGCCAAATCCTGTAAAACTAATGACATTGATCAAAGGCTAGAAAGGAGACCAGGAATTGAACGCTTCTTCAACTCCTCAGACTTCAGTCCAGCAGAGACTCTATAACCATACTCAGTAGTTCTTTTGGACTTCACAGTTCAGTATATAGTAAGACTAACTGAGCGGTTCATTTTCTTTCCAATGAGTCGAGAGGGCCTATTCTGTGTTGTAGATCTAGTTGTCATTCTGTCAGTGAACAGTGCTCGCTCCTCAGCTGCTGCCTTTGCCATTTGTGCCTTTTTCAGCTCTCTGTAAGACATTGAAAGAGTCACACACATGCACTATATCAGTAAGGACTACAGCCGTATCACAGCAAGAATATTTTAGAGAAGTTACAACACTTCAAGTCATACTGCAAGCATTCATATCCACCTGTTCACAGCCTATGTGAAAAATTCATTATCTATTTTTTTTTTTAGGAGAAGTCAGATTCACACAGCTCTTATTTTGAAATATAACATTTTATATGCAGTTCAACAGCTTTAAGATGAAAATATGTGATGACTATGCCCAGACTCCTGCTGTTGCTTATATTTGTACTAGTTGACTAAATGTGTGTATGCAATTAGTACACTGGCATTCCCAGCCTTATAACTTCTCAATTCTATCTGTTGACAATGCTAGTAACCTAAAAAATGGTTTATGGTTGGCAAGCAGAAAGGGAAAGAGATAGGAAAAAGTAGTCATCTCTAATATTTGCTGAACTGGTATTTATTAATACCAGTAATTCTATTCCTATTTCTATTCCCTTCTCACGCTTCAAATACCAAAACTTAACAGGATGCTGCTTACTTTGCATAGAAGCCCTGAAAAGCCACTCAAGAACTAATTAGAGACACCTGTTCATATGCAGGGTTCAGCCACAACCGAATCTCTGCAGAAGATGCGGACAAGTAAACACACTCAAATGAACATAATTGGCAACATACAACTCGGGCAATGTCCTTTTCTTTTTCTATACCCATATTAAAACATATCACCACCAAAATCTTGTTTAACACAAAAATTTGAACTCAAAACTGCAAAGTTGAGTTACTGAAAGCAGCACAGGCCATTATCCTATTTAGCCTTCTATCAAGTGTTCTATTCCAGAGGTATGCTAACACCCAGCCTATGAAGCAGTTGAAACTCTCAAAATATTGAAATAATCTGGCTAAAGAGCAAAACATTTTACCCATTATGAAGTTTTCTTTTTCCTTTTTGCTTTCCCTCAGGAGACATATGACTAACCATAAGGATTCCTCCCATATACCTTTTCTTCACTTTCTTCAAAGCCTGAATTCAGTATTTACAGTTTGAGCAGGAAGTAGGACAAGGTGACTAAGATCCCTTCTAAACCAGAAGATTTTCTAGCTACTTAATAATTTAGTTGTACGAGAGTCAAATACATCCCAAAACATTCCTGACATGTTATTTTATTGCAGTTGAAGATATTTGAATTCAGATGACATGTTTTGCAGCAATTTACAAATGACCTAGGAATTTTCCTGTGAAAATGCAAACACACACAATCAATTAATTTGGCTACTGTATGTCATGCTTAAAAGATTTAAAAAATAAATACTACTAAATGACATTGGGATTGCTTTAACAGTGGTCCAAGTAGTTCCTTAAAGTTACATAACTTTTTTCTTTTTTTTTTTTTTCTTCTCCACTCCCCTCTCTCTGAGGTACATAAATATTTGAACCAGTGACTTTTCTTTAAAAGCCTTTAGACAGAGAGGGGGGAAAAAAAAGTGAGCAATTGTATATACGTAGATGCATAAAGATTGTTTCAGCCTGAGGTCCACAAGGGACAGTCTTGAGTTATCATCACCCTATTTCCACAGGAACACACACACACACAAAAAAAACCCTGAGAAACTGAGTTACATCTCAGGACCCAAAGGAATTACTTACTTTTGCAAGAGAGAGTTCTTGAATTTTTCAGCATTTAGTTCTATCCGCAGCTGCTCTGCGCTCTTTTTTGCAGCGGATAGCAGCACTGAATGTTTGACTAGTGCCACAGCTGAAGGTCTTTTCTCTGGATCAGGATTAATCATCACCTTAGAAAAAGAATAAATAAGTTATACCATATTACTGGCCTTTAATAACATACCACACTGATCAATGAGCCACCTGTAGAGGAGTTCTTACTTTCAGCAGATCTAGTAATTCTTGAGAAAGCACTTGTGGTATTCTAGGAAGTTTTCCTTGTCGAATTTCATGCCATTGGTCCCCATTAGTTGGAAGCGGTTCAGCACCAGCAGCACAGACAACAGTCAGCGCAAGAGCAAAAATATCTGCTTTTGGCAAGTGTGCGTAGTTCTTGAAAAATAAAGAGAAGTTTATTATATATGTACCACAAGACAATAAAGCAAAAACTGGCAGAGAGCTAGCATTCAGCAGTGAGTACATCCAGAGCATCACATTCCCACTGAAGTATTACCAGTATTTCAGTGATTTATGATACTGTTTGTTTCTCCTCCAGAAAAGAGGAAGCAAATAACAATTTAATCTAAGAAAACAGGGCACAGACATAAAAACGAGTATCATCCACTAATGAGAGGTACCTCTTGTAGGACTTCATTTGCAAGAAAACGGCTATCGCCTTCCTCCACTTGTGGACTAGATACTCGTGTTACATGGCCAAGATCACCTGCAAAAGAAGGACAAAATTGTTGTTGTTTTTTTTTTTTTTCTTTCTCCAAATCAGATGTAGGTAAGCAACATATTTTTTTAAGCACAATAATGCTACTCCTTACCTATTTTAAATATAACTCTATCTGATGACCAGTCATCATCATCACCTTCTTCTGAAGTTGTACTTGGGACTGATGTCCTAGATATGAAAATATTACCTGGAAAAGAGCAGAAATTTAAAATATTTACATGCAATTTCAAAAAGTTTGTCTTAGCCATACAGAAGTTTCAGTTACAGCTAGTACATAGAGCACAAAGTTAGAGCTCACACAAGCACACACATTCTCTGACCCTCTACTGGGAAGAGGGCCAAGTATTATGCAAGTCAGCCAATTACACAAAAAGGACCCAAGATAAACACAACAATAGTTTAAGTTTGCTAGCCAGTTTTACAACTGACATCTTTGTGTTGTTATTTAGAGCTTCAAGAAGAATTTACAGTTAATAGGGTGTGGTTAACTGCTCATTTTTCTACAACAGATTAAACCAACTGAAGAACCACAGAGTGAAACAGTTTATGCACTTACTAGGTTTAATATCCATGTGTACCAGTGACATTGAATGAATGTACTTTAAGCCCCGAGCCACCTGTAGTAGTAGGTCTTTCAGCTCTGGTTCAGTAAAGTAACGCATATTCCTGTAGTTTTCACTTATGGCATCTGCTAAACTGCCACCTAGAACATTACACAAAGCAAATAGTTATATTTTACATCAAACCTTTGAGGAATTAAGCACAACTTGCTCCCAAAAGTACAAATGACTCCTTAACATGTATCCCCAAGATTTGCTGAGGGTGAGGAAAAGCTGAAGAAAGGTTAAATTAAATTCCATATCTCTTCTTTACAGGAGAAGAGTACCATTAATACACTACATAGCTATAACGTCTCCTGCAGTTGTGATGCAGGCTAATAGGCTATCAAGTGTGAAGGGAAATGTCTTCCCCATGCCTTCAAGTCTCTAGAAAGGAGAAGAAAAAGAAAAGAAAAGAAAAAAAAAAAAAAAAGAAAACACACACACACACACAAAACCACCTTCAAAACTTGGCTCCACCTCTACTAGGGTAAAATACTGGGTCTAGTGTTACACCTTGCTTAAACCACAGGAAAGTTTAAAAAAAGCACCACAGTGTACTAAATATCTAATCTACATTTGCATCTGTGTAGCTGCTGTTACAACAATATTGATGTCTCAGTGAAAGCATTTATTTTAATTACAACATACTTCTGATGCTCTTGGACAAATCCCTTCCCCTCTTCCTTTGCAAGGTTTTTTATTTGCTGAAGTAGCTTTGAAGGGCCTCTGCTTACACTCATTCTCCATCTCCCAACCCTCACTTAACTTCTTCCATAACCATCCTTTAAGTCATCCCAGTTGCATGCTTTTAAATACAGGACTAGCATGATACTGGGACCTTTCAAGCAACTGCCTCAGTTTCAAGGGCACTTTTCACTGTGTAAAGGGGAGGCATGTGCCTTTGTTTTGATATGACAATGAACACTGAAGTTATGGTCATCTAACATTCACAGTTTTAAAAAAAATAAAGGTGTTTCTGAAGGTAAGTGAATAAAGAGATATTTACTTCTGACATGTCAGTTTAAATGCTCAAACACCTTGTACACACTCTATTAATGAGATTGTCCAGATAAAGTGGCTGAAATAAAATGAAAGTAGAAGAGAACTTTTTTTTATTATTAAACTGGGCAGCAACAGTAATTTGCTAGCATTCCTTGCCATGTCTGAAGTGCATACACGTCTCTGTTTAAGTGGGACAATTTCTCTGGGTATGTGTTACTTTGGAAAAAACAAAAACAAGCAAGCCATAATACTGTAATATTTTCCTTGCTATTTCCCTTGCTAACTGGTGACAGATTTCTCTACAAAGCAGAAGAAAATGAACAGTCCTTTTGCTCAGAAATACCTTATTGTACTTCCAATATTCTAAAACACTTAAAACTTGGTTTGCAACTTAGCAAGTAATGCTTTAAATACTCAAAATGCCTTTTCCAACAGAAAGGAACATACAGACATACTGGAGACAATCATAGTAGGAGCTACCTGCAGGGCAATTGATTCCTAGTTAGTGCTAAGAACGTGCAGAGATACCTATGTATCTTCAAAAATTAGATTTTGAAAGCAAGTGCAGAGTTAGTGAGTTAAGCTTTACTTACCATTACAGTACTCATTCTGTATAAGCATATGATCATCTTCTGCCCATGCAGAGTAGTATCTTACAACATGAGAATGTTGGCCCAGAACGGCATGTGCATAGACCTCTCGTAAAGCATTTTGCCTGTTAAGTCACATACACACAAAGACAAGAATATGCAGGAATATTATGAAGTGATTTTAGTTCAATTTCAGCTTGATATAAACATTTGGAGTATCATATCCTTTTACAAGCTTAACTTATTATAAAGTTTTCATATTAGGTTTTGTGGTACCTTGCTAGATATGAACACAGATATTTTAAAGTGATTTATTTAAAGCCATTGAAAATAGTGAAGATTCAGCTTTGCTACAGATGAATCTTGATGGAGCTGCCACTTCCATTACACACTTTACATGCAGTGTCAGCAGCAGACTTCGAAAAGCATTGCTGACACGTTTTTAGGAAAAACTAATGATAATAAAAAATCAGGGGCATGAGTACACTTTTGGTCCATGAATATAGCTAAATTCAACTTCGTAGGGTGTGTAGTCTGGTATGTAGCAATACAGACATCCAGAGTTTTGCAATGTAACTGCAATTATTCTAATAGAACATTGCTAAGGGAAGGAAGCGAGGAGTCTCAGGTTCATTCACAAAAGTTAAACAATCCCAAACCAAGTTCAAATAGGATGAAGACTTTGCTTAGAAATTTGTCTTCCTTTTAAATATTTCAAAAGATCATCACAGCAGGGTTTACTCATATAGTATCTCCTGTCAATACTGCAAGAGTGTATTTTTAGGAATCTAACGATGAGAACCTGATCAGTTTTATAGATAATACCAGGAAAAATTTGTGTAGAGCCAAGTAGCCTTTTCTCCACAGTTTTTTTTGCACAGTATACATAAAAGTGTTACAGGATAACGTAGGATTTTATACTTATACTGATTTCCCCCCCTACACCTTAAATGTATTTTTGTAGACTTAGACATGAACGAACCTGGAAAAAAAAAAAAAAAAGCATAAAAGGGCTGGCTTTTAACTCTTAGTTGCAGCAAATACTCACTCATCCACTGAGCCTGCTAAGGGTTTCTTGGACCTCTTTATAGCATAAATACAGCCATCGAGCCTTTTGACGCATTTAAACACAGAACCAAATTCACCAGATCCAATCTTCTCTAACTCATGGAATTCAGTTGCATACCGTGACTTCATATTACTTTCTGTTATTGTGATTCTCTGCAAAGATTTAAAAAATGAAAGATTTAGATCCGTAGACACACAAACTCCCAAGCTTAAAACTGAACTCTAAAAATTAATTACCTTAGCAGGTCTGATAGTCTCATCTTCAAGCTCTCCATCACTTGCTTCCATGTCCTCTCCACAAGAGCTGAAATTTACACTAGTTAGTTTCACAAATTCAGTATAGTTCTGGCAGCTGTTTGATTTCCCCCCCAATCTACTTTTCATATTCTACTTATTTGTTCTAAATGAAAGCCAGGTATTTGCAAAGACAAAGTAATAAAATTAAGGCACCGTACTAAATCTGTTCCTTTTTTCCCCCCCCCTCCATATTTTAAGGCAAAATTTTTTCATCATTCTTCTCATGAAAATCTAAAGGCACAATCCATTCAGTCCCTTCAGTCCCCATTCAAGAGCCCTTTCAGACACAGACAAGTTTACCCACACCATACATAAGCCCACCCAAAAAAAGGAGATGAGAATTCAGATAGTTACGTTTTGCAACACTGAGATTTGCAGCAAGAAACACTTTGTGAAGCAATTACTACCAGAACTTTTGCTGTAAAAATTCTAAGTATATATTTAAATAAAGGAAGATATTCAAGTTACTCACTCATTCCAGTGAGTTCTCTTCCGTCGACGAACTTGCCCTTCAGAATTGTGAAGGAACATGGAATCAGGAGTGAAGGGATTAATGTTCACATGAGGTGTCTGTCTAATATCAGGATCTTGCCTCTCAGATTTCCCAACGTTCATAAATAGAGAGCCACCTCGAAGTTTAACTGAGCTGGAACCCATTCCTTGAGCTTTAGAAAGTAAACTCTAATTAAAACAAAACAGAAAAGACTTTTAGGCTTAAGGTTGTTTTAGATGTAAGTGGATCATACTCAAGTACATTTCTCAGAAAGCCATTATTACAATATTGCTTATGCAAAATTACTGTGAATTGATTAAACAAAGAATGAATTCCCATCAAGACACTTCACAGAAACTATTAAGCTTTACATCCACATAGAAACTATCAAAGTGAATACTACATGTCAAAATCATACTAAAAAAAACCACATACAACACTCAAAGACAGTATTTTTCTGTCTTTATTCAAACCATTGCCATCACCTAACCTTCCTAAAATTAAATTTATGAACCATTTTGTACCAGTGACAATGATTTGCATAAGTGGAAGTAAGACCAGACACAAACCATAGTTTTAATGACTTAGGTGACAAGTTTGGAAAAAAAAAAAAAACAAACAAACACCCACACAACAACAACACACACACCCACTAGATTTGATGCACAAGCTCTTCTTAACAGGCCTAAAAAGAACTGCCCAAGAATTGACAGCAATATTCAGTACATCAGTCTCTGAAACGAGAGGACAGTGCATATTTTGCTTAATAATCTGTCAGGCAAGACATTTTCCATGTACATGAGTATAAACCAGATTTGGAGAGATTTGATCAAGTCTCCCATATCCTGATGGGCATGCTGCCCACTGACCTACTGGATCAAAGAGTGTGAATATCACAGTTCATCTTAGTAATATCTTAACATATCTAAAACCTAACACACTATGGGGAAAGTGAACTCATGCTTGGGAATCTCAACTGAACTATCCATACCTGGACTACATGAAATTAAAGATTTCCACCTTTATTTTCATCTAGCAGTATGAAGTCTTATCATGGCAGTATTTTTCATTGGTTCCCTTAAAAAAACAAAACAAAACAAAAACAAACAAAAAAAACCCTACAGATGCCAGCTCTCCAAGATAAGGAAATAGGGTACCCAATTCAAGAGTTCTACAATACTGCGTCAGTAGCAAAACAGTGGTTACAACATGCAAGAATTACACCTCTAAAATGACTGACACTATAAGGTCATTCCCTCCCCCTTTCCTCTCTCCCACCCGGGGCTAGGCTATCAGTAAAACCTCATTTGAGGCAGACAGCTGAAGATAGCCAGTTAACAAATAAAGGTTGCCTTATGCCTAAATTCAATTGTTTTCAACCTGTAGTCTACAGACCCCTAGGAGATTACCCCTGGGGATTATCCCTGGATTATTTCTAAAGGGTTAAACAAAGAGTAATGAAACAGAGCAAGCCTAATTACTACTAGATTTAAACTGACTATAGAACATTTTATACAACTCTGAAGTTAAAAACTGGAAGTACTTTGAAAATCTGTTATCTTCCTAGAGGCAAGCTACCTTTTAACATCCACTTAACAGTGCCTACTACTCAGGTAGCCGGTTTTACACTTGATGTGGAAAAGCACAGTGAACTTGTTTTGAACTACTTTGGCACTGTATTCCAGCACGAGGCAGAACAATTTACTAACAGATATGGAGAAGCAAATATTACTTTGAGTTAACTTCTAACTATAAGCACAAGAATATCCTCATTTTACAACACTCAAACACGGTTTTCCCCCCTCTCCTTTTTATGAGGTTTGTCTGTGTCTGTTTTATAAGGAGTTTAGTGTTATACATTCACTCTCTTTTTAATTTTTTTAATGCACTTCCAAAAATATCGAGTAAGTTTTCTAACACTAGGTATACAATAAGCTCCTAGACAAGTATTGAGCTCAATCTCATATGTCCCGGCAACACCATTTTCCCCCGTGGAGAGAAGAGGAGGAAAGGAAGGAGAGAGAGAGGAAAGGAAAAAAAAAAAAAAAAAAAAAAAAAGTCAACAAG
>JAWLRI010000596.1:695516-738539 GCA_034781795.1 Crypturellus tataupa
CCATGTTACGTCCCGCCTCTCCGCGCCGCCCGCCTCCATGTTGTGCGCGTGTCTCTCCCCCCGGAAACGAGCCGGCCTTTAACTGCCCGGGGGGGCGGTAACAGCCGCGGCGGGGCGCGGCGCCATCTTATGCCCGGCGCAGCGCGAGCTGCGAAACTGGGAATAAAAACAGTTTTCGGCTCCGGAGGGCAGGGCTGGGCCTGCCGGGAGGGTCCTGACTCACTCACAGGGCGCTGCAGTTCTGCGGGAGGCCCGATGTGAAGCGACTTTGTTTGCTCCGTCGTTAGGAGGCTGCTCGAGAGCCCACATGTCACGTGTGCCCCACAAAATGAAACAGTAAATTCTCTCAGACTACGGCCACATTTTTTTTTTTCCGCTAAAATAGCAAATTAATATTCAAGCACATTCCAAACGTCCTGATTCATAAGCGTCCTCCAGAAACACTCCCCAAACACGGCATCCCAGGTGGTGAAGTCACTTCCCCAAGAGCTTCCTGCGCAAACGGGAGAGGAGAGGCACAGCCCAGCAAGCACCGTTCAGAGCCGGCACCGTGAATCATCCTTCCTCCCCAGGGACGCTCTCGCCTCTGCCCTTCTGCCACGGTTCAGGGTTTGGGCCGCCGCTTTCCTTAAAATCAACTCACAGCCCAGCTAGGCCATGACCCCCGTCAGGGTCACCCCAAACCATACGGGGAGATAACAGAAATTAGGCTGCAGATGGAATATCCCCACCAAGAAAAGCGTGGGCTGAGCCTGAGCCCAGCTCTAAAAGTGTGTAATACAACAATTTAAAGCAGGTAAGACCCAGTAAAATTAAATAAATAAATAAAGTTTGTACTTAACCATGTTTCCGTTGCCCCTGTTTTCCTGTGAATTGGCAGCTGGTCCCTGGTTCCTTGAAGCAGAAATGGCAGATTTTCTCCTACTCCCACTTTTTCAGGTCAGGAATATTCACCGTTTCCCGATGCTGAGTGACCATAGGCAGCAGCAGGTCTCAAAGGCTCCTCTTCTGCAGCCAGCGGAAACGAGACACCTGCGTGTGCAACAGGTAATGATTTTTATACAGATGTTGCACTGCGGCCTACATGCCCATAGCCCGTGTGGGCCGTGTGGCGGCTGCTCGCCGAGCCTGCATTTCCAAGGCGCAAGAAGCGCCACGGGGACACGGGCGTCCGCCGCAGGACGGGCACCGTTCTCCTTGCCTCCCCTTCCAGAGGTGCTCACCCTGGTTTTGGGCCGTGTTCCCCCGCGCGGGCAGCACAACCGCCACCAGCCGCTGCGGCAAGGGGGCTGCCCTGCCCATACGGCATATGCAGGGGTGCTTCTGCTTGCATACCCTGTGCCTGTGCAGTTCTTGCACTGCTGGGGGCTTGAAAGCTCAGGAGGGCTTTTTGTTTTCTGGACAAGCAATGGCCACAGCAACATCAACCCGGAGATTGTGGAAACCTCTTGGAAAGTATGAATTCAGAAAGCTGGAAGTAGGCAGGGAGCCAACACAAGCTATGAAAGTCAGATTGGATAGATAGCATTTGGAGAGATAGGACCACATCAGGCCAACTATTATAAAAAAGTCTGGTTTTCAATAATGCAGAATCTCAATAATGTCATGTTCAAAATAGTAATTTAAAGAAAATGAAATGCACCGTATAACAAATAGTGGCTGAAGCATTCCAGTTTCAGGACAGATGAAAAGGCTATTACAAAATGTAACCTCCATCTGTTTCTCAGTAGCCAACAGAGGGAATGCAAAGAATTCCTAATAAATGACTTGAACATCGTAATCATTTGCTGTGCCTTCCCCAAGTCATGTATGATGGTTTTATTTTCTTAAAAATCAAGAGGTTAAGCTTTCAGTGAACAAGTTTGTTTTCTTTTTCTTTCTTTTTTTTTTTTTTTTTTAGGAAATGTCAAAGCTGCAGTGTTTCCTTCCCAAGCTCAATGTAAATGGAACTGGTACTGCATTGTTTTCTAGAGTCTCCAATGCAGCCATGCAAGGAAGATAAGAGGCTAGTGAAATTCAGAACCCCTGCTGCATAGGCATTAACTATGGAATCACCGATCATTTTAACATTTTACATAGGACAAAAGTAAATGAAACAATTCAAAATTTCTGCAGAGATAGAAATATACAAGGATGAGAAAGCAGAAAAAGGGATACAAGAGAAGACCATAAAAAAGGAAAGGAGAAAGAAAGAAAGAGCAGAAATGCAACAGTTTAAAAAGGAAGTTTATTTCCAAAGTGAGACCAAAAAAAGAAAGGGAAGCACTCAATAAATACGTAAATATGATAAAATGTGTAGTTATGTTATAAAGATCTTACTCATCATCTCTCTGTATATGTGCCATCCAGCACTTGCATCAGTTCTTCTTTTGCTCTAATTTGAAGGTATTATTACCTGCTGTATTGAAGAGAAGATGACTGTTCCCAAGAACAAGTAGCTCTGCTATCCTGTCCACCATGACAAAAAGTATCACTACCTACTGAATTCTTATATACAGCTTAACTAAAAAGTACTGCAGAACAATATTCCTCAGACAGACACATTGACAGTGGAGATGGAGGAACTGAGGAAGTGCAAAAGCGCTGTTCAGACTTCCACTGTGTCATATTCACTCAGCCACAATAATCCTGAATTTTCTGATTAAACTGCGCCTTTGATCCACTGCAGATCTTTCAGCTGAATCCCTGATGTACAGTATGTACTTTTATGTCCAGGCAATTCCTTACTCATATTTTAGAAATTTAGGTGGTTGAAGGGTTTTCATAATGTACTTGCATTTTTTTAAATACTTGGCGTACTTTAAAAAGATATATGCGATGTAGTGCATTGAAGCTTTTTCTAAGAGGAATCTGGGGCACACACTGTCAAAAAGCTACTTTTAACTAGGAATTTTCAAACTCAAGAGAAAACTGTTCTCTCTTTCGTGGGTAGCAGGGGAACCCAAATAATGATGAATGGGAAAGAAATGAAACAAAGGCCAATTTGTCTAGTTGTCAGAGGAAACTGCCATAGAAGTGGGAACAGTGCCATCTTGTCAGGATTTCCTGCACTTACAAGTTCAGCTGCAAGACCCCCAAATCATTTCCATCAAATTAAAAGTTCTGCCAAAAATCCATTCTGCAGTGGCCAACATAAACTAGAAACTGGTTGAAATTACAAGAAATGTAAGTCGAATTAAAAAGCAAAAGAAAAGAGAAGGAAGGACACATTGCCAATGTCTCATAAAACAACAACAAGAAATAGTCCTTTAAAAGTAATGTTGCTTCCTTTAAAAGGTCGGTGTCTGTATCTCAGAGGTATACAATGCCCTGAAGTCCCTTAAAAGAAATGACAGATTGGCTTACTAAGTAAAAGTTCGGAAATGCTTCCAAAAAGATACGTGAAAAGAAGGATGAAGCTTGAGGAAACAGAAGTTAGTTCATGTTCTCAAGCACCAAAGCTGCTGGGAGAATCCAAGTACCTGTTCAGGAACAGTGCTATTTAAGCCTGTGATACTACAACCAATTAATTCATAAATGACCAAAGACTGGCACTAGCATGGTTGCTACCCAGCACAAGCCTTCAGAGAAAAGGCTTATATTTTGTCCTGCATGTATGAGCCATCTTGACACTGTCCAAACCGTAATGGATGATAGTGGTAGAATCATTTGAAAATTATTATTATTTTTTAAGAGGTCAAATTCATTTGGACAGTAGATCTCAAGTCCACTTAAACTTCCTCTTGTCAGAATTACAACTATAAAGATTTTACCTTGATTCAATGGTTATGAACGTAAAGGAACTCCTTTGCAGTCCTAGTTTCTCTTCCGATTCACTCTCGAGTTTCTTTCAACAGCTGCTTGAGGATAGTCTCATTATCTCTTGAGCTGTGAAAACTTAAAGAAACCTGAAGGTCATTTAGTTCCAGGAGAGAAGCTGGTAGTAATACAGGTGGTCTTGGAGCCAAACTACTCAATATTTGTGTAGGACGTTTCCCTACTGCTGCTCGTAGATCAGGAGCCTGTTCTTCTACAGACCCTGCTGAAGTAAAAATAAGCTGGCTAATGATGTTCCCTTAAGTATATTCATAGCATTAATGTACATTTGCAACCTGTGGCCTGAGACAAATACAAATCCACCTCTAGGAGCAGCAATATCTTGCAGTTCTCCTCCTTTTTAGTATATCTTGCACTGAACATAGCCTACTTGGAACAGAGGTAATTAAAAAAGTTTCAGTATTTAGAAATTAAAACAATCTGTATTCCACCTATTTGTAAGCTAATAAATACATATAAAGTACAATATCTCTTCCATGACTGATAGCACACGTGCTAACAATTTTTAAAGAAATTTCTGTCTTTAATTTCTGCCTCTTAAAACTTGGAACCTGTACTTACAAACAAAACAAAACAAAAAAACAGAATCTGATCTTGAAAGTCACATTCAGTTCAGAAATTTCTGTCAAAGCATCATCAAAGACAGAGAATGATTGTCATGACTGAAAACAACAGGTGCAATTAGAAACCCCATTCTTTTGCTCAAGTGAGGTTAAAATGGTGGAAAGTCATGACTTAATGTCTGTAATTAAAACCCTCAAAATGTCCAATGCACATACTACTGACATAATACTAATTTATCGGTATCATTAACCTTTTTCTCCCTCCAGGTATATGCAAAACCATAAAAGAGTATTCCACATTTTTTCAGGTGTACTGGTATTCATTTTAATCATCTCTTAGCTTTAAGATAAGATATTTTGCAAGCATTTTTAGAGATGCAGTTCTGAGCCTTGCAAGGGTTTCAAGAAGCCCTGCCACCTTCCTCCCATTTAAATCCTCAGAAACCTATGTACATTCAAAAATCTGTCTCCTAAGGCAAACAGCAACTAATCCTGTCTGCCCCACAAACCATTCTTGTACTTGCTGAGTTTTCAAAGTAATTACAACTTATAGTAAAATCTAAATCAGCTCTACACCTAAGCAAAAAAAAAACACTGGAGACACAACTGCCTGAGGTGTAACAGATGTTACACCAACAGACCATGCAGGTTTCAGGGCGTCCTGTCTTCCTCTCCCTGCCTCCCTTAAGATGCCTGCTCAGTCAGAATCCTCTCAGCCAAATAGTAGAGAACAGCCAAAATGAAGCAGTAAGTAATTTTGATGTAGAGTCAAAAACTCCCCGGAAAAATGAGTAAAATACAGCAGCCAATGCAAGAAGCTTATCAGTTTGTAAAGCCTCCACTGAAAGGCCGTTGAGGAATTAAAACAAAGCAAAGGGTAACATGCTGGAACTTTTAAAGCAACCTATGAGATACTTCTGTCTTTTATGAAAAAAAATAATAATAATTTGTGCCCTGAAAGCATGAATGTTTTGCTGTTTCTCTGGGTGCAGCAGAAATGATTATCCCTTCAGACCTTGAGAATAGGGGGAATTTAAGGTGATCACGTTTCCAGAAGAGAAAAATGCACAGAGGAGGTAAAGCAGAATACTTGCTTGTTGACATAAGCTTTTCTGTTTACTGGCATAATTGAAGTCTTCTTTGGTTATAAGCCTCAACTGAAAAAGACCAGCGTCACATTCCGGATGGGGTTAGGTAGGTGCCAGCCAGGTACTACAGTGAGGAGCTAATTGTATTGTCAGATTCTCCTTTGCAAACAGAACTAGCAGAATCACAACTAATATCAAAAAATCTTACAATTGTTGGCAATACCTGAGCTACCTTTTTAAATGCACGCAAAACATAGCAAGAAAGAAAAAAACTCATTTATATTCCTTAGGTACAATGCAATTTACTATTTATTTATGACAGTCAAGAATTTTGGTAAGAGACCGTCTTACCAAGATTTTTTGGTCTCTTGTCACATTGGTCCAAACTTCAGAAAGTTTTTATCACTGGAAAAAGAATTTTGAGGATCCGATATTGAAATTCACAATGATTTTGAAAAAAAAACAAAAATACCTGAATATTAACAGCCAACTGGAGTTTAAAATTTGCATCTGAAAAAAAACAATGCACATATTAACTTTTCTATTTTTAAAGACAAAAATGATACATTGAATAAATACATTTTTCAAGTTTCAAACAACTGAAGAGTAATAGCTGAACAAGATACAAGTTACCCTTCACTTCCATTTTCTTTACTCCTTATTGCTTAAGAAAATCCATTTGCTTCCCACCCACCTATCAAAAAATTCGGGATTGTATTATATTTAATAGCTGCGGAATTTTACAGAATGCTCAGCTCTTCCCTACATGGAATGATAATTCAGTGACCAGGTGTGAGCGACAGAATTGGAAAGGTTGCGTTACGGGGCACTTCTGCTGCTCAGCACGAAGGAAGTATATTGAACCTAAGGTGCACAGCCTGAGCTCAGCATCTGTAGATGCCGGGTTCAGAAGCACTTTTCCTCAGACCCTTCTCTCCCTACCAGCTTTTCCCTGGTGGTTAAATATTGATTAAATGGCTTCCTGTCCCTGGGGAAGGTTCCCTGACTCTGCACTCTGGGAAGCACGCGGCATACAGAATGATTTCTCACAAATACCAAACAACATGAGCATTACACACACACACACACACACACACACAGAGAATCCAGTAAAACAAATTTTTCCCTGCAGCATGACTGAGGAACAGGAACTAGAAGTTTAGGAAGAAATGCCTTGCAAGCTGAGACACTTTATCTGGACTGTTAGCTCTCTCCCTCGGTTGTATGCTAGGCAGACACCACATGCCTTTTCTCCCACACTGTGCTGAATATCTCCAGTATCAGTCAGCTGATTCCTGGCTGAGATTAATTATGCCATCAGGGATTATGTCTTTTTAAAACTTTGTTCTGAGGCCTCAGGATTTTCTCTTATAAAAACACAGTCTCTCAGCTTCAGCCTATTCATGTGTGCTTTGGCATTAGCTCTTTAAGGTAAAAACTGCCCTTTTGTTATGTGCCCCATGTCTGGCACAATAGGTCATCAGCCAGGAGCACCAGAACAATGGCCTCCCTCTTTTTACTATGAAGACAGGCACTGAGCTACTGTAAAAGCAAAGCCTGGAGGCGGTAAAAACCTGTAAGACCATTTGAAAGGGAAAAGTTGTTTTTAGAAAGGAGAAGTTGAGTCTAGAGATATTTTATTTTTACTCCTTTAAGGGAGGAGTTGATATAGGCCTGGAATTTGAAAGGAAAACAAAGTTGTGAGTGGGGAATACTGGTAAAGTGTGGGAGCCAATTTTTGAGATGGAAGTTGCTTTACTTCATAGAATTCCTCTTTTACAAATGAATACTCACTGCCAAAATACTCACTTTGAGACAGAACTTTAAATAAAAAGGAGCAACATCTATGGGGAAAGGCAAAAGTTTTCTACTGCCAAACACTCGATCTATTCTGGCACGTTCTCTGTTTCCTCCTCCTGAAATACGTTTTGCCAGTCTTCTTATCTAACATTTAATTCTGTATAACCTTCAGCACAGAACCTCCTGATACCAACAATCAGTATTTTCTTACCAGAAAAAGTTCTTTCCGTTCCTGTCAGGATGGAAGCAGGGAGGAAAAAGAAAAATCACACTGTTTTCTCAGCTATGGAAACAATATTGTCTATTATGCATATAAATCTCACAGCTAAAATACATGTAAGCACCTCTGCACAGAGCAGCCTAAGTTGGTCTTTTTTATTCAGTATTTCTTTTCCTTTATAGAGGTAGCTATCAATATGGAAGCAAAACCTGTGACTTAGGAGTTTTAAAAGATACAAATGAGAGAAATCACTTAAATAAAGTTAGTTTTTCCTAACAGAGACATTTGAATGCCTTGCAGCAAACCAATTAAAATATGAATAGAGAAGGAATATTCACATTGTACAGTGATCAGAAAAAAATTCTTGTGAAACAAGAAAAAGTAAGGACTGAAGCTCCTTCTTTGCTAAATCATTTCTAGACATCATTTCTAAAAAAGAGTTAGCAATGAAATTTAAGGAAAAGAACTGTTTGAGACTTCATGCCAAATGTTAGGTCTTTAATTTCTAAAATGAGCTAAGAAACTAATCTAGTTCACAGGTAACTAATTCTTCTTGCATAGTATATTTATCTGCATGGGATGTCAGGTATTTCCTAAGACACTTTAGGAAAACTAGCACCTAAATGAGTAAGCAGCCTCAGTCTTATCCTTAAGCTGCAGACACTTCCACTCTGTAGTGTATCCAGAGAACAGTCTTCGTTTTGTCCAGATCTGTCACACTGTATTGTCAACTTTCACTGCCTCATCTAAATGAGAAACCTAAAAGGCTATATATGAGCTTTGATATAGTTAGTTACCCTAAATCAGCTACATATTATTCAGTGTTGGCCTTTTAGAGGTGAAGCATTTCCATGTACATAGCTATGAACTCTTGTTTTTATGGTAGAATGGGTACCTCACATTACTTATAAAATGCTTACTTGATAAGCACTTCATCCAGATTTTTTAATTCTTCTCTTGACATGGTAAAAGATGAGGCTTCAGTTTCAGAAGCTGCCAGGCTTGTGCTCTTGACACTCATCTAAAACAATCATTGAATCTTACATGAAGCCCAAAATTTTAACTTGCTTGACGAGCCTACTAACAAGATAAGAGTAAAGACATTTTTTTGGTATTAAAATGCTTAAAGGTACTTTTTACTCTATGCGTTAGACATACCTATATTTTGTTATATATTTTTCCTTTACATTTGATAGGCAAAGAATGCTGTACTTATTAATCCCTGATTTCTAATAACTTAGGTCCTAATTTTCAAAAACACTGATTATCATCATATCCTAGATAGTGATTTGTAGCTGCAGGCACTTGTAACTGATAAAAATTAGACTACTAGTGCTTGTACTTATCTTGCAGAAACCCCGTTTGAAAAAAAATCATTTTAATAACAGATCATTTACCTTTTTGTCAAAATTAGCTGACTAAGGACTATGTTAATCATTCGTGTAGTGTTTTAAAATGCTTAAAATTAATAACAATACTAACAGTTAATACACTACAATGGATTATGATCAAAATTCATACGCCAAAAAGTTACGCTTAAGATAAATAAACTTTGGAAAAATGTATACAAGGCTGTAAACAAAAACTTCATTCTCATTAAAAAGTAAAACAGTATGCCACATGATAATATTATCCTAGCTAGACAATATAATATTGTTACATTTATTGCATCATAATTTGAGGGTAGCACTTAAAGTAAAATATGTAAAGAAACGAAATCATTAGATTTACTTCCTTTAATATTGAACAACCAAAGATTCTCTTTTGTACATAATCCAATTTAAAGATAATATAATTAGCACTTCCAGCATTAACAGTCTGTATTTACAATGAATGAGATGGGGTGGATAATCTAAATAGTATTCAAATTTGTGTGAAACAAATCAAAATATGAAGATTTACAGAAGGCTCAAAATCCAAGACTTTTCCATTTCTGGAAAGCAATTTAAAAGGGTTTGTCTTCTTTATTACTTGTAAGGGTTCCTGAAATGATCATTTTTGTTATAGCATTTTAAATTTGAAATCTTCAGCAATGCCTTCATTATTTGTACATGACATTAAAAATTATTTCCAATACTTCCATTTCACTTTTCACTTGCTTGTAGACCAGTCTGAAATCTGATGAAAGGGTAAGAAGGAAATTTACTATGTAATCCTAATTCCATATTCCTGAATATACAATGGTTGGAAGTAGATGATGTCAGTCCATTCCAAGGGTTATGTACACAAAAGTTACAAAATGTTCTTCGCTCTTGCATAAAATGTGTACACGGTATCAATGGGCGGGGAACTTCAAAGTTTTTATAGATTGCTGCTGGCATGGACCTTTGTTGATTGAAAATAAAATACCTTTTAATCTATTGTTCTGGTAGCAGTGTTAGAAGTTAATCATCAATTCCTGGTGTTTCTCCTTGCTGTATTCTGGAAGCTATTCTGATGGCTTCTTCCAGAGACTGCTGTTCTCCAAGCTGAAACAAATGCATTTAAAAAATAAATAAATCCAAAAGATTGCATAAGATAAAGGATATAAATTTATTAAGAAAAATTAAAAATGAAACCAAAGACCTAGGTGACAATCAATATTATAACACAAGTGCAATCAGTATTGTCAAACCTCTTTTGAGTAATGTCTATCTGATAATGTCCATCTAATCAGTATGCAAATAAAGATACCCTCTGATAGCAGAATATACTGAATTTCAATACTTCTAAAAATACATTTTCTTCAGAAAGTAATTTAATTCAAATACATGATTTATTAAAATAATGTATTTTCCAAATACAACACGTGCAAAAGCTTCTGCTTACCTACTAATACAATTTATAACAAAAGTAGTATACAAACATACTTAAAATTATATGTTGAGTAAAGTAGAATAGTGTCAAGCATTCACCCTAGATGTTTCCCTCAAGCTTCCAGTCAAAAGTAATTTTCTTACCTCTAAAAATACTATTCACAAAAATTCTTGTTTTAGTTTTATTTTCAGTTCTTTTCTAGCCACAACTCTGATTTATGCTTGGTTTCCAGCTTTCTCAAACCTAACCCAATTCAAATTAAACTTTAATACCTTAAATACATTAATATCTTATCTTTAATACCCAGAAATTACTCTTGTGATGCAGTGTTTAGACAATGTGAGATACCGTTTATAGAAACAGCTGTTTGCACAGTATTGGTTGCACAGATAAACAAAAGGTGATTTTCCAGAGATTTTTTATTTTAATCTTTCTGCATAACTGCATGCATTTCAATTTTTCACTATTACTTCTGGCTTCAAATAGTATAGATTCAGTTTACTAGGTGAGTTGTTTTATCTAGATTGCTAAATTCATAGCAATTTACCTTTGAGAGTTTGGTATTCTTCATCAAGTTAATATGTAGTGCTGAAAGATGAGTGAAAGTGCTTTTCCACTGAAGCCCTGTGACTGTGAAGTATCACGTCACTGAATATATATGCCATTCTTCATGAAAGATTCACTCGGCATCAAATTTCACCCTCTGTCCTCTCTCTTTTTTTTTTTTTTTTCCTTTGAATTTTTACTAGGTGATTTGGAAGATAAAATGCTTATTATTCCTCTTCCTGACTCTACATAATATTTAAAATGAAAAATGATTTGTTTATGTGACTGTTTTATCGGGGAAGACAGATTTATTAGATTCATTTTATCACATGACTAGGAGCTTCCACCTCTGGAAATAAGAAACATTCCAAGAGACTTACCTGTACTGCAATCTGCGTTCCATTGGATGTAGCCAACAACGTAACAGGTCTGGTTTCTGTCGTCACTAAATGGTGTCCATGTTGCTGATGTCCCATTTCCGACGAGGCGCTATGAAATGCTGCTAAGTCTTGAGCCACAATAGCAACCTTCAAGACCAAAGAAAGAGAATAAACTGGGTCAGAGCGCTGTTACCGTTACCAACTTCATACATAGTTCAAAGTTCAGCTTCACTTCAAGGCTACCACTATTTATGAGAATAATTTTATTCATGCAAAACATATCATTTTTTAAGCAAGTTATCATTACTTTGTTTTTCAACATTATCTATTAGGTCTCAAAATGCAAACATTCTCAGAAGTTCACAGAAATTTTCTAACTGTGCCTGTAAACCTGTGATTATGCATGTACACATAGCACGCTGATTAATAAATATTTTAATTTTCATATGGTTTATTTTTATAACACTGGAGTGAAAAGAGAGATTAAAATTTGTATATTTCTATATGACTATAGAATATGAATATATTTCTAGCAGAAAGTTAATTACTGTATATGAAAAGCAAAAATTCAAGAAAAATACACAAATGTTTCCTCCTTGCCAAAGAAACAACAGTCCCAAAATGTTAAGTGATAAAGAGCTAGAATTCATACTGGACTCTGGTTTTAGTTCTGCCACACATTTGTTGTGTGACTTAGGTAAAAATACTTATCATCTCCATGGCTTATTTTGCCTATACCTAAATAGATTATTTGACTGGTATCTAATAAATTGTTCTTAATGTTTCTAAAGCATTCTGAAATACTGTGATGTTCTTCTCAGCAGTGGAGAAGAACACATCAAATTATTATGAGGAAAATGTTATGGCTAGGTAAGGGAAACTGCCTTAGTTTTTTATATATACATACACAGGTGAATCGTGAATGCTGGTGAATCCTGTAATTTTATTTCATTTTACAATGAGATATTACACACATACACAGGAGAATATTTTACCTGCTGTCCTTCAGTGCCTTCCGCAGTAACCATTGCTACCGAATGTGTTCCTGCAGAAGAGATGACAGCATCGTGGGCAGGGACTGTGATAGTGGTGCCATCTTGTGTTACCATAGTGATTGTATTGCCAATGGCCTGCATATCAGCCTGAGATATGTTGACCTGAAACACAAAATCATTGCTGAACTAAAAAAAACATTTAATTGCTGCTTGAGTGATACCCGAGTTTTAGCTTTCAGCAACATGACATATGCTTACAGGTTTAAAAAAAACCAAACAACTCCCTCCCCCGGCCCAAAAAACAGGATCTGTAAATGTTTCTAAATAAGATCTGAGAAAGGATATCACACATTTAAAGTGTAGCAGTATTTATCAAATAAAGTCCTGTTAATTGGTAGTGCACCTGCTCTTTTTGAAACAAAATTTATAACAATCCAGCATGAAAAGCCAATGTCTTTATTATAGCTGAAAAAAAAATATTGTTAGCAGTGTTCTCACATTGGACAGAGGTTCTAAAAACTATTATTCCACTTTCCGAAATACATGTTTTTCCTGAGAATCACTACCCCTCTTTGTTCTACTCTTCCTTTCTTGGACAAACAGCACTCTCCACATTTATCTTACTGATGGGGAGGTAATATTCCATGGTCATTCCAACACATAAACCCATTTACAGAAAACAAACAAACAAACAATTTTGCATCTGTAATAAAACTAGGCATACTTGTCAACAGAGTCTATGATTCCATGTTCAATAGATCATATCCCAAATAACTGCATGAAAGATTATCTCAGGTATGTCTTACACAGTGGCTAGAGCCAACCACAGTAGTACCACCTGACATACTTTCATCTTAATGAAAATCTTCAAAACTTCATTGAGAAGTTAAAAGGGGATTAAAAAAAATCATTAAAAATAATCATATGATTTTTTATGTCTCCAATGTAAGATGCACTAGGCTGTCAGATATGATAGGTGATTTGATATGATGTGTGATTTATAAGTCAATATAGATTACAGTTTACAGAACTAAAGCCAAGCTGAAAAGAAATTTAAATAAATGCATAAAATCCATGTTAAGACTTCTGCAGGTTTTCATTTTAGAGTGGAAAAAAATGGTTACTTATCATTGCTGCAGTGTTTAGGGCCTGTAATATAACATCCCCTCTTTAATATTTCTGATTCTGATCAGCCCCTCTCTGATTCTGATATAGAAGAGATTTTTCATATGCTCTCTGCAATTCAACTACTTTCTTAGTTGAAATATAATTTTCCCCATATATCAGAATTAAACAAGACAGTAAACAATTATGGCTTTGTGTTGAAATCCCCCTCAATGGAACTGCATAGTAATTCCTTAAAAAAAATATTCACAGGAATCATCAAAGCATTCCTTATCCTGTTCCTCTCTTAATCCTCTCTTGTCTATGTTAGAAATGGTAAAGGATTGTGCACTAACAAACACCTTTTAAGACAAGCAAGTGGGCTTAAAGTTTTTATTTATCAAAAATGTGCGCAGATAGATGTCAGAGAAGATAACAATTAGATATTAATGATTTAGGAAATTCTTGGAAATCTCTGAAACTAGACTATACTGAGCAATTGTTGTAACAGCCTATAGTGTAAGCAAAATGGACTTGCAGCACTCACAAGCATGGACAGCAAAAAATCCATCTAGCCTTGTATTAATACAGTTGCAGATGTCACATATATATTTAATTTAGGTATCCCAGAGGAAGTCCAGTCCTAACCTATCCTGACCCAGCTCCAAAATCATAAGAAACCTAAGTAGGTATTTATCAAGGATCCTAACGGATGTCAGGAATCACGTGGAGCAGCCCCAGCTCTGGGCACATTGCTGGGAGGTCCTCAGCACGGTGGGTACTTACGTGCTGGGTTCCATCCTGGGAAATGAGCGCGACTTGTTGACCTAACCCTGACTGAGTGACCGTAGCAACTTGTGCGGAAATGACATCTTCTCCCTCGACACCTGTCACATAGGTTATCTGGGAGCCTTTGAGAACATCTTCACCTTGACCTGTTTGACACAACAAAGGCAAGAATGTAGTTTGCATACTCTAAATACTGGCAGGAAAGCTAAATGACAAGGGTTGTGGTCAGGTTTGAAGGTCTTAAACACTACAGGGGAAAAAAGGAAAATGAAGGAAGATACCAAAATCAAGTCAGAAAGTCCCAAATGACTGTTTTTGAAACCAGGGGTATAGTTTTACAGCAATGAGTTCTAATACATATAAAAACTACATATTAAAATTTTTTAAAAATAGTAATGGCAGCAAACATTTTTGATGAATTCATTAAGTGTTAACTTCTCCATTCTAGAGGCTTCTTGCAAGCCCTACTGGCAACTTATTAAAAGAGTTATTCATTAACAAACATGCAGAAGAATACAGTGATGCCTTTGTGTGAAGATTTAAGTACATTTGCTATCTTAATAAATGTTTAACCTCAGCAAATGTGAATTGTAACATTACCTTAAAAGGTGGCATCAGAATATAGCATTTTTTGCTTAAAAGGCATGTAATGCAGTTTCCCAAGTATATATAATAAAAGCACTTTTCGGACCAATACAGTTTACATATGTTTTTCCTATCCTCAACCAGATCTAAAATAACAGATTTTTGCAAGTTACATTTCTTCTCTAACTATATATTACTCAGTGTGATCTTTTATGATCAGAGAATTCAGTGACTATGATGTCATAAAAAATATTTTCTAAAGAACACTCCAAACATGAGCACATTTTCTTACTTGCCTCTACAACTGTATAGAGAAGCTATCAACTTTACAGCAAAATAGCTTAATATCAGACTGCCACCAACTATGGTGTTACACATATTCTCAGAAAATCCACTCAGAAAAATCCAGCGTAGTGCAAATATAAACATATTAGACTCTTGCAGATTCCTTCCCACATTCATGTTTATAGCCAATCTGTTTATAGTAGGTTTGCTGGGACTGCAATTTGAATTTCTATTGTATCCTCAGCCTGCTATAAACTGAGTTTATAAACTGCTCAGTTCCTCACTCAGTTTCAGTTTACAGGTTATCTATCATACTAAAAATCCCATGAAGAAGTCAAATAGCTTTAAGTACTCCAGACTTTTATCTGTGCTTTTCATTTCTGTGGTTATGATGAACACTAAAATATTAGCCAACTCATTTTTACCATTATAACAAGAGATTCAAAACCTAAAAACTCTAACCTGGAGGTGGCTCAAAAAAGGCCTCTGGTTCTTCTTCAATGGGCTCTGTGTCATTGTGTGCTGTTCGCTTGTGCATAGCAAGTGTGGAAATCTGCTTGTATGTTTTTCCACAGTGATTACAGTTATATGGTTTGGAATGAGTATGTACAACATGGTGCTTGTATAAACTGGAATACTCTGTAAAACGTTTATCACAACCAGGAACTGTACAGACGTAGGGCTTCTCCCCTGTAGGAAAAAACAAACAGCACAAAAACTTTATCTAGGATGCACATAAAAAAATTGTCAACAAATTAGTAGGAATTTAGGGACACGTCTTAATTACCAACCAGACTCCAACTTCAGTAGCAATAGTGGAGCTCACCAAATAGCAGTGCAGCATCTTTTTGTCTCTTTTTAAAACTGCTGCCAATAAAAGTTGGGCCTTCTTCTCTCCCTCTCAGTCCATCTAAAAATGTCTTTCATATGAAGGCAGAACAATAATCTGAAAGATTACTGAATATGGAGAATTCATAATCTAAAGATTCTGAATTTACAGCATCTTTAGAAATTGACACTAAAGATGAAAGCAGATGCAAACTGCTTCCCTGAATGCCATAGTATTCTGGTCTCCTGGGAGGTCAACCTTAACATCGGTTTGCCACAGTATTGCCAACTTCATCCCTTCTGTCCTCAGAAGCCCTGCACTTCTCCTCACTTATCATCTACATTGTTACACAAGCAGCATTTCACTTACTTTTGAGACTTTACGTTCTAAATAAATCTACAGGAAGCATATGTTTAAACAACTATCGTCTAATATAAATATAAATGAAAATATTGTATATAATATATATAAAAACTTTGCACTTGAAATCCATGAAATAAATGTAAAAATTACATTATAAACTGCATTATAAAGTGGAGATAAAAACCTTATCTCTGTTAACTTGTACATGCTTCCATAAAGCATGTAAGGCTATCAAGATGATGGCTGTCACTAACTTTTAGACTTTATAAATTTCTATTTGTACAGATGACTCTCCCTGCCAGTCAAACTGGGTAACTGTTTTCACATATACTCCAAGAACATAAAGTTTTGACCCTCCACTTCAGCAGCAAGGAAAATAAAACTGTAATGAAAGAGTGACTCACAAAGGCAAGCCAATTTCCAGCACAGGCTTGTTCTTCACAACTCACAACAGAGCCAAGCCTCCAAATCATATTAAGAATTTAGCTAAATGTCAGCTGAAGACAAGGTTTTGCATTGCATTTAAATAACTCTGGATCAAAACCAAAGTCATTTTGCCTTGGAAACTAAGGTGCAGAAACTAAATGCTTACCTACATCAGTGGAAGAAAGAGGAGATCCAAATGAAAACACTGAGACAGGATACATACAGCTGTCTATAGCCCAGTTACAATGCAACAAAAGTGACACAGCACACTGCCCTTCAAAACACTAAAAAACATAACTCGGGTACCTGTGTGTATCCTCACATGATTCTTATAATTAGTTGCACTAGCAAAAGCTCTCCCACATCCTGGCTCTGTACAGTAATAAGGTCTTTCGCCTGTATGCGTCCTGATGTGAACCTTTCTAATATTAGATGTTGTAAATGATCTGCCACATCCTTCAAATGGACACTTAAAGGGTCTTTCACCTGGAAAAGGAAAAAAAAAAAAAAGGAAAGAAAAAGAACATATGCAAAAGTTATAAAGGAATACATTACTTATACTTAGACTGAATGCAGGAACCTAAAGAAAACTATGTACTTCTCTCTTTGAGAGTCACCTCAGAAATATCGGGAGCATACCACTAAAGACTGCTCTACTTTTGAGCCATATTTTGCAAAGTTTAGGGAAATCATAAGACTGTAAGCTAAATAATCATGCATTTAATTAGTATTTATGATGTATAAAGCACTCAGTTGCTTGGAATACCTTTGACACAGTTTATATTCTAACACGCACTTAACTCTCCCAAAATTAATATACATATTATACAAATGGTAATACGCAAAAGGTTATTTATCAGTTGTACTTCATAACATGAAAAGAATCCATTCATGGTTTAGCATATAACCAAGATATAGACAGATCAGTAAAATTCAGTGGAAAGCACTTAACCTACAGGAACAAAACCAACTTTTTAAAGAGACACAGACCAAAACTCAAATTTTAACCTCCCAAACCAAATCAATTATAAACACAATTTTTTTTTTTAAAGAAATCCACTTGTGTAATATAAACATGCAAGCTCTTATCGTTCTACCAATGCATTTCATTATGAATGGCAAGGCTGATCTCTGTCTACTGTACCCTGCAGCTCTACCAAGTCACCCAGAATTGCCCACCCAGGGCAAGCGCAACGGGCTAAGGCAGAAGCCCCAGCCGACCTGCTCCCCATTGCAGCTTCACCCTTCGCAGAACTAAACTCCATCCACTCACTGTACTGTTTAGCAAAAGCAGGAATTAGAGAGCACAAAGGGGAGATTATGACTACGAGGACAACATTAGGTATTTAAAACACAGAAACAGAAAAGTACTGATAGCGACGTTAATACCACGAAACTCCAAAGCAGTTAGCTCCTTGGCAGAAGAAACTGTAATTCACTCCCTAAGGCAGCTATTAGGGAAGGTTTGCAGCTTCCTGCCAGGACAGTGTGCGTGTGTTCAAGTGCCCACGCCTCAGTGTTGTGTTGCCATGGCTCCCTTAATCCCTGCCTCAACACAGAACCTCCGATTACACTGGGAAGGAGCCAGGTTCGGCCGTCCACCCTGCACAAGGGCAGCCCTTCCCGCGGGGGTTGGGTCATCCCTACGCAAGGCCCACAGGAATGTCACCCGGCGGGTCTGGGCAGCTCGCCTCCTCTTTCTAATGCACTTCTCAGGAGAGTGACCTGTTTCCAGGGGCCTGCAGTTTGTGGGGGTAGAAATGCAAAGCACGTCAAAGCACTTTCGAGCTCTATCCTGGCTCCTCTGCAGCACCAGTCTCTGAAGATGGACTCTGCCACCAGCACAACTTCACGAGCTGAAGTGGCTTTTCTGCCCCTAGGATGTATCAGATGATAGGACACAATTATGTCAGGGGATGTCATGGAAGAACCTGATGCAAGCATTTAATTGCAGCAGAAAGTGAGACTGGACTGCTAGTAAGAATAAAGGGAAAAATCACTCTGGGATCAAATGTGCAGAAAACCAAGATTGCTAACACTGCTCTACATGATAAAGAATGAAAAGGCTCCAAGGTCAAGGCAGAGAGTGCAGAGAGCCCAGACCCTTTTGTCTCCATCAGCTAGGCTGTTGTAACCTGAACAGCCTACAAGTGTATGGTGCTCCCTCCAACCACAGAAAGGACTTGTTGCAAATTCTCTCTCATTCTTCGATTTTCTGCTACTCTTCTTAAATCTGTAACTTGAAGAAATCTCTGAACTCTGTTCTGCAGATTGCCAGGAGTCCATGTTTTACTAATACTGTTTGAGGGAACAAATGGCAACCAAAGCTGGCTTAAGTCACATCTCAACAGCTAAACTAGAATAACATATATTCAATTTCCATGTAAACTTCTACAATCATAAAGAAAAAAACTAAATTTGCAGATAACCAGTCTCTTCTCTATACTGTAGAAATGTTTCAGTTTAGAGTTTGTACTTGATCATATTACAAACAATAACTTCTGGGATAACTGTTATTGTTAACAATAACAGTTCTGGAAGAAAAAAAATACAGGATACTTTTATGTCCTCATCCTAACGTCCATTTGACATCAACACAGCACCGACAGCAACAGACTGCATTTAAATAAAGAAGTACAGGAAAGCAAATTTTAATGTAATGAACAGCTTTTGGCATTTTTTTCTTCTGTAGGCACTGTCCTTCCAAATCTGAGAAAAGACTATTTCTTTCATTCTTTTTCTCTTTTTAATGTCTAAAATTCAGAGATATAAATGGAAAAACTTGCAGGTGTTCTAGAATGTGAGTTAATATAATTAATGGAATCACATAGGTTAATAGGTGTAAGAGGCTATACTTCCTATTATTAAGTTGTGGTTTGTGTGTTTTCAGATCTCATGAGCAAAGGAGATACTGCACAAGCATATTTGCACACATGTGTGTGCACACCGATAGAGTTTTGTGGAGTGCAGGATATGCTATCCAAAATTCATTTCTGTTTTGGTTTTCAAGTGAATTTAATTAGACAAAATGTAAAATTTTATTTTCTATATATTTGGATGTACATTCTGTACATCTATACAGCTGTTTTTGCATTCAATTTTTATTAATTCTTCTGCTGTCAGAAGATAAAGGAAATTGAAGGACAATATGAGAACTGCCAGCCTTTATAAAATCAGCCTGCATGTTATCTGGAAACACTAAAACTTAAAAATATTGATGGAATTTCTAGGTGAACTGCATTACTGAAGAAAAGTTCCTTGTTCTGTTAATCTGCAAAATCAATATCTTCTATCTACAAAGAAACTATAAAAGCCTCAAGTGATTCAGTGACAATGCAAGGGTTACACACATTGCTCAGTTAGTGCGTTTGTAATGACAGTGTGAATGCTTAAGCACTTTTCCGAGAAATGCTGCATGCTGCATTTGCAGTAAATGCTTACCATGCTGACATGTTGTTGAGCTCACTGGGCTTCAGAAAAGAAAATATACATAGACTGATTTCATAAGTATAAAGTTATAAAATGATGAAAGAGAAAAAATATCTCCCTAATTCTAAACAAACAATAACAACAACAAAATGTAGATGATATTAGTACCTGTGTGGGTTCGGATATGTTTCTGCAAGTCTCCTGAAGTCTTGAATGATTTGGTGCAGTTTTCTTCTGTGCACCGATAAGGCTTTTCACCAGTGTGTGTTCGGACATGGCTTTTTAGCCCATACCCTAAAGATCAGAAAGGATGTTACAATAGTACACACACAAAATTAAGATACTCAGAAACCATCATGATCAAGATTTCTGAAGAAAGTATGCTACTATAATGCTTTGTCTTTCCCTCAAAGGGATACATTGTAATGATCATAACATGCAGACAAATATTTATTCAGTCTTCTGAGGAATCTGTGTTTTTACACGCACCTTTTTTTTTCTCTCTTTACCACTACTATCATCAAAATAATTGTTAAAATTTTAATTTAACTATTGGCTCAGAGAGCAATCAATACCATGAATTACTCAACAGCAAAAGCTCTACTAGTTCCAAGGCTCTGAGTCTATTCTAATTTTTCTGAACAATATATATGCAATAACGTTGATAATATGTGCCACTAGGTGGTCATAAACAGTTTTTCTTTTTACAATTACTTTCAGGAACTCATCATCATCAAAAATACTACTAGTCTCAACAGGCTAAGACCTCTGTCAATTATTTTACAGAGACTATTTTACCAAAATCTTTCCCTCTCTACTTTCCTGAAAAGATCATGGCCAAAGAACCCCAAAACACCCATTGAAGAAAAGGAATTTGAATCTTGGGCCCATAAGTAACTACATATTTCTACAAAAAGATAGCTTTAATTTCTCAAAACATCCCTACAGCAGCTGAAACGTTTTGTTTAGTTATTAAAAACACGAAGCTTGTCTAACAAGATGCACATTCGTTCTTAGATTTAAAACAAAGTTTTAAAAAATGAACACTCAGTTTCATGACCTAACACAGCTATTTAACCCAGAAGTACTCAGTACTTAGAATGTACTTGGTCAACAGAATGCACTTGACTGGTGATCTGAAGTGGCAAATTAGTTCTGCTCAAACATGATAGTAACAGACAGAAAGGTGATTATAGCCATACAACAGTCTGTTGCAAAGGGAGAGACTATTTCATTACGTAGTTCTGAATCTCTTTGCAAACACCAAGCAATTAAACAGATTCATAAGCCTTTAAGTGTGTTTGCTTCACTTTTGACCTTTCTCATCAGCATTTCTTCTGTTGGTGTGATCAAAGAAGCAGTACTAAATATATTTAATCATATGGAATTCTTGTAGAAACATCTTTTTCTGCTTTCTAAGGATTAAAAAAATCCTATAGGCTTTTACTTCTATGCATCATACTAATTTGCATAAAAGGCAAAAGAATAAATTTGAAATAACTTTTTCACCATCTTCCATGTTTTATTACTTATAATTGCCTTTTACATGATCAAATGAAAGGCTGCCATTATGCATGAGTGGAGTAATTTGTATTGACTATAGAGTGTACTTCATGAAAAAGAGATTCTTTGACATAGTTTTGATAAAGAACACTCAAAACAGACATTTCCCATCAATAATCTTTTCAGCTTTGAACCAGAAGATCAGATATTTGCCCACAATAAAGTTTCTTACTACTACCTCATTTAACATATAATATTAGTTTCATGTTAGAAAAAAAAATGTCTCTTTAAACTGATGGCTGCATAGCAGGTGAAAAGTAAAGAGAAAAAGTGTTTCACCTTGTTTTTCTTCCAGTAACTAAAAGGGAAATCCTCTATCTTTTCTATACACTGCATTAGCTAGAATGTGGAATTTTTTTTTCCTCATTTCTTATAAGTGGATCTCAGTCAGGAATGGGTTGTTTACTTAGCAGTTAAAAAAAGGCTATCATAAAAACTTATCTTTTATAAAGAAAAACACTTTTATAAAGAAAAACACTAACAGACAGAAATAACTAGTGTACAAAATATTACCTGTTGCAAATGCTTTACCACAACCTGGATGTTCACACTGATACGGTCGATCTCCTGTGTGTGACCTTTCGTGAACCTACCAAGACATCCAATACTCTGGCTCAATGAAATGCTTTATCCAATTCCATCAACACAGAAACCTCATTCTCAGAGACAATATATTTTGTTTATTTTCCTAAGATTTATGTTCAAAATGTATCTTCTTTTTAAATTGGTGATAAAAATTAATAGAATAGCACTTTCCTTAAAACTAAACAGCATTTTCCTTAAAACTAAAAATGACACTTTTCAAGGTCTAATCTAATGCTTTCAAGTTAGTTTTACAAAAAACAATTTATAAATATATGCAGTAGCCATCAAGCATCCTAAAAGACAGCATGCACATGTCATTAATTTTTAACTCCAGTAAGCCCTCTAATAGCTGCTCTTGTACTGCATGAAAGAATGCACAGTTGTGCTCTCCAGCAAGCACACCATTTGAACGTACAATCCATAGAGTGTCCGTTACTGACTGCAGACTGTCTTGACAGAGGCAAAGAGTCACAGCAAGGAGTTTAACTCACTGACAAGTGATTAGCTCTGCCTAAATCAGTATGTGGACTGCTCTATACCTTAACTGGTCTGGTAATTCCTTTACTGACTTAGGGGAGAATCGCAAGCTGGCAGCTGTAAAGAGCAGATGTTTGAGATTTTCACTTTGAATCTTGAATTAGTTTGAAGAACTAAACTTTGTGTTCTGATGATAAAATCTTTCCAAAAAATTGCGATTTTTGCTGGATCTTAGAAAAATGCAAGTAACAGTGAACAAAAAGTGAACAGCAGATTTCTGAATCTCTGTGGTAATGCTGTCAGTAGCTATTTCAACAGATCTCTTAAATACTGTCAATATATAAGCAGAAGAAAATGGTCACGTATGTATCTCTGTCCTGCTTTGACGGCTGGATGAGTAACATGGAAAGTCAACATTTTTTCCTCATCATTTAAGTCATGATGCATGCGTTTTATATGACATTGACAGGCAAAAAGAGTATTTTGCTTAGTCAGTGAATGCAGCGATGATTACTCTTCAAAATCAGCCTCTTCTCAGAACACTAAGCAAAATCTGAACATCTGAGACAATCAATTGCTGGAAGATCAGCCCAGTATGTACTTAGAAAACATTAACATTATGACTGGCTCTTTGTTCACTTTGATAACTTTCTAACCATAACTTCATAAAAGAAACAACAGAACCCCTCCAACCAAATAACAAGTGCACCTGCACAGCACCAATATTCATTTTACATATTGTTACCTTAAGATGGTGAGCTGTTGTATACAGTTTTCCACAGCCATCATACTCGCAGCGAAAAGCTTTCTCTCCACTTTGCTGAGCTTTTGCAGTCACTCTTGTTCCGTGTCCTTGCAAGACAATCTAAGTTTTAAAAAATACATAGAAATCAAGAGAACTGATATAACTGATCAGAAAACTCTAAGATGCAAAGACTAAAGATGCAAAGCTGAATAAGGAAGTGCACTCAAATGTCCACTTTCTCCTGAACCACAGGGAAAAATACACCTCATGAAATCCATTAGTAATATTATTGTTTAACCCACAGTATAATTCACCATTAATCAAAGAAGTCACTTTAAAACTTAAAATATATATGGAGGAGATGCATGACTGGTTGAGCACTCTTGGTTAAACACCTACACTTTACCTATCAGTAAATCCATTTGTATCTCTTTGCTGTTTCAATACCTAAAATATTTATGTAGCTGGGATCAGCTATAAGGTTGAAGCATTCTAAAGTTTAAAGACAATTAAAACATTTCCATAATCAATGTTATTTCTAATATCTGTAAGGAAATAACCAGATATACTTTATCAATATTGATGGCTACAAAGAGGAAAAGAAATAACCCTAAAACAAGTAGAACACTCACAAAAAAAGATCATTTGGAAATCCTGGGCATTTGTTTGTTCAAGCAACTATCTGCAGAAGTATTCAGTATCTTTGTAATGCATTAGTTCATGTGAGTTGAGGATTATTAAGAATTCAGTTAAGTGTTACCATTCAACAAGGACAGATGTAATATTATTTTTAAAAGATAATGTTATCTAAAGAAATTTAAAAATGTTAGATGCAGTTAGATGTTAGATAAAAATCAAAGAACACAGCAAATAAAGCTCTGTTATAATGTGAAACTTCTCAAAGGGAATTATGTCCTTCAAAATACTTTTAAATGGATTAAACAAAAAATAATTGTAAAAGAAATCACACATACATCCTAACTTAGTTCAGAGAGTTAACACCGCAGAGGAACAAGAAAGGATATAAAGATCTCAAACAAGATTTTTATATTGTGCAGTATACATATAAACGTTAGTTGTATGATTCGGCTCTTATTATGAACAGATGGGTATGACAGGCTTGAAAGGAAAGAGCATATCATATCCATTTGGTCACACATATTCTTCTGTCCTCACACATACATATCACACTAAGATTCACAAAGAGCTTTTCTGTTTTTTCTGTAGTGTGAAAGCTAACCATATGCAAGAGGTTTGAATGATTACTCTGCGGCCTGACATCTGTTCTGTTCTTGTGTTACTGAGGGCTTAAAAATTTTATAATATACACTTATAACTAAACATAAGATTATTTTATCTCAAATAACATATTATCTCAAAAGGAGCTAAAAGTAGATATCTACTTGCATTAAGCAGATACCATGGTTAAGATTTTTGAAAATTACTGATAGTTTTGGGACACTTAAATTTTGATTGGCCAAATGAAGTCACCTTATGGGATAAGAATTTGAGATTAAACCTCAATATCTTTTGAAATATTAGATGTTTTCCGTTTGAAATACAATGCTCCTTAAGATTGCCACATTTCCATATGGTATACGGATTGGCATATATGCAAAAGATTAAGCTACCTCCATATTTACTCTAATTTGTGGTGGGCTGAGGTTGAAATCAATGTGTAACTCAATATTAGTATACATGCCATTTTATTTAAATGGGTCATTATTTTTCTACATTTTTGATCCAGGGTTACTTATAGTTTAAGGACTACTGGTTCACCCTCTGGAAAAGAACTGTTGAATTACTTAACCTCTCATTGATGAAATATACAGGTGAAAGATTCGGCCTGAAAATCTTGGAAATTCAGCATAACTTTTTATATACCTTTCAAGAGAAAAGAAAAGGAACATAAAACAAAAAGTGTTTGGAGATGCTTTTAAAATCCTATAAATGGATCTTCCACAAAGTGAAAAATACAATCTAGCTGCATAATTTTGAGATGAAAAATTCCTGAAGTTTAGAAGACCCTAGTTCATAGCTTAACAGAACTGTTAAGCTAGGCAGGTTGCTGGGCACAGAGAAGACAAGAAATAGATAAATTTTAATCAATCATTTTGTATTGTACTACATACCTGCATTTTTTTATCTTGTTCATTTTCACCTATCATTCCTGTGCCACTTACACTGTCATTTCCATCAATGGACACCTGAAAAATGAAGTTGAGAGGGGGAAAAATATTTATAAGCCATATTTACTTATCTGAAAATCAGAGGGTTACAGACAGTTCCTAAGGGCTTACTATTCCACAGCTCTCTAGCTCCCTCTTGAAACACAGTTATTCTATAGTACATTAATTTACAAGTCATTGCTTTTATCAGTTGCATTTTGTAAAACTTATGAAGATAAGCATCTCAAGTTGTCTTAAAACACAGACAAAAAGATTGCAAGGACTAAATGCATTAAATCAATAGACTGGCAAAAGTGTTATAATAGATTAATAATACTTCAGATAGAAATTCTAAAAATCGTTTTTAGTAAAAGGATATATCTCATTCTTTCCTGAGCAGATTTTTTTTTGTTTAAAACAGCACAACTGCTTTGGAATCAAAATATCTGTAAAATATATTACATCTCAATTCAAGATAGTAAAATTAAAACAGCTAAGCAGCTAAGCTTTGGAACAGCTTTGCATTGTTCCAAAGGTTTATTTTTTAAAGCGGCCTATATGAAGAGAAAAAAATCTCCGCTTTCCAAGGAGCTTATAAAAACATATACCTTTTTATAAAAATATAAAAAACCTCTCAAATACATCAACTCACTGGCTTTTTATTCACTGTAGAAAAAAAAAACTCAGAGTATACCTTACACAGTTTTGCCATCTCTTAACAGCCTCTGAGATGAACACAGGTTTTTACAATACATTATGCATTCATTACACTTAAAGCTGAGATTGCTACACCTAAATCTAGTCAAAATTATCTTATTCCCTTTTCAGACATTTTGGCAAGAATGCTACCTCAGCTGGTAAGCCCTTTCACTAAGGAGGTCACAACAGCCTTCTAAGAAGGTTAATGGTTGTGTAAAGGGTCTTGCTCAAGGCATCAACTACCAAAGTTTCCCATAGAGACTGATGATGACATTGCTCACTAAGCAGTTTTCAGACTGCATCTAAATTACATGATTTTAAGCAATATTCTTTTGGCAACTTTGAGCTACAACTCTGAAGAGCAAAGAAAAATTAAGCATTATATCAGAGAGACTGAAAAGGACAGTCCATAAGCAGTTATTTCTGCTTATGAAGTAATAGCTATTTGAGGACCTTCTTTTGGAAAGATTTCTAAAGTTGGAAGGCGGGAAATCCTGCAGATTCAAGGGGGACTAGAATGATTTGATTCTGAACTTCCTGTTGGCCTAGAAAGGAACTGATGACATGAAATGAGAAGTTCATGAATGCCCCTGGAAACTCACTATCCAAACTGCATGTGTGTGCATGCAAACAAATGATCCAAACTGCATATGCATGCAATGCCCATACAAATATACACATGCACACATTCCAGGAGCTGTACTTTTTCAGTAGCTGGGATGTGGTAGGAAAACAGCTTATGGGAATGCATCATTTTCACAATTTCATTATATATCCTCTCACATGTTCAAATGGGAGCAGTAATCTCATCTTTTCCTCCGGTTACTTTGAGAGGAAGGTTTCATCGCCTTGGTCCCTAATGAAGAGGACTCTATCTGCTTTTCAATTTCTATGCCTAAGGTAGAAGCAAGGGACAATGGAAAATGCACATATTCTAGTGAGCTCCCAGCTAGCTTCTGCATAGCCTTCTTGGCTCTTTTTATGCACTCACAGAGTACCTACACTTATCTTGTGTTGCCTAGTTATCTTTACTATTTCTACTTGTTTTATAAAGGAGAACAGAGATGAATCACTGTCCTCCAAATAGTCCTTATTTTCTTCTAATTTTTTTTGTTTTGATTTTGGTTTTTTAAGTTTTGAAGGGAAAAATCTTCAAAGCTAAGAAAAACACATATGATCTTCAACCTATCTGTAGTCTTGGGAGAATTCTGCCCCAAAGAAAGATCTCTGCCAGTGTCAGTTGTTATTTGAGAAATTTAGAGCTCCTTTTAAAAGACTGTCTTAGATTCTGAAGATTTAGTGTGTCTTCTATAAAGAACATGAGAACAGCTAAAAGCCCATCTAGCAAACCATCTTCTTTCTGGCAGCAGCCATTAGCAGATGCTACAGAAAGTGTAAGAACAGGCCAAGCATACAGTAATACTTTTCCAGAAACACTCTCCCAACCTTCAAGCAATTTGTGACTTAGGAACTTCCTAAACTAGAAGTCACGTTTCTATTAAACAGCTCTGGAGGCATTTTTTTTTCTATGAATTTGTCTCATAACTCTTTAAATCCACAGCAGCATCCACAGTATACTATAACAAGCAGGGCCATGCCTTAATATTGTGCTGATTTAAAAAAATGAATCCTTCTCTTGTAGCTCTTGAACCTGTCACCTGCTAGTTTCATCTGATGTTTCCCAGCCCTTAATAAAATGAGAAGTCACTACCCTTCTCTGTGCAATATAAATTTCTATAAAATGCTATTATATCCTTACCTCACATATTTCATATATTAGCTCATTACTATTGCCCCTTTCTGTACCTTTTTCAATTTGCCTCTATTAGCCATTAGGAATAACATACAGTACCTCAATATGAACACAGACAGAGAATACAGACATAAAGCCCCAACTTCCTTATAAAAAAGGGATGTGATAACTGAAATATTATTTGCTTTTTCACATAATGCAGTATTAGGAAGCTCATGTCTACTGTCTTTTCTTGAGGAATTAAAGAAATACTTTTCAAAATAAATGTATATGAAAGCTTAAAGAAAACACATTTTTTTCCTAGATATACATAAATACACTTCGGAATTCAGAAACACAATGCAAAAAATAGGACAAAAATGCAAATGTGTTGTGTCAAAATGCAAAATATGTCTGCTTCTCAAAGGAAAATCTTATTCTTACAACAAATTAAGATTAATATAGCTCCTTCTATTAAAAAAAAAAAGTTATGATTGCTTTAAACCAAAATGAAAGAACAGATGGGGGATTTGTAAAAGTTTGCCACCACAGCTCAGCTATGCTTGGATTACCTTTTCATTTTTGTAAATCTTGAAATCTTTCTTTTTTGCAATCTTACCACAGGCATAAGTAACAAATCTGACTGGCTTTCTTAGGATCTCCTCATTTATAGCAAATAGAAACAGAGTGGAAAAAAAACATTGTTTTCAACTATTTAATTTTCCTAACTGGCCTTCTACTAAATTTTGACAGTTTTGAGTGACAGAAAAAGACTAATTCTGCTCCTTTCCAGAGCACTATAATTATCCAGGAGCAGGGACACTGAAAAACTAAAAAGCCATGAAAATTGTACTGTTTATTATTATAGTTATGTCATGATTTACAGTTGTCCTTAAAGCCTAAACTTTAATATGAGAAGAACATTGTAACTGTTGAAGTTCATTAGTGGACTACATGACTTTTGAGCTTCATACTACACTTTTATTATTAAAAGCATGCATCAAAGAAGTTTTTTTCCAAACTCAATACCCGATTAATCATTTAAATTACACTGCATCATATGTTTCCTTGCCAAGTACAACAGACCTCAGTCTTCTCAATGAAAAAGGGAAAAAAAAAGCCTTACAATGGTATTTTTAGAGAAAGTAATTTTCTTTTCTAAATCACTTTCCAAGTTAATCCAACGTCTCTTCTTCTGGTGTTCAGTTCCTTGTTCATTTTATGCAACACTACACACTGGGGCTGCTCATGACAATGAGGCACTGTCAAAACAGCTCAGAGACCTCTCTTCTAAGAGCTTTGAATACTCTCTTAATTGCATTTTTTTTCTGATTCTTACTGCCAGCTCTCACCTGCCATTACATTAATATCTTATGGATATTATAAAAGGTCTTTCAGGATACCTTGGCTGCATATTGCTCCAAAGCACTGATGGTATCTGGATCGATGGCAGCATCCCCTGTGTGAAGACCTGCCACTGTGCCGTCGGCCTGAATAGCTAAAATGGTATCCGACTGTGGCATCTGCACTGTATGGTGGATGTAGGCCGTAGTACCATCCTCCAGCTGCACTGCTTGCAATGCACTCTGGTCGTAACTGTCTAAGAAATAATATTGCAAAATTTTACAAAAGAAAAGGAAAAGTAGTGTCTGTATGTCTTGAAAATAAAGATATAACATAAGAAGAAACTGTTTAGGAAAGGGTGTCTGAGAAGTATAACTACTTAAAAGATCACTATCGATAGCACAGACTACCTTTTTCGAAGCTCTTCCCGTAGCTTTTACTTCTGTACACTTATAAAAGTGCTACAACTATTTTACATTAGTTACTTACAAAACATATTGGTCTGCTTACTTACAAAGGAAACCACATAAACAAATATACTTTCAATTTGTTATTCACTCACAATAAAATGTAAAGAATATAACATATGCATTAAAGCCTATAGTTCATATTTTAGCTATTTTAAGAACAGAATCCTGCAAGTGACCGGCATATGCAAAAGAAACACATAAATATGAGATGAGTTTTAAGGAAGAAATTCTTTAAAAATCATTATAGTTATTCCTCTTTGCATTGCCACTTGTAGAACATAATTCTCACCATACTAATTTAAGCATACTTAAAATATTTTTAACACATTAAATTAATACAATTAATACAATAAATAAAACACATAAAATTAAACACATAAATATGAGATGAGTTTTATGGAAGCAATTCTTTAAAAAAATCATTATGAGTTATATGAGTTATATATTTATATATATACATATGAGTTATAGTTTACATTGCCACTTGTAGAACATAATTCTCACCATACTAATTTAAACAAACTTAAAATATTTACTTGCCACTTTTTAAAGAGAAGTGGGCCTATTTCCAAGACGAGTGTCATCAGCTGCTGCAGAAATCTAAATTTTCATTTAAAATGAATACATTTGCATTTTGGACTGTTATCCATGACATTTTCTGCATTACCACTTAATGGCAAAACCACCAATAACAAGATCTTTAAAATTTAACTGAATTTCTATTTCCTTCAGTTCAAGAGAAAATTGTTTTTCTTACCTGCTTTCTCTTCTCATTTTCACCTGCAGTGAGTACTGAAATCTATACAGTTGTTTACATTTCTGTTATCAGCATACTTACTTACTTTAATGAGATCCAAGACCAAAAAAAAAAAGCATGCTATCTTTTTTCTGTTCATAACTACTTTATAAAGCCCAAACAACGAACTGAACCAGCATCATTTTAATAATTTCCAGATGTCACTATGTAAAAGTAACAAGTAATCTACAATGGGAATCCTCTTAAATGATGTCACAGTCTAAATACAGTATCATGTTTTCTATTGCTGAATTTCTGTTGAACTCTAGTAACAAAACACACTTCAAAAATACTTACCTTTGGACGTGTGATGAATAAATGCTGTAGTTCCATCTTCCAACTGAACTGCTTGTCCATCTTCCAGGCGTAGACTGTCTCCTGTTCAGAGGAAAGAATTGGAATACTTCAAAAACAGGTTGAAAAAGCCACTAGATAGAAAGACTGAATACTAAATATTTAAATCTGTTCAAGATTATTTGTACTAAAATAAGAAACCAAAATATTACTGCTTATTAAATAATAAAAATATTTATCAACAATATAGTACTTAAAAGTATACTTGTATTATTATACTTACTACTTTTAGACATGGGTACATGTTGAACATAGGCAGCAGAACCATCTTCTAATTGAATCACCTGGCCATCCATTAATTTACCATCTGAAATGCATCATTAGATTCCTTAAAAATACTCTATATAACACATCACACTTTAAACGCATAGGTCAAAATTCTTGGTTTAAAATGTCAGCACAATATCATAGAGAAATAAATTTTAGGGAAGAGTAAGCACAGTATGACTATATAGCAATAGTTTTAAAATTCTGGGATAAAAAAATGGTGAAAGTTCTGATGGTTGAAGTAAATATACGTCAATTAAAAAAAAAAAAAACTCCTAATCCATGTACAGAATGTTTAGTTTGAAATGCAAAGGCCATTTCATTTGGGCTGACTTATGTTCTGTATTTGATACTTCTCTCCTATTGGGAGCAGGAATAAATATTTATTTTATACTGTTACTTTAATATCTCAGCAGGAATTGGAGATTCATAAGCATTGTACAAACACGAGAAACAGATTTTTCCTGCCTTTAGGGGTTTACAGTCCAAACAGATGGTTAAAAGAGGGGAATACAGTGTTTAGACAAATCAACCTTTAGTCATTTATGTACCTTTAGAATTGTGCTGTATGTAAGCAGTGGAGCCATCAGCAAGGGTAACTGCTTGCAAACTCACACCTTCCATGTTTTCCAGGTTGTCACCATCTAGTAAGAAAAAAGTTCATATACACTATTACCAGCCTCTAATCATGAAAATCACAATTTAAGCACCTCCAAAAATCATGACATTTTCTTAAAACAAAAAGATTTTAGAAATTGTGCTAAGTAATAATTCTTACTTGCTTTCAGGCTTTTGAAAAATACACTAGTGTCACTGGTTAAAGATTATAAACATGACATCTCAAGTGTTATTTTCCTTAAGCAAAATAGTGAGAACGCCATTAAATAACTAAAATTGAAGTTTTAGGACAAATACTAATTAGGTCATGATCCTGAATTGAAACTTTGATATATACTTTTATTAGTGATTTGGTTTGTGCATTTCATTAAAAATCACAAAAGTATTTAGAATAGAGAATTCAAAAAATTATTTTATTATTTAAAATCACACATGAAGTGTCGGAAAACATAAAAATTTAAATGAAACCCGCTTGGATGCGACCCTGTGTCACATGCTCTAGGTGTCCCTGCTTGAGCAGGGGGATTGGACTAGATGATATCTAGAGGTCCCTTCCAACTTTGTGACCTTTCTGTGATTCTGTGTGAATCCTAAATTACCAATTTCTGTGAAAGCTCAACTAGTTTCATACATACTTAGATATAAATTGAAGTTACAAACTATAAAGCTACACTGAAATGAAGACAGATTTTATGGTTCCTATTCTGGTACATTTGTGCTCTATTACTTTAATTTAAGGATCATTTAGTTTCAGGATTAATGAACTTAATATCAGGTAACTAAGAATAATGTGCTGATTTGTGCTAGATTCTTCATTTAGAATACAATACATGCATTTTGAGAGATTCAGCTGTATTTCAAACAGAAGACACAGAATGATGCAGAGATATTTTAACCTGATTGTTCACCTTGCACAGCTACAGCTTCTGTTAAGCAGAGTGTCACATGCTGGGCCTCCATTCCTCCTCCAGAAAATTCAGTCATTCCCTGAGAGTCTCGATTTATCTGAGCTAATAACATCGTCTACCTAGAAAGTATTCACAAAACATAAACAAGTAATTCAAATACAGAACTAGAACTAGTTAAAGACAATCCAAGTTTAATTATATTTCTATGTAACTATTACAGATATTTTATGTTACCTTTTTCATAAAGATGATGCAATGAGTGACTGATTTATCTGAAAAGTAGTTCAAAGAAAAAAAAAGTTATTTGATATGTCTGTTATTTATTATTACCTCAACTGACTAAGCTCTTAAGAGTTTCAGGTAGCAGCTGCTACATTCTAAGTGCATCAGCCTCATTTAGAATTCAGTCAAATATGAACCCAGGAAGGGTTCTATAAAAGCAAAGGTACCAGTTAGAAAATAATAATGTACCTCATGATAAAATGTGCTACAAACAAGAAAGTGATCGGTGAATGAAAGTTACAAGGTAGCATTCAGCCCACCCAATGTGGTTTTTTTTCCCTCTCATAAATGCTTTACTATGAGATATTTAGAAGTCTACTGAATCTGAAAGGTTGTTGCTGGTTGTTGTATTACTGGATTAAGAGGTTATAAAGGAAATAATAAACATTGCATTCTGCTAACTCAGACGTTGGCTTTCATCACAGATATAAAAATGAGTCACTGAGTTCTTAGTTAAAATCATATACAGAAATATGTGGATATAAAATCAGAAAAAAAACACATGGAACTGTGATTAGGCTATGCAGCATTAAAACCCTTTTCCCCCAATCTCCTTATTTTTTTTAAAACAGTAAGAAATAGTTTAGATAATCCCACAGAAAAAGGCTACAGATAAATAATCCAGACTTCAATCTTAGTATGGTACTATGATCTGCTGTTTTGTAATCCAGGGCTGAGAGGAACAATCTAGGAATTCTAAACTATTTGGCATCAATTTCTGAATAAGTAAACTATCTGCAGCCTCGAGAATCTGGAAAAGTGCCTTTAGATGAGCAGTTCATTAACGGTCTCACGAATCACTGAGAAACTCATGCTCATTAAGTCGAAACTAAAGAACAATCAAAACAATTAGACCATTTACACACTCCAGAATGCCTGCAGTGTTTAAAAAGCTCAGCACATTAATTCAGTACTGCCAAATTGAAAAATATGTCCAAATAATATTTATAGACTGCATCCAAGTGACTTCAGAGCAGATCTCATTTCTGAGAGTGGTGGGCAGCTACAGCAGTCTCTCAGTCTCAGCAGGGCAGGTCAGGCCACATCGAGTCACTACAGCTCTATTATTTTCCTTATCTCAAGTAACTCCAAACCTCATGCGGTGCACAAGGCAAATAAATCACTAACTTACAAGCCTGACTAACTTTTATTGTGATGTTATACCAAGTATCCATGTTACTTTTGAAAGCAGACCTGGACTCTTCTCGCCATGTATAGGAATGACAACTTGATTAACTGTTGGGTTAATGGCATACATACTGTTTAATAAAGAAAGCGGAAGGAGTAGCTTTAAGGAGGTTTTAAGTTTCCTTTATAAAGGCTATTCTTTTCATGTATTACTTTGAACATTGTGCAAGAAAAACTAAAAAAAAAAAAAAAAAAAAGTGATCTATACACAACTGAGTAAGAAATATGCCTACAAAGATTAAAATCTTACATAATACCTAACCAGAACATTAAGGAGATAGGATAGAGGTTTGAAACAAAGAGCCTGAACCTTGGACAACTTTTACCATCAAAGAGAAGATGCTGTTAAAGTGTAAAGCAGGTAAAATACAGAACAAGTGTGAGATTTCTTTACATCCAAAGATGAGAAATGGCTCCCTTCTTTCAGACACTATAGCCTGAGGGACAAGGAATAAACAGTACTAAGACATAAGAGACGTCGAGTTCAGCTCCTCATTCTGTCATTTCCTGATTAGTGACTCTGGAAGAGAACTTCCTAGCTAGACCACTCCATATATTGCAGAAGGAATGCTACATAGGTTTTGAATGCAATTGAGGTTCTGAAACAATTCTAGTAGGGACTGGAAATCAAATGCCTTCAGCTATGTTTTAGAGCATTCTCTCCCCTAGGCAAAGCATCTTTTTAAAAGCCTACATCTTTAATATGCTACATGCCTTTAGAAGAGAAAAAATGGCCTTCCTCCAGAGTTCATGCCTCTTCTCTCCACTTTGGGGAGTAGAGACAGAGGGAAATAGGCAAATCCTAGAAAATAGCAAAGCCCCCAAATACTCAAAAGCAGAACAAATTGGGTCAATGGCTATTTCAGGGAAGAAAAAAAAAAAAAAAAGACACCTGAGGAGCAAAGCAGCAAAAGTATTTGTTTCAGTTTAGCTTTCTTGCTGAAGTGTGGCAGACCAGGAACTCACTGCATGGTATGCCCATCACTTTCCTTACCCCAGGCTCTGCATGAGCGTGTTCTCTCACAGGCAGAGATTGCTTTGCTGTCTTCTCCCAATCCTGACTCCTTCCTTCCTGACATCATCTGGTCCAATCTATCTTCCTCCCAACCCTCCTTCCTTCCACTACCTTATCACCAATTCCATTTCTTCCCCAAGTACCAGTTCCTCTCGTCAGCCAGCCCTGACGAGACTATACTATACAGTACTATATGCACTATATAGTACATACATTTCCAGAATGTCCTCCTTCCCAAATATTATCCTTCCTTTCTCTTAAGGCAGTCCTTGATGTTTCCTTAAAATAGTGCTGCACAAAGTAACTGGACCTTTTCATGATACAAATATAAAACAGCACACATATCTCAGGGGTGAGAGCAGGAAAGAGATCAGACCCATCCAGACCTGAGCATACTCGGCAGAGGCCACCGCACAGTGGCTCCGGGAACCTCTCGGAAGCAAAGCCCCAGCCCTCGCCTGCTCCCCTGCAATGCAGCAAGCGCTGTGCCCACGGAAAGGGCGCCCAGCCAAAGCGGGAGCCGCGGCTCTCCATCCCTCTCTGTCCTCACTGGACAGGAGAGGTGGAAGCAGACAGCCCTGTGAACAATCAGGAGGATGATGCAGACAGAGATCCAAGGCCTATGCTGTTCAAAACCTAGCACCAAGAAAACGTTTTACAAATAATTGCTTCTACAGCACCATGTATTTTTTTTTTCCTTTGAGGGTGGCCAAACACTGGAACAGACTGCCCAGAAAGTTTATGGCACCTTTATTTCTGTAGGTGTTCAGTTGGTCAGGTGAGTCAGTGGACAAAGGTCTGGGCAAACTGGTCTCACTAGAGCTGCCCTGAGCTGGGGTCAGGCTCGGTGATCTTCACAGGTCCCTTCTATGAGCCTATGATTATTTATCATTTTGATACTGCCTACTTTTCAAGCAGTATTACCAAGCTGTTGGTACATCACCTACCATTGCTCTGCAAATCCAGCAGCCTGTTATATTTTTCTTCATTCACTTTGCTTTAACAAAGTCTGTCTCTCTGATCAAACTTGTGGCCTTCTCCCTTAACTCATCATCTTGAATTTCTCCTCCCCTTTTCTGCTAACTGGTTTATACAGTTCTCTCTCTTCAGCTTTGTCCAACCCAGATCTCACCAGCTTCCTTTCCTAATCTATGTCACAGGTTTTATTTCCATGCATTTGCATCACTAAGTTTTCCCTTTAAACCTGTCTGCCAGGAGTTTAGTCAGTGAGAAATATACTGTGAAATAAATATTTCCTTTACCCACTTCTAATATTGCACCTTGTAAGTCAAAAAGCTGCTGAAAGCAGCTGTTCTAAGAAATACATGAAGTCTAGTCTGAGGCCTACATGGCTGTTCAGCGGGACTCATGCACATCTATTCTGGTTGATGTTAAGTGCTGTCCTAAAGAAAAGACAAGTAGAACCAGGGTCACAAAGTACTCACTGGAGCAAGAACCTGAAGCTTCCCTTGGTGAACTCTTGCAGATCTTCATATCTCGTGTACAATGTGCAACTTTCAAAGGCAGTAACTTGATGATATTTGGGAAGACTTTTACGAGGACAGTAATACACACATACTGCATCTTTACACTATCCACCACTAAAATGTTCCTATGGTAAAAGTCCTATGGACTTTATATACATATATATATACACATATATTTGGGGGGGGGTAAAAGCTCCACAGAAATGTAAAACTCCAGGATAACTCTGATGGACAAAACATCCAACCCACTAGGCTATATAGGTCCAATTTTTTATTAAACAAACAAACCAACCCACCTTCCCACGAAAGCATAAAAACCCTGTAAACTCAAATATGCTGTTAGGTTCTGAACACTTGGAAACCTTGGGAAAAGACAGGAGCTTTGATGAAGTTACCTGTCTACAGAGCACTACTTGTATTCTTCCTTCAACCAATACTCAAGCAAACAACAGAGTCTTTTAGGTGCTGTTGCTTTTTTGGGGGAGAAAAAAAGAAAGAAAAAAAGAAAGAAAGAAAAAAAGATTTGTTAACAGAGAAGCTTTTACACAAAGTAGCGATAGCTGCTGGAAACAGAGGATTGACAGCAGAAAACTAGGAACTGAGCAGCCCTGGAAGAGCAGCTGCGATTTATGCAGTTAGAAAAAGACTAGCAAAAGCTAGCAGAGGGCCCGCTGTAGTTCAAAAGAAATGGAGATTCTGGCCACTTGGGAACTCGGGCGGCTGAGAGGACACCATGGGGCAGCCTGCACAGTGGAAAACATGGTAAGTAACAGATGAAAAATAACTGACATTTTAAAAATAACCATACCTTTTTTTTCTTCTTTTTTTGGCTGGACAAATAAAAAGAAGCGTAGCAACAGCAGCAGAAACAGGAGACAGAAGCAGAAAAATGATGACACTTAAGAAGATTCTTAATAGGAAATAAAGTTTGTAATGGACGCCATAGAAGAAAAGTTGCAATAATTCTATGCACAGGAAAAAGAAAATCTAGCATGTTCAGGAGGGAAAAGTCAGGAAAAAAAACTACTGAAAACACTAAGCAAACTTCTGTTCTCTCTTCTGGCACAGACACCACTGAGAAATTTGAAATAATATCCATAATATCTTGTTTGAAAATAAATATTGCTTTTATTTAAAACATACTTCTAATGTACAAAAACACAGTAATTATATAAGACTTATACAAATAACAAATAAAAACAATTAAAAAATAAAATGGCAAATGACACATAATCCTATAATACAGATAAATTTTTCACTGGAGATTTTTATAAAATTGCACTCCTTACATTTGACAAAACTGTATCCCAGAAACAGTGCAAAGCATGTCTGCACACTAAAGCAATTAAGTGCTTTTCTGAATTAAATATTGGCTCTACAACAGTCCTTAATAGTTGGTAAGACTGCAAATATCAATACAGTAATTTCCCAAAGGGAGCTTCAGGAACAAGTATTTGTGAAGAATCAAAATTAGTACCTATAGTTAAGATTCTGGTTAATTACACACCAATTTACAACCAATATGCACTACAGCCTCCCAGATCTCCATGCAGAAAATGACAACTGAGAATTTCCTGACTTGCAGAGAAATAGCTTGTGTTTGAAGACCTAGGTATGACTGACCAATTGCACAAAATCATTCGACAGCTGCAAGCTTAGAAACAGAGACACAGCACACTAAGGCTCTCTAAAACTTTACTTCTGTTCTTATATGTACATGTTTGACAATCTCTCCCGTTATTACACTAGAAATCTATAGAGAGATCAGAAATGAAATCCAGATCATGTGCTGTGCTCAAATGCTTCAGGATGAGACAAGGATTTCTTTCTCCTCCAACAACCCTTAACCGCTTTCAGTATGTTACTAGTGCACTGAGATATGGATTTTGCGCTATTAACTCAAGTTGATGAGACCCACTTTTGGTGACTATACAAAACAAACTACTTATTGTTAGGCATCTCCCAACTTCTAAGTGCTTTGCTCTGTAACTCTAATGCTTTTTACTACATTTTTTCTAGTTCTCGTAAAGACCATCACATTACACCAATTCCCAACTGTGTAAGATGGAAACAAGGCTGAAATCCAAAACAAAGACCTCTACTGAAGAACCTGGTAGCTACATTTGGGTTCATATAGACTGGTCATTAAAGAAGCAGATATATGCAGTTTGGTAATATATTCCAGAATTTTTTTTGAATAGCAAGGAAGTGAAGCAAATTAGAAATCGCCCTGAAGAGGAACCTTGTCAGGGCAGACAACACTGCCAAGTGCATAGGCATGGTACTCGCACGCATAGCTAGTCTGCAAAGACTCCTGTCACCCAAAGCAGAGGCTTGCAGTTAAACTCTGGACTCCATACTCTTTTTGCAGTATTTTAACCCTTCTGTTCTGCAAAAGATGCATCTGGATTAGGATGCAGTTCAAGACAAATTCAGTACCCCAATCTGTGACATCTCTTAACAAGTAAGAAATAAATGCAAGATCAAAATTATCTGTATTATAATCATATGCAACTCTTGACTTCTATGTAGCTTCATTTAAGCCCTGTGCTTAATTACTGTGCTCCAGATGCCCATATATAATGCACCATATATTCAGTTTACATTGTCAATCACATCCATGAAGTATAAATATACAAGCACCGCACAGTACAAGTGTATGTGCTATGCAAATGTACAAGCATGGTGCTCAGTGCTTACATTTTATCAAAAAATAACGGGAATAACTAGCACACAAAAAAATAACATATACAAGTCCTCATTCTTACCAATACAACATAACACATTACAATAGTTTTACACAGTGACAGTGCTGATAATGCTAAAATTTTCAGATAGGTGTCATTTAAGAGAATGCTGGCAGATCTGAACACCACCCACCCACAGAGATGTCCTACACATATGGAGAAGATTCAGGTTGATCCTGAAATTAGACTGCTTACTTCACACCTTTCTCAAACATATTGCAAAGCAAAGAGATTACTGGTTAATCAATGCATATCAGAACAGTTCTATCACTACATTAACTGTCAGTGCTGACAGAAAATTGACTAAACTCATGGTACAGCTCTCACCACTAAATGCTTAGTTCAATGATCATATTATAAATGTCTTAGGTGGCACTATTAAAGCAGTGCTGCTTTTAGGTAGCTATCCTAATAACCAGCACAGTTTCCTGAGCCACAGACTTGCAAGGGTTTTTGGAAGTCTTTCTGAAAGATCAGATTCCAAAAATCCTTTGTGGTAGTCTTCTGAATTATCTACCCTTATCTCCAATTCCTTTATATTTAAATCCTTTTCCAGGAGCCCCCCTGAAATAGTGCCATGAGGGGCACACATCCACTCATGTCAGAGCACTGTCCCCTCCCCAGTTTGGAAATATGATGTGCAGAGACAGGCACTTCCCTCAGATCTTCTTGCTCCACCCTCAGAACAATACTCATGTACATCTCAGTTTAAGGAAACTCATGTTTCAGGGCTAAATTCTCACTTTCCAGAAGAGAACCCATCCATTAACATCATGATCACAGCTGAGCAAAAGCTCAGCAAAAACCTTACGCTGAGCAAAAACCTTTCCTCAGTATGTTGGCACCCTTGTGCCACTAAGGACAGAAACTGACTACTCCTCTCAATGTTCTCAGGTCTACAGATTTCCTTCCAGCAGAGAAGGAGAAAAAGAAAAAGTCAGATAGGAATGGGGAAAGAGCAGAAAAAGAAGTAGATGAACTTCAGAAATGTGGAAGAATGATACAACAGCACAAGACAAAAGCCAGTGGCAAAAAAAAAAGGCAAGCAAAGGTTGTCCTGGGATACCCTGATTATCAAGAATGTGCCTGTTGCTCTGTGTGTGGAAACTCATCCAAATTCAGCAGAGCCCTAAGCTTTGGAAAACAAAATTAGTTTCGCACATACCAATTAAAGACTCGAAACTTAATAACAACGTTCCTCAAGACTCCACCTATGCTGAGCGTGTTTTAACCCAAAACGTCAGGGCCAAGACTTGCATGTGACAGCAAAGAAAGATCAGCACACTGCACTCCAAATAAAACCCAGTTATACTGGGTGAAGCAGCCTACATCAAAACTATTTTATTTTCAGCTTTAAGGGAAAAAACAGACATCTTAAGAGACCATTATGTTAAGCCTGCAAGAACATTCCAAATTTAGTAAATACTCAAACTAACTGAATCTCATTTCAGACCCATTTGTTCATTAAAAAACCCTAACAACAAAAAGCATTAATGGTGCACAAGGACACCTCTCCTTTGGCCAAACCAGTGGTCCAACTGAAGCAGTACAGGATCTTTTCTCAGCTGTTTAATACCCATGAGGTCCTTGTTACGAGTCCTTGCTACTAAATTGCTTTGCGGACCCAGGTGGCCAGCTGCTGCATTCCCTCACCAACGCAGCGCCACTGGGTTCACTGCACTGTCAGTATGTTTACAAGGACTAGGACAAGCAGTTTTTTCAAGAGAAAACATTAGTTTGGCTGCTACCTGTGATGCATTCCTCCCAAACCTTGCACAGGCGTAGGCACATTACGGTGTACATCTCAACCCCCTTTACTATTTGCTGCTGCCTGCTTCCGGCTACTGACTCAAGGTACTGAAGGTGAATCATTTTGATGTCTGTAAATATCCTTCCCAGACATCCAAAAATCTGTCCAGTGACAGATGTACGCTGGCCATTTTAAGGAAGGCTCAGAAAAGCGGGTGGCTGGGCACATCCCATGACCCCCACCAGCTGAGCTCACGCACTCTCACCCCTGTGCATGAGAACCAGCTCCTGCAGGAAGCCAGCCCGGAGGCAGCACAGGGGCCACAACGTGGCTGGAGCAGCCTGAGCAGCCCCAGCCATCCAGACCACACTCACTGCTCCTGTCCCCATCAATTCCCTTTTCCTGCCTGGCAGAAGACAGCAAAACACGCGCCAGCAAGGATCAAACTGAAGCAGCTCATGGTTTGAAATAATCCAGAGAAAAAATAAGTGTAGCCTAATTTGCGCATCTATTATGAGCACCATTATGGGCACCATTGTTTTATTATCTCTGAAAAGAGAATGCCACCTCACAGCAAAAATATTTTGATACTTAAGTATTGATGCTACACAAGCATGTAGCCACACAGTGCACTCTGCATGACTTTTCAGTTAAGTAAATTTCTACCCTTGCTTAAGCATTTCCTTTGTTTGAGCTTCACCAGGTAAAGTAAGGTAAATCTTGCATAGATTGGACACTAGAAATGTTACCTTATTACTATAAAAGTGACATACATAATTTACGTATGATTTACATAACTTATGTAAATTATATTATCAACTTCAAATACATCTATTTATTTATCTTGCATTGCAACCTATCACCAAGACAATCAAATGCTATTTGACTACATACTCCTGAGTTTCTTTAGTGACTCAGTTGAATAGCTTCAGACATATAAATGTCTTGAAAGATCAAGACTTTAACCCATTAAAGAAATAAGCCATAGAATATGGTTATATTGCACACTGCCATTTTAAAAATGCATGGCAAGTACTTACATAAACACAAAATATACTACACTCAGGCACCCACTCTTCGAGGGGAAAAAAAAAAAAGCTACTAATTAGGACAAAACCACTTCCTTTTCCAGGTGCTATCCACTGGGAACTGCTTCAAGTCAAGTCTTGGATAAATGTCTGGTACATAGTCCTCTGAGGTACTTCAAATTTAAAATATCCGGAGCAAATTTTGAGAAAATTTTATGAAGGAGAATGGTTTGTTTGAAAGATTGAGCTTCTGTAACACTGGAAACAGGAATGCTATGCTAAAAGTACTAATATCACTGTGTACACAAGGGCAAAAGTAAGCCTTTGGCCATCAAAATAGACCCTTGAAAAACTTTATATACAAGCATAGTCACCACACTGCATTTTTTTAAAGAAAATTTAACTTGTTTGTCAAGAAAAAAAAATGGTATACTTTCACACAAGATCCATAAGAACTTATTAAGAAAAAAAAAAAAAAGGAAAAAATAATCTTTAAGTCATTTTTCCAGGTGAGCATCTTCAAGCTCTTTTTGTTCTACCAAAAGTTCCAGGCCAGAGGAGCTTTCCAGAGAGGAGACGGCGGCGGGGAGCAGCTTACGAGGCACCTTGAGCGTTTCGGGAGCCGAGGGCTGCCGAGCCCCGGCGAGGCCCCCGCGCGCGCCTCGCGCCGAGCCCCGCCGTAAGGGTGAGGCAGCCCGGCACTCCGGCGGGGCGGGAATTTTATGCGTTTTCTCGAAAAAAAGAGGGGGCTTTCAGGCGAAAATAAATATCAAATGATATCCAAAA
>JAWLRI010000596.1:739395-774565 GCA_034781795.1 Crypturellus tataupa
TCCCCTGCCCCTGCGGGGCTGCTGCTCCGCGGCGCCCTGCGCGGAGCGGAGCGGCGCGGGCTGAGGCCGAGGCCGGGGCCGCCTCCGGCGCGTTATCTGCCGCCAGCGCTTCAGCTGGCCCCGTGCAGATAAGGGCTCCGTTTTTAAAGCAGCACGTGAGCATACGTTTGTCCTCACCTGTTTTGGACCAATTAGGGAGGTTTGGTTTTTTTTGTTATTTTTTTTTTCTCCCAGTGGATGGTTCCTTACAATATTTCCACGGTTAAGCACAATTAACGTGAGCTGCCAACACTAACCTAGTAATACGCTACGGAGGAGCTGTTTGAACACAACAGGTTTAGGATTTCTTGCTAGAAACTCTAGAGGACCAGTTTGAACTCCTGGCAAGTGTAGACAAAAGGACAAGAACAGATCAGTCCTGAGCAACCCTTAAGCACAGGAACAATTACAACGAGCCATTTTCCTTCTGTAGCTCTGGGTTTTCTTAACGAGCAGCTTCCCCATGAAATACAAATTAGAGCCATCCCTTTAATTCAGGCAGCACCAGGACTGCTGTCGGGGGCACAGCCACCCTGGTTCTTCAGGAGGGATTGCAGCTTGTTTCGGTCACCTTTCTGTTCAGTTTCCTATTTTAAGCTGCTTTTTTCATTTCTTGTGTCAGCCTTTGAAAATGTGTGGCTGTAAAAAGCAAAGGCTCTGCAAGCGCATGACTCACTATTAAATGCCCCTCCTTGACTGCAGAGTACTTTATAACTGGTCTACACAATAGCAGACGAATGAACCTTTTTAAGGTGTGTGGTTGAACATCCTTGTAAGGTAACACTATAATTGGGGAAAGGGAAAAACGAGGCTCAGGGAATTCAAGTCTCATTTCTACAGTCCGTAGCAGCACAACACAGGGAGCCTCCAAGCTCAATCTCTTTTAATAATGGTTTCATTTTTTTCTAGATTGAACAAATGCAAAACTAAAGTGGTTTCTGTGATGACTTTTGATTTATTTTAAAAATGCCCACTGCTGCATAAATTTTTCAGAAATTGACCCAGTCAAAAAATGCTGGTGGTCATATAGCAAAGAAAAGAATCAAGTCCTGAGAGACTGGGAAGACCTTTTCCACCAGCACATCTGAACAAAAGCTGTTAAATCAAAACCTGTACATAGACAAACAGGTCTACAACTAATATTGAGCTAGATACAATGTCAGTCATTCCTTAGGTGATTCTTACCCATCTGCTACAGAGTTGGCATCTTGGACAGCTTGTTCTGCAGATTCCTCACAGAATGACTGGGCTTGTTCCTGAGCATCAATCCAGGTGCCAGGACTTCAGCAGGAGGAAGGATTCATTTATGAGGGTATTTATACTCGTGTCACAGAGGGCCCCAAATATAAACCTCTCATCAATTCTGAGCGGTATCTCAGGGGAGTTAAAGGGCACATTCAGGCACAGGACCGCAACAGAGAGAAGGTGTAAGGCAGGACTGAGAAGGAATGTGACAGAAGCATGCAATAATAAAGATACTGAGAAGATTAGCAATGTTTCTAACTCTCCATATCTGATACTCAAAGAAGGAGCAGATTTTTTTTTTAATAATACAACTTAATCTGTAAAACTTACTGCCAAGTATCAAGAGATCAATTATTGGGCAGTTATTAAAAACAAAAAAAAAAAACAAAAAAAAACCAAAAAAAACTGTGTTCATAGTCAGATATTCTGTAATTAATCCACTACAGGCATCTTGAATCTTGCAGGAATAATTCTAGGTTAGTTACTATATTTGAACACAGTTTTTCTGTATCACACCAAATTTAACATTTCAGTAAGTGCTGTCCTATTAAGATCTTTCAAAGTATTTGTCTAGGGGGAAAAATATTAATCTTACATTAACATTAAAAAAGTTATAGCATTAGACTTCTGTATTTAACACTTGTTATTGCAATTGAGAGCACTCTGGTTCTGCTGAAAAATCTTTCCTTGAAGAAATACTTGAAAGTACAAATCTTAGGAGTTAAGTAGAACAGGAATCCCATGTACTGTAAGAATACAGCTACATTCAAACACCACACTGAAATAAGTGAAGATAAGGATTTGCTTTAGATGTTTATTAATCCAAGGAGATCTTCCATAATAGAAAAAACAGAGTCTTTAAATTTCCCAATTCTTCCTTTAGAGGTGCATTATCCTTGAAAAATGGAATTGGATAAATGCAAGTTCCAGGAGGAAGATCAGTTCTAAGTTTGACATAAGTGCATCACTGAAAATGATATATTGCATCACAAAATGCACTATTACCACCAACAACAATGCAAAATTGTTTTGCAATTTATGTAAATACATTTCTTGGAGCAAAGGAAAGCAAAGTTCTAATTCCATTCTTAAAAAAAGATGCTCCTTGTTAACCAGTCTAGCGACACATAAAAGCACCCTTGAAGTAAGACTCCATTCCTCTCACACCAAGATAATTTTTTTTTTCTTTGCCTGGTGACTTGAAAAATATAACTGAATCAGAATGACCGTGGCACTAAATTGTTTATTTTCTATATTTTTTTTCCTCATCTGTTTAGTATGTACAGCCTTCTCACTGCTGCTCTTGTCATCTTTACCACAAGGCAAAATTGTCCTAAAAAGTTATCTTAATTTTTCGGGATGCATAACAAGATAAGCAGTTATGCAACACGGAGATGATCAAAAATGATTTATGTAAAACTGGGTGCTTTCCAAGGTCAAGGAATGCACAAGAAAAACGCATGCTGTACCTATGTCACCTTTTTCTACAAAAATAAAACCTTGTCTAGAGATTATCTTGAGGTCAGAACACACATGTACGTGCTCATGAGTTACACATTGAAAAAGTGTTCTGCTGTATGTGGCTAATCAGCTAACAATTCAAAAGTACTATCGTGGTTCTCATACCACTGCTATAAATGGATACTCAGATTCAAGGCTAGTTTTTAACGCTTTTTCCACATCAGGTGCACTATCCATCTATTTTCTTTGAAGTATCCCTTTGGTATTCAGGTAGGACAGCGTGGCAGTTACAGTCCTGGCTCAGTCTGTCACACTCGGACTGGGCACAGGGAGACGTACTCGCCTAAGAAAGGCAGTTCAGACAGGAGCGACTGGAAAAACATGTTGTATTTGCCTAGAGAAGCACTAGGAGCTGCATAACAAATGGAAGGCTGGGAATTGTGCTGGACAACTCATCAAGGAAATCCCAAACCACACATTCCTGCTACTCTGCTGATGCAAAAAAAACACACCACACAAACCAATTTTCTGAAGACTGCATTTGAGTATCATAATATATATATGTGCATTTCATTTTTTACAGATATAAACTCAGTTTATTTTTAACCTGTATTTAAATTTTGGAGGCTTACATTAAATTAAGGTAGCTTGTTTAATATCAATTGTAACAGCAGGTGACATTTTTATATAAAAACAGCCAAAAGAAAAAAAAAAAAAAAAACATTTGATTTAAAAGACCTGACACCAATGATCTCAAGGCAAGATCAAAAACCTATGGATTTTTACTTTCAGAAAAGAAAAAGGGGGCACTTACGCCAACCCATTCACAGCATCTCCCTGCTGGCTTCTTCATACAGTGGTTTGATAGTGGTCCCAGAGGGAACTGTATTTTGCCTCTCTAGCTAAAATACTAGTTACTATAGCAATTTTGAAGGAAGAAAATGGTGGCTTCAAATATGAAAAATTGGCAAAACTTCAAATACACTGTCTGGATCAGGCAGACAATAGCACACACTAATGCTGGGAGTGCAGAAGAGGGGGAATGAAATGCAAGAGTAGTGCACCTACAGAACAAGGTGCCAGGGTAAACAAAAACAAAACAACAAAAAAATTATTTTTCTGTGAAGTTAGGAAAAAACCCTGCATTCATAGATCAAGCCTAAGTTAGCCAAATTAAGGGCTTTTTTTTTTTTCCCAGTAGATTGCATATATAGATGTTTCATCTACATACTTCAATCAAAACTTACAATACTTCAAAACTCCTTTAAGAGCAGAATATCTAATTTACATGCTTCAGAGAAGTTAAAACGTTCTCAGTGCTTACAACGAATGTTCGATCCAAATCTTCACTTGTACAATGAGATCTTTAAGAAAAAGAAATGAGACAGAGGGTGTTGCTATTTGTTTCTTTTCGTTCTTGTTTCTCTTTAGCAGCAATGAAATATCACTAACCCCTTTTTACATAACCGAATTCAAGTCACAACCAGAGGTGACTGCACCACAAAGTCACCAAGTACAAAACTGCTAGTTAATTTTAAATTAATAACTTGAAATAATTTTCCCCAATACATCCCTTTTTTTTAATAAACAGCAAACATTTTGCTATTTTTATACATAGGCTAGCAGGCTTGTTTCAATATGAAAGTGCTAATTCATTTACAGATTTCTCAGTTATGTAGTGCTACATTAAGTGTCCAATATTCTACATATGAACAATCTGGATAAATGGAAATGATGAAGATTAAGTAAGGCTATCTGATTACCTTATCTTATTTACATTAAAAGAATAGACAGCCAATAGGAAGGGAGAAAAGGGAAATAAATTGGGCCAATACTCATATGCCACAGGTGTAAAAATTAAGTCTGCCTTCTAGCTTGTACTGTAAATGAGACATTTTAAATAGTCCTGCAGCCCATGCCTATTTTTTTTCCTCAGAAAAAAAAAAAAAAAAAGCTGCCTTCATGACATCCCCTCTTGATTTCAGATTTCCAAAGTGTGTCATTTGAAGCTTTAAAGTCAGATTCTTCCTATCTTCAAAAAAAAACCCTCTGGTTTGCTTTCCAGTATTAGGTTGCATGATCAGGTCCCACTTCTGGGGCTTTTGTCCAATCTATTTATCAATTAGTTTAGAGTGAGCTGTAGATAACATGAACCAGTTCTGGAACCACTATTGGGAGGAACACAAGCTCTTCACTACAATCACACAGTAGCAGGAAAAGTGATAATTCAATTCATTCCTGGGGCAGGGCCTCCAAAATTAAATGAAGTTGGCACAACTGGAGCATTGAATTTGTATCCTCCATGCTTTTCAATCATTTTGGATTCTAAAAACAAACAAACAAAAGATTAAAGTTCTGTGACCACATAGTATTTCAAACTTTTCAGAGATGCTTAACCCACTGTAAAACCCAAGAAAGCAACCAGGACCCACAAAGTGGATGGAAGCATGGCAGGTCCCACTAACACACAGAAGGAATTTAAGAAGTTTCTCAGTATTATTAAAGTTATATTTATGTGAAAATATATTTAACAAGAAAAAAAAAAAAATCACACTTCAGCTTTCAGGAATATGTAGTTTTCACATTTTCAAACAGGACCTAAACAAACATTAGACAACTAAAGTTAATAGCAGATACATAGTGCTTTCTGAATGACATTGATAGACTTTTCAGTCAATAAAAGAACAAATGCACAAAAAGCAGTATATAGTTATTCGTTAGATTTTCAGCATTTTTAATGGATTTAATTATATAAGCAGCAATAGTAACTGAAGCTGTTATACATGGACAACTCAAAAGCAGATCAATAAAGAGCAGATGGAGATGTGTAGTTCCATCTACGTTTACTAGTCTACATCATATAGCAGGCTGGTTACATTGTTCCCAGCTCAAGACAGTGACATTTCACCTTTTCCTTTCCAAAATGATCCTTCCTCTCTCAAAAACTGTAGTCTATTTGAGATGTTTCTACTACTTTGACATATCACAGAGTGGTTGAGGTTGGAAGGGACCTCTAGAGATCATCTAGTCTGACCCCCCTGCTCCAGCAGGGACACCCAGAGCACAGGGTGGCATCCAGGTGGGTTTGGAAGATCTCCAGAGAAGGAGACTCCACAAGGAGCCTCTCTGGGCAGCCTGTGCCAGGGCTTTGTCACCCTCACAGTAAACAAGTTCTTCCTCACATGGAGGTGAAGCTTCCTGTGTTTCAACTTGTACCCATTACCCCTTGTCCTGTCACTGGCCACTACGAAGAAGAGTTTAGCCCCATCCTCTTTACGTTCTCCCTTCAGGTATTTGTACATATTAATAAGATCTCAATCTTCTCTTCGCCAGGTCCAGCTCACTTAGTCTTTCTCCATAAGGTAGGTGTTCAAGGCCTTCTGCGAGACTTGAGGGAGAGATTTGCAACCTCTCTCTTTCTGGACTTTCTGGAGATAAAGGTCTCCATTTTGTCTGTTCCTTTGGAAAGGGGTTATAAAAAAGTTGCCAGAGGGGAAATGAGAGAAAACCTGGGAACATGACCTTTGTCCACTTCCTGCACCTACAGTTCACAAATCTCTCTTAGCTTTTGGAAATCCTTATTACCAAGAGTAATGAGAGATAATTATATTCTACCTCCTGCTAACATAACATGTTCATGTGGATTAGATTGAGTATCAATATGCCCCAATAATACCGAGAATTTCCTGTAAGGATCTAGTTGCTTAAGTTAACCTCCATAATCTGATACTCTGAACCTAACTTGCTCTATGACTAAGCAGCTTAAAAAAAGTTCCTTTTCAGAAAATGCAGATAGGAATCTTGGGCTTCACAGAGATCACATTGAGACTGGACTTCATATTCATTAAGAGTGGACCACTAGACTTTTTAAGATAAGTTAGGATGTTCCAACATAAAATACTTATAAAATTGTAATACCAGTCTTTTTACTGAAAAGTTCCTACATTTCTCCTTTGAAATACCTTCTATATTAACTATGCAGTAAGTGAGGCAGGATACGAGACTGGACATAGGACTGACTTTAGCCTTTAACCCAGCTTGTCTTCAAAGAAAATGCTTAACATATATAATCACTTGCACATGTATATGCTTACCCTCAAACACCTGCAAAAACTAATGGAAAGAAAAATATATCTGCCTCTCGCATTTAAATTACTTAATTTATAATATCTGTATTGAAGAACGATAACCTGAAATGTTTTATAGACTTAACAATATGGCTTTATAGATGGATACTACATACTGGTGTTTTCCCATTCATAGAATCACATCAGGAAATAATTTATCTGCTACTTAGCATGTTGATAGTATACCACACATAGTCCATCTACCCTCAGGTTGTCAAATCAATTGTTTTCAAATCCACACAATTCTGATAAATATGTCTCTACTTACTGGGTCACTTAAGATATGCCTATCAGTCCATACATCTCTCATATGGCATAAAATTTATGCCTTGAGCCTTCGTATTATCTGATAATTGTAAAGATTCAAATATAAAGCAATCCTGTTTTGATGAAGACATTAGACTTGAGTTATAAGAACTTTTGTCTATGTGATTCCTGAGCACATAAACAGCATTTAAAGAGCAAAAAGCAATCAACAAGGTAAAGAGGGAAAAATACCATGTGCTGCCCGCCTCTGATCTGCCAGAGTTGCTATGTCCTGCAACTGTTTTCTTTGTTCTTCATTAAGACCCTGTGTCAAAGTCTGGTACCACACAGGGTTACGATTCTGAATTGCTGCAAGAGAAGAAAAGTGTTCATTAGATATTCCCTAAATCAAAACTTGTTAGCTCACCACCATCTTAATCAGTAATATTCTGGTCAACCCCATCATTGTTAGGTAATTTAAGAAACTTAAAAACATTGATACAACCTCTATCATCTCTTCCCATCTGCCAGAAATCACTCCATTCTTCCCCCCCACCCCACCCCTGCTCTAAAAACATGGTGCTCTTTTCCTCTTTCCAAAGAAAGGTCTTATTTAGATAAGATCTTTAACCGGAATAACCAGAAAACCTAGTTGGAAGTTTTCAACAAGCCCCATAGTTTACAATACTATTCCTACAGTTGATTTTCCAGAACACTAAAATTAAGTTAAAATAGTTTTTTGGACAGGAAATGGAATTACTTACTCTGAAAAATTGTTTTAAATATTTGATATTCATCTACAGGGTTGTCTTCATCATCAATAATTGTTGAATAGCCTTCCAAAGCAGTCTCTTCAGCATCATCTTCTTCCCAGTCTTCATCATCTCCATCTTCACCAGCCTGTTTTGCCAGGATCTCTAGATATTCTTGACCATCTTCGTCAATGTCATCTTCATCACTCCCCAGTTCCTCTGGGTTAAATATCACACACAAAGAAGTTTATCACAAGAATAGTAACCACTTTTTAGGAAGTTGCCCGATTATTCAAAAAACAGGTAGCAAATTCAGACTAGAAAGGGAGAAGCTCTTTTAACACCTCTCCCAGCACCGTGGTCTCCTTTAGTGGTACTTATAGCAACACTAAGTGGGAACAGATTTTTGTTGTCACAAATATGAACAGGAGAAGACATATAAACAAATAATTTGGAACACCACTTGATACAATCTTAAGCAAAGCATCATTTCTGCTCAAAACAAGACCAGAAATACCAAAGTATAGGGGAAGTGGCACATTTTTGAGATACCTATCAAGATAGGAAAAAAATGTGAAAACTTGTGAGAGGATTGTTATGAGGAAACTATGTAATAGCTTGATGAGGTTGAGGTTAAATTAGTTCAGTAAAAAAATTAGAAGACCTGACAGTTTCAAACCACAGACAATGCCTAACTAACAGTTCACGTGATACTTTGTAATATATAGTTGAAAGTCTGCAGTGAAGCAGAAGGACTCCTGGAAACTTTTTCTAATGACCCTTAGTCATCATTCAAATGCTCCAAACAATAATTCGTTTCAGAAAGGACATCATCCACACACAAAACCTAGCTTCACAGGGCTTGAAAGAAATTCAGCCCAGAAAACTACCTTTTACAAGAGATCAGAAAGTCAAATAAGACTTGCAAAAGACATTAAAAGGATGCCCAGCCAGGACATCCTTAAGGCATTCAGTTCCCAGTTAGGGAACTGAACAGTTGCATGGAGGAATTATTTCCAGATAATAGAACATATTTCAATTTTTGTACCTGTGTCCTCATCTTCCTCAGCTTCATCATCATCATCACTGTCATTTTCATGCTCTGCATGACAAGCATATGCTCTTTTCAATCCATTGAATAAAAGGATAAAAGCTGGCAGAATCTGTCCAGCAACTTGATTTAAAACCTGTGGTATTTGCTCCAAATCAATAAGAGCACACAAGCCAAGCACACACATTTTTCTGTCATGAAGACTGCAAAACAAAATGGTTACAAATTTTGTTACGATTTAGAAACAAGTAATACAACAAGCATACAACAGAGGATAATCTTCAAAATTAGAAACACTTACCCCAAGAAGCAGTCTACATCATTAAGCCACTGTGTTATGAAGTGATTAGTGACAGGCTCTACATTATTGGGGAAACGAAGATTTTCCAAGGTATTTAATAGTAGATGAGGATTGTAATACAAAGCAGCTATGGCAACCTGGAGGCACATTGTTCGCAGTTCACTCGTTTTCACTTCTCTGGTCAATCTCTCTAAAGCAGCTTCCACAAATAAGGGTATGCACTGGAATAATGAGAACCACTACAACTTCAGTATCAGTACACAAAAATCAGTCATTGGTTCTATAGTTCTCTATTTCACTACAACTGAAAGATGGTATATGAAAAACCTGTAAAAAAAATCCTGAAAACACTGTACTTCCACGCTTAAAAACACAACATAGCAGAGAAGTAGAGAAAAATCTGTAAGATATAAATTTCACACAATTATTTTTAAATACTCACTACCCAAAGATAGCATTAATATAAGCCATTCTAGGAAAACAAATAGCCACCCCCTGCCAAACATCCCTATTGAAAGGCATAACCTCTTCAGACAGACCGTACTGAAAAAAAAAAAAAAAAAAAAAAAACCTGCAATAGAAGTTTTTGCTTCGTACAGGTTAAAAAAAAAAAAAGAATTTGTACGGACCATATCTACATGTATTAAAAAGATGCATGCAAATATGCCAGTATCATTTAATTGGGATTCTAGGAGCTTCATTTTCATTTTTATTTCAAAGTTAACTTGACAAATTCCATCATTTTCATGAATGAACCAGAAAGCATTTAGAGTAAAATTAATCAAACATTTGAATTAATATGCCTCTAAGAGGTTACTCTTCAAGATTCATGAAAAGTTTTACACAACTTAAATTCTGAAAACAAAGTGTGCAATAACATTCTTTCAGCTCTATGACTGCATAGAAGTACTTGAAATACTGAAGTGGAAGACAGAATTATTACTTAAACTGCAAAAACTTAACTGAACTTTTCAAGTTTACCATAAGATATGTTAACAAATCAATTCATACTTCAGAGTATGATTTTTTAAAGACATTATAGTAATCAAAGTTTTACTAACCTGATCAATACCACGCCCTTTACACTGAAGAATAATTACTTCTAAAAGTTTTGCTGCATGGCATTCTGCATCTTCTCCAGCAACTCCTGTAAGGACCTGAAATATAACAAATACTATTGCTATTATCCCTGTAAGAAACATTTTCTATATGCTGCATGGCTTTGAGAAATGATGCAAATTTAGGCCCTCTATTACAACACTACCATAAACAACCATCAGTGAGGAAGCCAAATCTACAGCAATAGCCCAACTTGAGTTTGAAACATTGCTCAATCTGTTTGCAATTTACCTAGCCGTGCAAGTATTAAACAAGAGAATGGACTCAAAGCTTACACTAGTAACTATTTAAGTATTAGTTGCCATTTTGAAAGACTTCATTTTTACACATAGAATGAAAAATCTTAAAACATTCAAGCACTAAAACTTGTAAATGCTGAATTTGCAATATCTGCAGAATCCAATGGAAAACTACACAGTACTACCATAATTTCTGTGTCAAAGATTCACTTTGCTCAGGTAATATTAGAATATTAGCTGCTAACATGTTATTCTTTTTTGTTTGTTTAATAATAAATTTAAGTATTTAGAATGGGTCTAATCAACCTGGTTGGAACTTCTTTTTAAATAAAAGTTGGTAAGAGTTATTCAAAATAAAATTCAAACATCTTCAGAAGTGTTATTATGGAGAAGGCAGGTTCACCATAGAGCTTTAGTATTGGCACAACACGTGACATACTCAAGTGGAAAAAATGAAATCCCTACCTATTATTATTAGAGAGTGTAAAATATTAATACCACCTTACAGAGAAGTATTCATTCATAACCTTACATAGGGCTAGCATTCTGGAGAACTTTGTCCTCTATGTATCGACTGGAAAAAGAAAGCTCAGTTGGAAGCTACCTATAATATAAAGGAACTGAGAAGCTAAGTTAAATACAGAAACACTGCCCAAAGTCACTTCACTGAGACGGAACAATTGGATTCTGTCTCGTGCTTTAGACACTGATCTAAGACCAGGAAAATAACTCCTTATTCCTATGTCTTTACTTACCACCCCTACACACTTGATTTAGAAAACAAATTAAAAACCTTTAGCATACATATAATGGTGTGGGGTATCCTAGCTACCACAAGGCTACAAATATCAGATAAAGTATACAAATATCAGATAAAGGATAAATTTTGCAATATGCATACAAGTCTTGCACATGATTTCCCCCCTTTAGCAAAAGCTAAATTCTAGAAATTGTTTTAAGCTCTTTTTTTTAAAACTCTTTTTTAAGCTCTTATTTTAAGCTCTATTTAATTTGTGGAATCCCAGAAGATAGTAAATAGAACTATGTTTTAATAGCAAACATCAAGTCTCTCCAGTTTTACAGCCTGCTTTTACAGAATACCCAGTCGAACAACATACAGCTCAAGAGACTACATTTCGGGTTTTTTGTTTTTTGTTTTAATTCCTGAGTAAGCATCTTCAGATAAACAAAGGAATTTACTTACTTTCTTGCACATACTGTAAATCATTTCAAGGTATTTTGTATCTGACAGAAGTGTATCTGTATCAACAGTGACATAGTTATGCAAGAGAGGCATCATATCTGTGTTAAAGGAAAAATAATCAAAGTTACATACTGTTTTCACATTTTATGAGGCTAGGTGTTAAAATCATGTTGAAAACTACATACTAATAAATTTTTAATAATTCTTGCTTAGTGCTTTTCAAGATAAGCTTGTATGTAATCATAGATGCCCTAACAAGTCTGCTTGCTAGAACAGCAGAATAAAGTACAAATGCACCCTCATTTGAATATAAAAAGGTTTCAAAAAATGTAATTCATTTTATGTTTGAAATCAAATATATGAAACCATTTATTGTGTATGAAATGCATTTCTTACTATTTCTTACCAGTAAAATAATCAAACCCATCCTGCTGAAAGACTTCAAAAACGAGAGGAAGAAGTTGCCACATTTGTGCAGAAACTTGTTGACAGGTCAGGCTATGAGCCAAGGAAAAGATCTCTTCATAGAACTCTAAAACATAAACAGAACGACATTAAACTTAGCGTCAATCACATACGTTAAATAATTCAATTAAACTAAAGTACACATACCTAATACATGCTGCTGCAAAACAGTTCCAATCACTTGCAAACAGATCCCCTCCAGCTGCTGGGTAATCTGAAAAATAAGATTTATGTCTGCTTTCAATACTCTGGAATTGAAATTAAAAACATTTTAAATAAAATTACTCGAAACAGTTTCTCTTTAGAGAATATTTTAAATATTGAAATTCTTATATTTTAGAGGAGTATATGTGTAAAAGCAGCCCTTTTAATTATTTGTAAAATAGTTTGTAAAATAGTTTCTAACATGAGGAGTTTTCCAATACTCAAAGTATTTCAAAAAACTCATCTAGAAGTATACTTAAACAAGTCCAACACTAACCTCATACAGTGCTTCAGCCCCATTAAAACACAGTGAGCGAGTCTGTTGCCAGTCACATACGCAATGAAAGCTGCAGAACTCTTACTCCTCCAGATATCTGAGATTTCTAAACATCCCGGAACTAATTTAGACTGATTGTTCACATCCCATACAAACATTTCAAGTGCTCGTCCAGTTTCAGACACACTTCCTAATGAACACTTATTCATTTGTGGAAAAGCTAGCAGGCAGTAACCTGACTGGTAAGGCATTCACCTGGCACTCAGACAAACAAGGGTTGAGTTCTGGTCTTAGCTGTGCAGAACAGGAGTCGGAAAGGATGCATGTGAATTTAGCTATTTATTGATCAACTTTTCCCAATCAAGCTCATCAGGATAAGCATATTATTGCAAGAGCTTTCCATTTAGAGAATTTGACAACAAAAATAAGTAGGTATTTGATTTGTTAAGTAGATTTAGCAAATGAGTCAGTAAGCCAAACTAGTCCCTAGACTGTTGCACTGCAGCACTCAGGTCTGATCCTGGGCAAATGGAATTCCCACTATTGCTCAGTCAAGCCCTCAGAGCTCTGAGAAAATTATTTAGTCACTGAAAAAACTGTAGTGTATTTATCAAAAAACCCCACACAGCTGACTTTGCCAAGAAGCATTTTTATCAGCCATAGCATCCTCAGGAAAGCTATATTCTGACTAGAAATTAGTCTGCTCAGTACAATAAAATTAATATAGTTTGCATTACACTAGAAACTTTAACAATACAGATTAGGCAGGTAAACAACACTGTGACTTAGCATAATCACAACAGCTATTTTTGCAGACACCAATACTGTTAGAGAAACAAACGAGAGTCAGCAGAGTTAATACTCAAAACTAACTGAAGTTTTCTCTTTTGTTTCAGGAGCAGGCACTATCAAATCAGATTCTTTTCAATAGAGCTGACAATTCTATTTACTAGAGAAGCTGATGAAAACACAACTTCCACCTGTTTGATAAGAACCTGGATTTTTACAAGAAATACTTGTAGATTTATGTTGTTTTTGTGAGAAATGTAATTTAGTCTGTTATATCTTTGTAGCATCATAAATACTTCCTTGTTTTCAGAGATTTTTGACTGAAAAGAGATTTCCAGATAATGTCATGTACACAGTAACTTCAAAAAACTTCAGTGTCTCAGCCAAAGAACATTGCCTTTGATGTAATTTTTACTCACTTCCTTGTGATCTTCAACTACACTGAGAAGTGTATCAATAGTATTCAAGATTCCCATTGCTGTCACTGCTTTGTCATCACTGCCCTCTTCATCTGGTCCAGTCTGTATCACCTGGTTAAATGTCATTGCCTAGGCATAAAAAGAAAACAACCCATGAATTTGTCATTCAGTGAGCATGTACTTGAACATGAAGTATTACACAAGTCTGATATTCTACATAATTCATTTAATGAGGATCTCTGCTAAGAAAACGTATATGAATTAGGAGTATGAATTATGATAAAATTTTAAAACTAAACCATTTGCACAGCTACCATTTAGCCATATAAGATTTGCTATCATCAGTGACAAGGCTTTCCATGCAAAAAAATACTCAATTTATTAAAATCTATATTCCATGTTTTAAAAACAGGAAAAATACGTTAGGTCAACTCATGAAGATTATCTAAAATATGCTACTAAAATTCTTTACTAACAAGATAAAATAAGAATAGGTCTTGGACCTTTCTTCCCTTAGTACAAACTTCACTTTAGTTATGAAGGCACTTTCAAGCAAAAAAAAACAAACTACCAAAATATAGAATAAAATCTCTAGCATTAACTCATTTTAATTGATGAATTAATGGGTTGTTTAACAATAACTAGTATTGCCTGCCAATCCTCTTCACCTTAAACACCAATCTCCCACACATTAAGCATCTTTCTCAGTCACCAGAAAGTCTTACCAAATGCTGTGTCATTTCTACAGCAATTGGGGTAACTTCTTCACTATATTCACAGATCATTTTTTGAATCACATTAGTAAGATCATCATTTTCGGTCTCCCTTATAATATGAAGTAAAGCTTGCATTACAGGTCTAATGAATGGAGTAATATATTCTTTAGCTGTAAAACAAACAGAAATTAATGTATGAATTGACATCAAAGTTACAATATCACAGTACCAGCATAAAATAATCAATATAAGCATTTTTTGTCAACTTAGCCAAAGCATTTGATATAGAATTTACTCTTCTTTTGCAGCATTTATGCCTGTTTCAGGAATACTAAGCAATATAAAGCTTGCCAAACAGTACTAACTTTTTTTGTCATAAATTTGAACATGAATAAATGCATGTTGAGCAATACACACTCATATGGCCACTGATTCAATATTTAGGAATTGTAAAAACTAGATTTATTGCATCATGAAACCACAAATTAATTTCATTCATCTAGACCTTATAAACATGATTATGTTGTTCATAAAAAACAGCAGCCAGATGGAAAACTACAAATAAGCAATTACAAGTTACAACAATGAGGATTGAATTAAGTGTGGATAAGCTCTCCTTGAGCTTAGTAACATTAATGCATATTCCATTAAAACAATGAAAAAAGTACAGTAACTCCCTATAGCTTTATGAAAAGAGAGATACCTTTCTCTTGATTACTGATCAGAACTTGAAGTGCTATGGCAGCTTCCACTTTCACAGGCATTTCCCTGTCATCTATCAGACATCGTCTTGTGAGCTCTAAGGCTGTCTGAAGATTCTGGTCACTCTTAAATTTGACTTCACAAAAATAATGAAGGACCCAGCAAGCCTGAAAAAAAGACACTGATTGAATTGTATGTAAACTACAAACTGGATAATGACTATTTATATAGTATACAAAAGCAAAAGCCTAAACACTTTGAACAAAAATATGGTTAAATAAAGATACTGGAAAGCTTTTAACTGCTGAAGATGTTTGAGAGTTTGGAGGCTGGCCAGTGGGAAGGCTGTCTTTCAGACATCACTAGACCAGTACTATGATCTCAAGTTCATCTTTGGCCACAGGTTTTGTGTGAGCAGTACAGTCTAAATGCAGAACACAAACAGACTGTACCACTAGACACAGATGGAAAACTATGCACACAATTCTGCAGCCATTTTAAAGCTGAACTGATATTTAAAAGCATACTATATATACAACATTGAAACAAGCACAAACTTTATTACAGAAAAGGTGCAAATAAAAGCATTTTTAGAGGGAAAAAAAATTAAGAAAATATCCCCAACCTTACCAGTTGAAGAGATAGTATCTTAACAGCACGTCTTTTTCTTACCCGTGCTCTCATGTAACCCAATTCACTGCTGAAGAGAGGGAACACGTGATTCTGCAACATATATTCCATCTGATCTTTGTATATCTTTTTCTGTCAGAATATTAATACAAACACATCAGTTAGTAATTTTACACACAAATGATCTTCTACTCCAATATATAATGGTATATATCAATGTACGAACAAAACAAAATCCTTACACACTTCTCCCTCTTCACTAAAAACCTCTTTAAGTAACCTAAAATTCCATGTTAGTAATTAAATTTATGTTTGCGACTAGCTTTATTTTCAAAACACACACACACACACACACACACATTTCTTCCTCAATTTTTGGACTTTTGCTTAGCAACATATTACTCTTAACACCAAAATTCTTCAGGGAAACTTCCAATTCAAACAAGAGTTCTGATCCAAACAACACAAATCCATGCCTTTCATCTCGTTCCCTGCCATTTTAATTCAACGTCTTTGCTAATATTATTTTATTTCTCCTATACACACAAAAGATCTCACCAAAACACAAGCTTTTCCATGGATCTTCCACTAAAGCCAAAACCAGTTAAGTATAACAGGAAATTGTGTAGTAGTTCTTATTAAAAACAGCACGTAACTGAAGTTCTTCACACAAATCACCTGAACTCAAAACAGGATCTGATAAAAATGTATGCAATTAAGCTGACAACTGATCAAAATGAAACACTTAAGTTCAACAACTAAGAACCAACTTGTGATGTCTCTTCCGAAAGTTGTAAACTTAAACAGTTATTCTCATTTCTTCTAAAACATTAAAAAAATGTGAAAGAAGGTAAGAAAAGCACAGAAAATCAAAAGAACTACCAGGTTGATTCCACTCACTTTTAGGAGAATTTCAGCCAAAGAGCCAATCATATGTAAAGCACCATCCTTCTTACGAGGGTCAGCATTTGGCTCTGTAAGGATCTGATAACAAAATCCCATCGTCTTCTGCAAGACCTAAATTATAGGCAAGGACAGTGTTAGTCAAAGAATTTCAACTAATTGCCTCATGTATCATTGTCAGCGCTCCAAAATTTTCAAATTGTGTAAAACAATTTCTTCCAAGTCCAGAACTTGGCCAACAATTCATAGCCCTGCTGTAACACACAATATTGCTAACATACAGGACTTGGAATTGACAAACACAAATTCAAACTCACATAAACTAATGACAAATAAATATGAACAAAAATATAAATTTTAGTGTAGTACAATTTGACATAGCAAAAATTTAACCATTGCTCTTTCAGAAAAAAAGAGCAACTAAGTTAGGGTCATATATATGTTTGATGTAAAATGAAATCCTTGGAATAGCTTACCTCTTTCCTTTTACTACATGATGTAAACAATAACGTCTGAGCAGCAGTTGTTGGAGAAATGAAATCTTCAAATACATCTATTAAATGTAACAGAAATTTTTGTCCTTTAATACAACTCATGATGCCCAAGTCACCTAACAGTCTAAAGTAAAACCAAAAAGCAATAATTTTCTAGCTTGATCAGGTGCTTAATTGCACTTTCCTATTACAAATATCAAGACCAAAAAAAACAAACAAACAAAAAAAACAACCCACAGTTAACACAGTTTTGGAGTTTTCTTTAATAGAGCTGTTTCATCTTTTCCATAATCACTGTCTGCATGTTTATTTTCAAATTGCAAGGCCTCCTATTTTCAGGGTAAGTCTTTTCTAGATACAGAAGCAGAGACTTAGGTAGTGAAATATGTTATTTGCATGTAACTGATTGAGTAAAGAATACTTGCTTTCTTATTTCTCTGCAAAGCCAATTATTTGTATAATATCTGTACTGTTTTATAGGTCTGACTCTGACTTGAGGGCAACCCTTCCCTCTAAAACCATCAAGGTCTTTGTTTTAGTCAAAACAAGGAAGACATTTTAACTTTAGTCAAAAGGAAGGAGGACTTCTCTTCAGGAAGTCTGTCTCCTCTTTCTTCTTCAGCCTGAGTAGACTGCACAGTCTTATAGCAAATGCCAAGAACAAAGTTACTTTTCAACAAGCATAAAAAACCGGAAACGGAACACTAGGCTTATTTCATAATATTTTATTTTCCATGATGGTAAATCTATTCTGACTTATGCTATGTTTAAAATTCCTTAACATAGTACTGCTGGATTTATTAAATGAAATCTTCTTAGTTGTCAGTTAGCTACTTTTTCAAATGCAGAAGCAACTATTGTTGAGACATAAGCTGTTATTTACATCAAGATACCATAAGTTAACTATATTATTGAGTTAATAAACTCTTTTTAAAGTTTAAGTTATCTCTGTTTTCACAAAAACTCCAAAAACACAAGCTTTGTGTAAAAGGCATTATAACAAGAAGAATAGATTCAAATGCTCACCAAATTTCATGCGAATATACTCATATGGATCTTCTTGCCAAAGCTCTTCATCCGCATCTGTATAGCACATCAACGGAAAAATAACATCTTGGATAATTCCCTGCAATAGGAACAAGTTGAGATATATCAGTTCTTCTCTCTATTCTATCCCATATTTAATACAAACAACATTTTTGTGCCTTCTATCAGTTTTGATACAAAACAGGAACACACTGAAATCATTGTCTTTGGTATTGCCTTACAGGAAGAAAACCCAGTTAAAAGCAGTATCCCAATACCAAACAAGCTATTAGGTTTGTGTTGGATAACAGCAGATAAAGATGATTTAATGGCATAATTCAGTGGTTATAATCTTCAAATTTGCTGTGCTGCTCTGTTACATTATAGAATCCTTAATAATAAAACAGAGGACTGACACCAAATCATCTAACTTGTAAGTTTTAAAAATTTTAAATAAAACTGCATCTTCCAATACTTTTCAATCTCTCTGTTCCAACAGCAACCCTACTTTGATGCTTTAAATATACATTGAAATTCTGTTCAAACTTCAAAAGCATTGCTCCAAGTAAACTATATATTGGCTAATCATAGAATCCTTAAAGGTGGAAGGGACCTGTAGAGATCATCTAACCCAACCCCCTGCATACACAGGGTCACCTAGAGCATGTGGCTCAGGATTGTTTTGAAGAACTTCAGAGAAGGAGACTCCACAACCTCTCTTGGCAACCTCTTCCAATGCTGGGAAATGGGAAAGTCTTTTATCAAAAGTCCACTAAGAACAGAAATCAATGACAGAATTGATTTCTTAGAGCACAGAAATAAGCATCTAGAAATAACTGCATCTGCAAAAATGCTTGCAAGAAATAGCTTCACTTGACCCGGAGTAATCAGCCAGGCTTCCTAACGTATCTAGAATCTTCAAACAGGTTTAAACTCTTTTCACCAGTTATTTATAAAAGAAACTCAAAAACCTAGAGATACTTTACATTAGACTGACCAATGGACTATCGAGTCATCTAAGTATTAAAATGGTTTACTTGAATATGAGGTTTCAGATTCTTCCAGGTGACGGCATGTGACACTCCTTGATTGATGTAATTCAGTGTTTGCTGCAGAACTCTAGGAGCCATGTACTGCTTCTCCTTGTACTGATACAACACCTTCAGCAAAACCTAGAAAGATTTAATCAATAGCTTAGAACAGAACACAACTTCTTTTAACATGAAAAATTCCATCCTCCATCATAATCCAACATAATAGCCCTCCAAAATTCAACTAAAAAGATATTTATATATTAGACTGAATGAATGCTGATTTAATCTAACATCTAGATGTCATTGGTCATTTTATAAGGCAATTCTCAGCTCCTATAAGCAGCTGTGCCTGTTTGCTGGATAGGCATCCTTCAAGAATACAAACCTCAAAGTAGAGAAAACTGTAATGCTAATTCATCCATACCATTGCTTAAGGTGCCTTTCTCCCTTACATTTATTTTTTTGTTGTGTTACCCTTTGAAGGCAGATATACATGCCTAAATACTAGACTGGTAAACTATTCTAGGCTCAGACACTCTAGCAATTCATGCCTATGTGCAGCATTACAGAGGTGACACCAGGCTATATATGAATAAGGTCAAACCAGTCTCTCTCCTCTTTGCTTTCTAGCTCAAGCTTTTTCTGAGGCAGAATTCAAAGCTAACTACAGGGATTTAAGTTCATGAAAGACCTTGTTTCTCCACAGATAGAGATATAATTCATGGAAATGTGTTAGTATCTAAATTCCATCTCATTGGACAGGTTTGGCATCAATATGCAATCCAATCCAAGCTGCTGGCAATTGCTCTTTACAGTTTACATTATCATATAGGAGGAAGCTGTAAGAACCAGCTGAAATACGATTTTGCAGAAATTTATTTTAAAGGTTTGAATTCCCAGTGTTTCCTAGATACAATAACAAAGGACAAATTTGACTTCATAGAAAATCGGGGGGGGGGTTGTTTTTTTTTTTTTTAAAGTTCTATTTTCACACACTCTTCCCTAGAAGTCAGTGAACGACATAACCAACACCACTGACATCTCAGGAAGATGACAAAGACACTACTTGTTTGAGTAAAATTGAGACGTATTTCCTAACACTGTGTTACAAATTTGGTGCTCCTTTCAATAATGTGAATGACTTTCAGAATGCATATATATTTGGAAAAAGTTTTCCATATTTTTTCCTCTTAAATACTTAGTCTTGTCAGTTATTATAATTTCTTTAGCAATAAAAAAATTCCTTAAAGATTCAGCTTCTGGTTTTCATAACCAAATTGTCTGTTTACATTTACAGCCTAATCACTTCCTAATAAGCAAATTTAAGAGTCGATTAAAACTGTAAAAATTTTTACAAAACTGAAGTTTTATGAACAAACTTGTTTCAAGAGAAGAGGAGCCAGCAGCACAGCCAGGAACAGCAAATCAGATCTAAGATTTTCCAGATTTTCATAGGAATTTTCTTGCTGGTTCAAAACATTCCAGTTACTGACTCATAACACGTGCTCTCTAAAGAAAGGTAAGGTGATAATTACTGCACTACCAATCCATTTCTGCCCTTTTCCTGGAGGTTGCTGACATGAACTAGGGCTGACTGTATCTTGAAGTTACTTGAGTAAAGATAAAGCAAGGGTAATTTGACAGTACATTAACAGTCCAGGTTATAAAGTACTCTGTTCCAGGAGATACCTTGTGTATAACTCAGCTGCTATACAAGTGTCCCTAGACAGGGGAATAAGTGATGAGTGACCTAACTCACCTGCTTTATCCTAGTCCCTCACTCTTAGAGGAGGCCCCTATAAAAGGCTAGAAGGCTTAGTACCTACATTCACCAACTTACAGTCAAAAATAGCCTCTGCATCACCTGAACTACCCGTTAACACTTTTAGCTAATAGGATCAATCCACACTGTAAATATTACATCTATCTCTTTCAGGGGGACTAAGAAAAAAATACCTCTCATCTAAACTTATTTGCAAGCCAGCATATACTCTCTTTACAAATTACCCATGCTGCATGGGCTATTTTCAGTGGATTGTCCCAGGGTTCAAATAAAAAGTTTTTCTAATTTCTTCGCTTGTCCCCCACCCCCATAGATGTCAATGTTTCCAGCAATATTCCACTACAAAAAAAAACAAAACAAAAAACAAAAACCTAAGATTTTTAAGAAGATAAGGAAAGAATAAATTATTACTAATTCTACATTTATCCCAATATCCCACATATTCAGATTTTCTTACTTGCTGAACACCAACTGCAAATGCCTTCAGGAACACTTCAGCAAACTCATTGTACTCCTTGGAAACATTACCAGGACTTCCATATCTAGAATTAAAAAACAAGCATGCAAATTCAAGTGTGTAGCAATATGTTACCTACTTTTAAGTAATGGAAGAGAAATTACCTCTCAAAAAGTCTAGCCAAGATATGCAAAGCCCACTTCTTGCATTTCCACCAAGGCAATTCAGGTCTATCATCTTCATCAACTTGAAGGGTTTCCTTTAGAAAAAAGCATTTATTTACCTAATATTAATGAAGAGTTCAAATTATATATTTTTGAGCAACTAGATAGCATATTTGGCTTTTCTTTTACAGTGCCAATTGCATATCATGTTCCTAGTTTAACAAAAGTATAAGGTACAGCAAAACTACAAATCTCATGATACATGCAGCATAAATGCCCAATTTTTTAATCAGGAAGCCAAAATAAAGCATAATGTAATTCGACAACAGAATTATCATTCAGGTTACACATTTTAGAAAATTTTCCTATTTAAATCACTATATTTAAATTACTTCTTGTTCTTTGTACCTACAGAAAAAACAGAATTCATAAAAAAAGTTAACTTTCAAAATTCTTAAGAAATTAAAAATACTTAGGCATAAAGAGATAAATATCCAAAAGCCACTTACAGCTGGTACATCCCTATCCACAACAGTCTTCAGTATTTCTATCCATTCAGTCAGGTTTTGCTGATTTATCAACTCCAACGGTAATGTATACTTATTTTTAAAAATAAGGAAAAAAATGCAAATTAAATTTAGTAGAAAGCATTTTGAAAATGTATATTTCAGTTTTAATTTTAGCTCTCTCAAATATTTCTGTATAATCAGCTAACAAGAAAGGCTAGCAAAGGATCCGAAAACCAGCCTGAAGAACATACGGTAGCTATTCTTGGCAATACTAGAGAACTTCACTCCAACTCTTCGATCCTGTTACTCTAATTTCCAAATCACCAGCACATCAACAGTTTCCTTCCAAACTGCCCCATTTACTTGGGTAATTCTAGGGAGGCTGGCCTCTACAATCTGGCATTAGAAAATTGATTTTGTTTTCCAGCAAACACTCAGGTTTAGAGGGTGGCATGCATAACTTCTGTCTAAGGCTTGACTAGGGAAAAGTATAGTATTAATTTCACAGTACAATTAATCATATTGAAACTCTGCTATTTGCACCACAGTTGAATACTAGTGGAAAATGACTCAGATGCAACTTAGCACATAATATTTCTACTATTTACTACTTTAAGGAAAAATAGCAGTGCTTTAAATTCAGTTACTAATTAAGAATATGTAAGACTTATTTTTACCTGGACAAGTGCATAAAATATTTTAAAGATCTGTTTCTGGATGAGGACAGACTGATCAGATGGATCATTCAAGAGTTGAATGAAACTGTCCTTCAGCACTGGTAGAAAATGTTGCATTGCAGCTATCAAAGGACTCCGTTCCTCTGGTTTCTTGTACCTTTAGACAAGACTAAAATTAGTTCCACGGTTCCTAAGAACATAAGATTTCAAAAACCCTACTAACATCTTGTCATAGAACTTGGGACAATGAGCTGTAGCCAGGCAACATGACCCTCAAAAAGGAAGTTTAAGTGCTCCGCTCCCATTACTGTGCTATAGATTTGCATTGGTCTTCTGCTGGTAATGCACCCCTGCTGACAGACTTTGAATACTGCACACCATGTTCTGCCACACCATTACTGTGGTGAAGTACAATCAAAGCACTATAAAAACCGCAAGTCAAAGTACTACATCTATAACCAGGAATGGCAGATATTGGGCTAATTGGTAAAATTCCCCAAAGGCATTCATCAGAATGCAGTTCACCAAAATATTTCTAGAAACGCAATAAAGGAAACTGAGAGGCCATTCCCATATCCTGCTGTTTCATTGGCCCAAATCTTACAATTTGACACAGAATGAAGGCTTTGGGGACCTGAGAGGGATACAGGATGGCCTTCTATTTAAAAACACCCTCTGAAATGGGGCCCCCGAGCCTTCCGCACTAGTGATAGCCCCCCAGTTGGCCTGTGCTGATAGCAGGGCTCCACTTAGGATACTCCAAAGTTTCGAAAAGCAAAACGGAGCCACATTTTGAAGTATTCTCCCCAGATGACTCTAGATTCAGGAGCAGCACAGGAGACTGGGATCTACCTTGTATCTGCAATGCCAACAAGAACAAAGCAAGTACCACTAAGTACAACTTAAGTACAACTAAGTACAACTTTTTACTTAAGCAATTAATACTTTAGCATTCTTGAATCTTGTGGGGAGGGTTGCTTTGTGTTTTGTTTTTCCACAAATACATTTTTGATAAGACTTTCCACTAATAACAAACACTAATCACTGCTCAGTCCCCTAACAGCACCAATATGGAGAAACATACAATAAATGCTATACAGCCTCCTGCCAAATGAGGGTCATGTTGCCTGGCTACATTGTTAAAACCACTACAGAATAGAGAGGTCCAAAATCCTGTTCAAATAATGCAGTTTCCACACATTTGCTGAAACAGAAGCCTATATAAAAAGACCAGATGTTGCTCAATAAAACTGAAACCCTAATTCCCCCAATATATGTAACTAGGGGGGAAAAAAAAGGAAAAAAAAGACTCTTCAAAGAGTCATTTGAATGCGTTCATCTCATTTACCAAAAAGATAACATTATGTGCCAACATATTTACCTTCTACGTTAATAAAAATTGGGGGAAGAAGGGTAGAGGGCAAGAGAGATTTTCAACAATGTAACTCAAGCAGCAACAACCTGACTCAAGTCAAAATAGAATATTTTTTCCCCCAAAAAGCACGGATTTGAGATCTGCTTACACCTGTAATCAATTAAATGTGCCTACTTGTACATCCTTTCCAAAGCTGACCAGTATTGACTTCACTAGAAAGCTAATCAAGTGCAAAGGGTTGCTGGCCTCGGCTAAAGTGCTTAATGGGTCAAAACTATAGACACACCTGGTAACTACACTTAAGCATGTAATAGTTGTGCTCATATCAGAATTCTTCCTTAAATAAGGATTAGAAACATTTCATGTTTTATACCTCATAATGCCTGCTGTGTATTCATATAAAATCATTTTGAAAATCAAGTGAGAAATTACAGTTTATTTTCCTTTCCTAGCAGAACTTGCTGTTTTCAACAACAGAAAAGCCTCAAATGTATTATTATGGTCTTTACATCACTCCTATAAATAAGATTTTTTTTTTTTTGAGGAACCAGTTCTCATTTATCTTACACTAATTTACATGCAATTCACGAAATTAATTGAGTAATGGAAGTTTTCAACACAACACTTTAAATGTATGTGAAACAGTGTTGCATATAAAAGTTTCAAAAGATTTTTAAGTTGTAGACTCCCTCCAGCCGTACTAGCAGAACTCCCAGACTCCAGTATCGAGTATGAATTGTTTTTAAGAGTCTACATTTAGCTTGAAAATAACTGCTTTTTCTTTCTTTTTTTTTCTCTTGTAAACATCACAGTTTTGAGTAGACTTTCTTATGGCTATGCACTTACATTAATATACTACTTCAATCCATATAAAGCAACTACTAAACTAGGGCTTTAAAGGCACTTTCTTCTTCTGTTCTAAAACCTTTACTGAGAGTATTTGTCTGAACTTTCTTGGAGACAATGTATACAGCAACCTCTGACTGCATAGCAAGTAGTCAACAGTAAATACTAAGTTTGAACTTCCATCACCTTTGCAAACTCCAACATACAATTTTACACTATTAAAATGTACGTGCCGAATACAAGAAATATACAACAGCGTAGTCGCTCTATTTTAACAGGTAAAAACTTACTCATAGTTCTTCACAAGTTGATAAAGACAGAGAAGAATTCCAAGCCAACAAGCACTGTTGTCAGACTGAAGATAAAAACCAATTTTCTCCACAACCGCAGTCCAACGACTAGGGTAATCATGCTTGATAATATGGTGAATGCAAGTAGTAAGCTGTACTCTGGAAATCAAATGCACAATGATTAAACTAACTCCTATTATTTTAACAAGCTTTTTGTGGTGATGAAACAGCTAATTCTGCCTGAATCTAGACTTATTTCACACTAATCTCTCCACTGTAGCTTCTGCACTTTGTGTATTATTCTCCATCAAGGAACATCATAAAAAGGTAGCAACAGGGAGTCCATTTTTCTTTTAAAGGCTTCTGTACGAGTAGATTTTTATATGTTGCACAATCTAAAAACTGTTTTTGTCTACATTATTTCCATGCTTTTGATACATATTGTCATACAACAGCATATGACAATAATACTTCAAATGTAGGTGATCTTAGCTACAGAAAGTCAGGAACCATGATCAATTTAGAAACAGGTTAAAAGTGCGTACCTAATCAACTCAGGAGAGTGAATAATGGCTTCTACAATATTTTCACGAATACAGTGTCTGTCTTCTTCTGGGATGGAGTAAGGTGGAATCTCTCCTGGTGCAGTTTCCCGGTCAGGCCAATATTGGGTTATCATATTTTTCAAGTAGATAACTCCTGTCAGATAAAAGCATCAAATCAATCAATAGCCACTCAAACTACAGAACAATCAATCATTCTGCAGGTAAATCTATTTTAAAAACAAACACCGAAACAAGCAACTGCACTAACAAGGAGAATCAAAATATATTAAAAAATCAAATTAACCTAGCAATTGACTATAATACTTTTTTTCCATTTATTATGACACCTACATTATCAGTTCTGTAAAGATGTGTTTTAGTATGAAAATACTAAACATTTTGCTTTCACCTATGTTATAGATAAAAGCTTGTGGAACTTAGCAACACACATGTGAAGACCTGTTCATAATTATTTTCATTGAAACAAAGCTAACAACTTTGTAAAATACTCCTTTTACTGTGAAAGTAAAAAAAGAAGTGTGATTATATTTGGGATATACAAGGCAACATTAGAGAAACAGAACTGCTCTACATAAAGATTATAGGCCACAGCAATTTGTAGCTATTCAGTTTGCTGGCAGAAACGTCTCCTTTTGCCATTCGTCCACCAAGCCCAAACTGCTTGTGCGGCAGAATATATATTATCGCACTCAAAAAGTATTTATAAAATGCGAAAGGAAAACTCAAATTACAAATAAATTAATAACAAATCTGCTATTAATCGAATTCTGTATACTAGTCCATAAACTGAATTCTCTTCCCAAATTTTGCATGCAGTTATTCTACTACCACAAATATTCAGACACCATTCCCTATGGTTCTTCTGTTCATGTGGAAATCACACAGAATCAACATTTTCAGCAGTTAACATGCTCAATCGAGTGTCTGTGTATAGGTCCTTAAAACTGAAATTTTTATCAAGAAAGTTTCCTTTGCTCTTTTCCCATTTTCTGCAGCTGGAAATCACTCTTCTTCCTCAAAAGGATTTGAGCTACAGAAGAATATATCATGACCCAAGTCCCAGAAATACAAATCAGAGGTTAATTAGTTTTAAAACTAAAGGTAAAAAGATCAAAAGAATCAGAAACCTTAAATAGAAAAATATTTTTTTTTGAACATGAATCTTTCAAAATTTCAGGCTAAAGCACAGCCAAAATTATTCACTATCCTGCAAAAAATTAGAAACACTCAGCAGATATGTGCCATGACAACATTTAATCAATGCAGACTAAAAGTTTGCCCTCAGTGGAATTTATCAAGCTACTAGCTGCTTTGAAATGCATGCACTGTTTGTAAACTATGAGTTATATCAGTTAGCTCCACTCTCTACAGACTGCTTCATCTTTTAATTGGCTTACAGTGAGAGCAAATTTTCAGAGTTTTTTTTTTTTTAATCTCCTTTTTTACAAATGTAGTGGACTCAACACTTCTAAAAGCTACCTGAAAACCAAAAGATAAAAATACAAGCTAGGTTTATGTTACAAACTAGAATAGTTTACTAGCTAGAAGATCCAAGTAGGTGACCAAGTCTTCATTAGCTGAACTGCTAAAAAACAAAGTATTATATTAGAAATCTCTATCAGCTGATCCTAGTATTTTTAAGGTAACTGGCAGGAATTGCTAACATTCATCAGCCAGCTTTCCTGATGACTCCTGTGCAAATGAACAAGGTTCCAAACGACAGAACCTACCTCTAATATTTGAAAACTACTACAGAACTACTTCTAGTATTTAAAAGCATCGAAAATGTTAGTACAAGGTTAAATTACCTCCCAGGGTCAAGCACCAAGTCATGATTAACTAATCTGTTTCCCAAAGACCTTACTCACTGGAGATAAAGGGGAGCAACCACTCACAAGTTAGCCACACTTTTCTTTATACCACCCTCATTCAATGCATATAGTTTATGATGAAGATTGCAATTCTGACAGTTTTCTGACTAGCTTAAGTGTTTGGGATTACTACCATAAATATTCTCTAAATTGCATCAGCATATGTACTTAAGTGCGTGCATAATTAAAGTGTATACAATGGAAAAAGATTTGAACACTTGCCTGCCTGTCTCACTGGTAAATCCAGTTGCTCAGACATAGTGATCTGAAGCAGAGTTGAAACAAAGTTCACTGATTTATGAGCCTGTAGAGAAAAAAAAAATCAAAATATTATTTAGTCAGTTTGCCAAATTTTAGTTTTAGAATCCCCCTGCAAGTACTGCATATTGTATAATCACACAACTCATGTAATTCCAGCAATTCAAATGATGTTACAGTTCTCCAACAAAAGAAAACATATCAAAATCTTGCACTCATTGTACAGCAAAGACAGCATGGTGGTTATTGTGAAGTCCTAATGCTTAAGATTTAGAGGTGAAGAATTCACTGAATAGGCTTCAGTATAAAGTCTTTTACAGTCACTAAAGAAGTTCTTCATTCAGAGTAAATTATTGAAATAAAAATACCTAAACAGTCAAAAAGTCCCTAGCATTGCAATTTTACATTGTGACCTTAAACATTATGTGAATTTATTATATATTAAACTAAGTACTAGGTAGCAACTATGTCTAAAAACTAAGCTCAGCCTTAACCAAGCATATACAAACCATAGTTCATTTTCTGAAAGAAATGGACTAAGAACTCTTTTGTCTGTATGAGACCATGTCAGCATCTCTCCCAAGCATGGGAGGGGCCAGCAAGCCCCTGCACTAGCAGGTGTTTCTCTCCAACCTCAGCTTCCACCAGGAAGGACTTCCTAATCATTGCAATGTAGCTGTATGTAAAAGGCGTCACACAGGACTTTAAGAGACAAGCTGTATTAAACAGATTTCATTACAAACAGGCAGAGGGATTAATCAACCCCTTTTCATCCAAAACTGACTTAAATGAGTTAGCTTTACTTTTAAACTTCTCCCAAAGATGCTGAAATGGTATTTTCATATTCACCACTCACATCAGAAAATCCACAGACTACAGAAAACTACAAAACCAACACTAGCACCTGCTGCAACCGAAATGTTGTAGGCCTTGATGAACTAGGAGTAAGTGATACTACGATATGAACATGTATCTTTCTGATCTACATTTCACTGAGAAGGAGATAGATCCCCAAATGAAAGTGATTGTTTTGAACTGTCAAGGAAATGGTATAATAAATAAGCGTTGAATAAAATTGTACAAATCACAACTGTAGCACTGTTCAGTTCCTTCTCTACTTGGGTAACACACTTATCTTAGAGCATGTACCAAATGACATTAGACCCAAATTCAGCATGGTACTCCATTATGTGCCTAACATTAATATCAATGAAAGTGTTCCTGTGCTTAAATGTGTTATTATGAACTTGCTGAAGCAAGATTTCAGTTTCAATAACCTTTAACTCACCTATGAGTAATGTCATATTACAGTCTACATAAATAGAACTTAAAACCATGAAATTATGTCTTTCCACATTAACATGATAGTCTGTCCCACCACTTTAATATTGAAAACTATTTTCAATGTACTTCATATTTGAAATTGAAAAAGATTATAATGTTATTTAATCCTAGAATTTTGAAAATGAAGGATTCTTTCCCTTTTTCTGTGTGATGACCCACAATTATCCCTAAAGTTAATGCTGCTATAACAGAGCCAAACGGCTCAATGGAACTCATGAAAATTGCTTATGCTCTACTAAACTAAAGGGAATATACGAATAAACCTATTACACAAAAAATGCTTTTAAGACAAAAAATAAGCGAAAATTAGACAGCAATGTGGAAAGAAACTGCCATACACTGATGTTTAATACTATCAATATCAAAGAATAATCTTTCCTTCATTAGAAAAACATGACTGAGGCTACTATTGTAGCAAGCTGCATAAGTTCCCTAAGATCTTGATTAGATTAGTATGTGGATTTAATACATTTCCTCTGGATTTTATGAAGTATAATGAATTTAAAAGGATAGCACCACATAATCTATATCATCATCCTGTTTTTCTAAAATCTTAGAAGTAGCAGTCACCAAACTGGTGAGAAAGGTGAGCCACTATCAGCTTTGAAGTAGTTTAGCCAAGATTCAGACTAGATGTGGTCCAAGATGATGTATAAAATAACTTGTACTTTTCAAATATGACCCCTCTTAATACATCCATTTCCTAACTAAATTCAGACAGCTACATATGGCTTCTACGTATTCTTTGTGAAGTATAAAGGATTCCCAAATTCTTCTCAATAATACTTCCCATACCTCTTCATGGAATCTATGTTCCCCAAAATTTGAAATTTGGAGAGGAGGACTACTGCTACAGTTTAGGAAGGTATGCATGTACTGTATGGTCAAATTAAACCCCAGACCCTACAAAAAATGGTTACTTGCTTCCTCTCTGAGAAATCAACCCAAAAGTTAGCAGATAAGCCAAGGTTTTATTGATACTCAGACACAACTCTAGCATGAGAATCACTATATACACACAGTGTCTAGAACTATGGCATAAAAGTTACTGAGTATACATCATTTTAGCCATTTTTGTCTTTAGAATTGCCACTTTCCAAAGATGTTGGCCTCTCAAAACATCATGATCCTGTTCACTGACACCATTGCTTAAAAAAAAAGTTCTATTTTAGGTAATTATTCTATACAAAAAAATTGCTTTTAAGAGTACATCAAACAGGATACATGATTTAAAACAAGGTGAGCTGCAAGTTAAGTGACTAATGACAGCATGTAGAGGGTTCTGCTATCATCCAGGTGCCCCAGTGTTCAGAAAGGTCACACAGGCTGATACCACCTAGAGGAAAGCTATTGGCAAGTACCATCGCTCTATAGAGTGTCGATGGCTCCAGCAAGCAAGAATTAAAGCCAGGACCACACAACAGCTTCTATTACATAGTATAAAGTGAACAGAGAAAAGAAACAATTTCTATAAAGTTTTGGCATTAGGAAAACTTTGTATCTTATTTTCCTTGTTAACAGATAACCTTCACAATACATACTTTATAAATGTAGATATATAAAAAAGAACTACAATAATAACTGACTGCAGCAGATTTTTTTTCCCAACCTATTTCCTGACACGTAACTCAACATTTAATTAAAAAAAATCTAAAGTCCTTCCCCTTTGCAAATGCTCCAACATGCCGTGCCACTGGCATGACTTTCTGTTGTCTAAGAGCCAAAGAATCCAGGGACTTTTCCCAGGAGCAATCTTTGCTATGCAGCCTTACTAGCAGAGGAATGTATTCTATCAGACCACAAACATTGCACCACTGACTGCTAATATCAATCAGTTTTTTAGAACATACAATCTTTGGGCATATTTCATTGCACTTTTTCCTAGCAGCGCTAGTTTCTTAGCTATATGTTAAAAAAATTATTTTATTATAACACAAATGTTATGCCAGCCACGTATTCTGAAGTTTGAAGAAAATATTAAAAACATCAAAGTATGGCATACATAACTACCAACAGTTAACTAATTACAACACTCAAAAGTACCTTTCCCACTAATTATACCTACTAAAGTCAACTACACTCATCTTTCATATCAGAATTAATATTTTACATAAAGCATTTATGATAAATGACAAAAAAAAAGCACCTTCATCTCAGGTGGAAAGACCTTCATGTGTTGTTCTTACATGTTAGGTATCGAAAAATACTATAATACACACTCCTTTTCAGCATCTCTCCACATCTTCCCAAAAAGTAAAGCAGAAGTACTTAGATATTTATTAAATACTTGAACCCTAGGTCATTTCTACAAAAATTTCCAAGTACTACACATTTAAACAGAAATTACAGTTTATTTTTTAAGAAATGAAAAATACATTTCAGTGCATCTCCTCCAGCCCAGTAAAATACTGCATGCAGTATTTTATCTATCCCATAACAGTACTAGGTAAACACAACTACTACAGTTGAGATAAACCGGTTTTGTTTTCTTATAGGAAGGTAAGGTCAGGAACAGGAAGGCCATGCTGAGTCAGCATTTCAGTTCTGTTTTAGGAACTCAGCAGGTGTGGAAGTCATTCTGACCTCAGGTTTTTGCAAGCCAGTTCCTACCATGTCTTGTGCAGCTAAATTTTATATGTAAAATCACGTTTAAGGGCTACAAAACTACATAATTTCCCTAACAGATTTTGCAAATATCTGATGTTCATTTCATCAAAATACTGTCTGCAAGTTCTGCAACCTATTAGTTCATCTATTTGCAGAGGAAAAGGAATGCGCTCTTAGCAAAAGCCAGCTAAGCACAGGCAGTAACTATCTGCCAAGTCATGAGAAAGTGACAAGTTGCCCAGTCTCTGATAGGATTTTACTTTGTGCTGGGTAACATGAATCAAGAATATAACTTCTTCCTAATGAAGACAAAGCTCCTTTGGTTCCTTACTGCCCCCAAGGGGATTTCTGGTGTTGGACCAGCCTTGACAATTTTCAAACCTTTTCCCATTGCATCTCTCATTTAACACATACCAGAATATATAAAGGGAAAATAAAGGAAGTGAAAACAATCACTTATTTTTAGTCAAATGTCATACTAACTTCATAAAGAAAAAAATGCATGATCTGAAAATCTGATGGTGCCTTGGCACTCATGCTCTGTTCTTGGTTTTATATAAACTATATATACTAGTATATAGCTAGAGTCATTCTTGAAAACCATGTTAAATCTCTCACATAAAATAAATGCAGGTAACTGCATAAATACCTATCCCAAAGTGTCCAAAACACAGTATTTGGTCAATATTTGGAGGTTCCTGAATGACAGGAGGTTCCTTTTTCCCCTTTTATAACCTTTCACTCCAAAGCTCCTAACAGCTAGAGTCCACTCATTCCACTATTCTGACATTTATATTTAAAAAACAGGAAATAAAAGACACTAAACCCTACTGTACTCTGCTAGACTGAAATCATGCTATGGTGGCCAGTAAACAAGCTCAAGCATACTTTATATATGAAAAAGGCAAAATATAACTTCTGAAAGGTACTTTTTCAGTAGAGCAAGAGGATAACAGCTTCCTAAACAAACTGGCAAACTCTGACTTACCAAAAAAGTTGAGGCACTGTTTTTTTTCTTAAGGCATAAAATTCAGGTAGATATTCTGAAAGGATGCTTTAGTAGCTCATGTGCCTAGGGATTAACCACAAAATTTACATAATACCTAAACTTCTGTGTGTCTGTATGGGTGTATATATATATGTGTATATATATATATGTATACACATGCATACAAATACACATGTATATATAAATCAATTAAAATACATTATCAATAATTCTCTGGAATTACAATGTAGAAACCTGCAAGGCAAGAACAGCCTCACCTACCAATGACACCTTTATAAATATGTTAATATTAAAAGATGAAACAACACTGTGTATTATTTTCAGAGTGTCATTCCACAGCTGCATAGTTAAAAATATCTATTCTCATCACCATTTCTGGGAAACACTTTCTGTGCACTGTAAAAACACTGTTTCAAAACGCAATAAAGACTTATTGCTACTTTCCAGTCACTTACTTGAAGAGTCTGGTTCTAAGTCCCTGTAAAACATAGCTTTCCTCTGGAAAAGAGCCACAAACAGGGGCAAACACCCAACTCCTAAGGACATATCATCAGCTGGCAAGAAGTTCTGGATACAGAGGCTAGCGTATCATACGCTGTAACATATTTCTAGCAAAGAAAGTAAAACTAAAGAGATTAAAAATGCTGACACCCTTTAAAAATAAACAAAAATAAAAACCCATCACCTCTCAACTCAAAGTTCTCACACTCCACCAGCAGAACTCAATAAAATCTACTGAAAAAAAAGAAAAAAGCACAGAGCAATTAATGACTTCATCAAGGTCAAAGAAGGATTAAGGTCTGGATAAATCACAAAATATACACCCCAGGCCCTTTCTCCAGCCTTTGGAAACTTTGTTGTTTGACAGAATATGATGAAGACAGAACTTGATGTTTAACTCCTCTACTGCTTAGGAACATCAATTACTGATTGAAACACATTCTCTTCTCTCACAAGCTCAAAAAATCACTCTAAAGAAAACTAGTCTCACCAGCCCATCAGAGGCACTTCAGCCAAATTAAAATAAAAGGTCATTCAGGAACAACCATTAGACTTAAATTACAAAACGCTTGTGCGTCCCTGCTTACTTGCAAGAAGGCTGTACAGGGCTATTTGCTAACAAGTATTTGAAACAAAATATTAACTGAAAACACAATTGCTCTAATGGGTAACAAATTTAGACCAGCCATCCTGCAAAATAAATGCACAACTGACTTGACTAAGATTATCCAAAATCAAGACTAACCATGAATAAAACTATACAAGTGCACAAATGCTTGCTGATTTGGGGTTTAATAGATTTTTATCACAAGAGTCCCATGAAAGATCAGTGAGACTATATTTTAAACTATAAAGATTTTTTACACACTGATTCACAAATAGGTGGTGTTTTTAAGGACGCACAGATATTTGGACTTCTATATCACTATGATGTTTCTGTAGCATACTGTAAATAGACTGTCATGTTTTGATCCAAAAGCATGAGGAAAAATCAAGTTGAAGATGAGCATGATCCTTTGCTGAAGAACCTCAGTGACAGAGTGTGCCATTTCCTGAGCACTCAGCAACTCAAACCCTGCAGAAAACAGCTAGAACAGATTTGAAGCAAGTTACTATATGCAGATGCATGCAATGCGCGCACACACGCACAAAAAGCATTCTGGAGGCAGTTTAAGTTTTTATACACATGTGATTTGTCTCAATGGGCAACCATATTACTTTTAATTTAATTAAGAAACACTGAAACACTCTGTATGTAACATACACAGAAAAGACAGCAGATTGCTGATGCAGTCACCGAGGAGTCTTACAGCTAGGGATTTCAAATGCACCTAACATAGTTGCTACTCACTTATCAAACGCCTTGCAGGAAAGCAACTTAATTACTCCTTTCTCTGAGGAAGGGCACGTTCAGCTCCTGGAAGTTTCACTGCTTGCTGCCAGCAGGCCGCCTGGCCCCACTTCTCGCCC
>JAWLRI010000596.1:788559-802455 GCA_034781795.1 Crypturellus tataupa
GCCGGGTGTTTCGTCATCCCGGCCGCCCTCGCCTCGCCTCGCCTCGCCTCGCGGGCCCGTGCCCGTGGCGCGCGGGGGGAGCCGCTGCCCTGGCAGGCTCCGGGCGGCCCTCGTGTCCCTCCCCGTGGGGCTCGGGGCCGGGAAGGGGTGTCTGCGCCAAGCGGTGAAGGGACGGGAGCGCTGAACGCTGCCAAAACCGTCAGTGGGGAGGGGACCCACGCCGTAACCGTGGTATCTGTGTTGCCTCCGCACAAGGCAGGAAGATTTAGCTTAGATCCATACATATGAGTATGAAATATGTAATTCCCAACTCTGACGAAGTAGAGTCTTTATGTTCCAAGCTGTTGATGTGTATATGTGTGTGTTGTCTTCTGCTGAGTGTCTTCTTCCTAGTCGTGGCTAGTGTTCATTCTTGGGAAACAGTTTCCTAATAAACAGCTGCCAAAGAGCATACTGAAATCTTAACTTCAGAGGCTTACACTTTTTTTTTTTTTTTTTTTTTTTCAATTAACTAACAAATGACAAAAAGGGAGAAAAAAAAAAAAAAACAGTTTTCATGTTCAGGCTGTCAGGGTCACATCCATGTGGGTTTTGAAGATCTCCAAAGAAGTTCAGATTTGTTTCAGAGCTTTCAGGGAATATGAGCAGAATGTTGTGTGTGTTATTGAAGCCATTGTTGGAAAGGCTGTGTACATGGAGAACTTATTTCTTATAGAAACATAACTTTGAATTTTGTTGCAAGTTCTTTCTTAACTTTGTTTTTGTTTAATTTCAGGGAAAGCCCATGCAGAAGGTGGATCAGCTGGAATGTCTCTTCTTATTTTAGTGTCCATCTTCTTATCAGCTGCTTTCCTTATGTTTTTAGTATATAAAAACTTTCCACAGCTTAATGAGTAAGTATGTCAGTAAAGATTAACCTGTTTGCTTTTCTTGCAACATCAGATTGTAGAGGAACCTATATGACATTAGTTGATCCTAAGGTTATGTAAATTAAATAATTATAGACATAACTTGAATATCTCTTCCTCTTTTTTTTTTTCTCCTCCTGCAGGATCCAGTTTACAGCTAGAACTTTGTGTAGAAATGCTCAGTAACTTGTAGAGTCTATTTAAACTCTGAAGTTTTGTTTTAACCACTGTTACTATTGCATAGCCGAAAGATGATTTAAAACATTACTACTTGTCACTTCAGAAATGGTAATTGGCAATGTTGGTTCTAAGCCTTCCTCAGTTGAGAGAAGTAACTACAGTCTGGTACAAAAGGGGCCATCCTTCTTCCTTTATGCCTAAGCTTCATGTTCTATTTTTCTCCCATTTGTTGCATCTAGGGCTGATGTGTCAGGAAGATAGTTTGACAAAATGAAAGTTTTCTTGTCTGACCCTTTCTTTTTTCTTTTCTTCCTTTTTTTTTTTTTTTTTTTTCCCTTCCTTGTCTGACTAACTTGCTCAGCGATTTAAATTGACAGTCTTAATCATTAGGTCTAATATAAAGGCAGAGGGACTGTTCAACTGTGCAGCCTGGAGTTGCATCAGGAAAGCTGTAATGTGGAATTTCAGTCTCAGAACTTTCCTGATCTGCTAGGCAAAGTTTACCCTTTGTTTCTACTCTTTAAATGCCCTGACCTTATCATTAAGGCAGTCATACCTGCTTTTGACTGAAATATTGACCACTGCACTGTTGCCAAACTTAGATTTGCGTAATTATTTTGCTCAATTTCTTTTTGTCGAGAAGTCCTAGAAATAAAGCAGATCATTTAACGAGTAGCAAATAAAGATGTTTTGCAAACATGTAAAATAATTAATTTTGTCATCAAAAAAACTGCAGATATTGAAAGAGTTTAGCTAAAGAATGTTATCACAGCAACAATAATATGGTTTGTTTGCCGAGATTATAGTTCAGTCATCGAGTATTTGACTATCTATATATTTAGCAAGTCATTTTACTGTACTGTTTGCTTATTTCACTCATTCCTGATTTGTTTTTTTTTTTTGTTTCTTTTCCAGAGAAGAAAGAGAATGTATAAAGATTCCTAGAGACATGGATGATGCAAAGGCCTTGGGAAAAGTCCTGTCCAAATATAAGGACACCTTTTATGTTCAAGTGTTAGTGGCTTATTTTGCCACATATGTTTTGTATCCTTTTTCTGATGTGAATATCTTTCTTTGATCTAGTTACATTTCTCTGAACGAGATAAACAAAAAATAGAAGACCATTTTAAGTTCTTGATCAAATACAAGATGAACTACCTAGTCGTGTTCATAAGATACAGATATTCCCAGAACCCTGAATTTACAAATGTTTCTTCTGTATCACAGTATACTACTTGGACTATAGTAGAAGGAATTTGAACTAGGTGCATGCGCAGTAATAAATACTATTGAAGGCTTTTATTGCAGCTTCATTGGCTGTTCATATCCTGAAAAGGTATTTTAAACTTTGACTTATTTTATCATTATACTACCTTTTAGTGTTAAAAATTGAATTGCTAAGTAGAAGTTAAAGCTAATTCTAAAAGAATATTGAAACTACTGCTTCTCTATTCCTGGGATATTCAAAAGTGCCCAATATGAGAATGGGAATTGCCTACAGAAATTTTTAGGCAGTCATTAAGCGTTCTTCATATAACATTTCGTTTTAGAGAGTTGAATTTCTGAGATACTTTGTGCCTGAGGGGAGACAAAGGCTGCCTGTGTTCTGTGCTGTTTTTTTATTTTCTCTGAGTGCTGAATATATTAATCATTAAGCATACTCTCCACTGGAACACTTGACTAAAGGTTAATAACTTTTGAAAGGTTGAAGAGATTTATGGAAGGTTTACTTCAGTTTAATGCAGGAGACTTTCTGTAACCCCCTGAAAAAAGTGTGTCAAATGTGCTACAGTTGATAATTTTGGCTCATTCTTTTTGACAGGAGTTCACAAATAATAGATTATAAATGAAGAAAACTAAAGGTTAATGTATATATATAAACAAAAATAGAACACCATCCATTGTTTAATAAGCTACTACAACAGCTGATGCAACAGTACTTAATACCTTAGAGTTAGGAGAGGACTGTGATCAGCATACAAGCATGTTATAATTATCTGAAAATCTGGACACTTCCTTAGAAAAAGCTGTACTGGTCTTAATGTAGAGAAAGACAATTTGGCTGCTTGATATTTCAGTTGGTTTAGTTCAGAGGGAATAGTGTTCTTGAATTTCTCGGTGTTACCAGATTTCCATTCACTAACTGAACTTGCAATGTAGTCACAGCTATACTGAGCTAACCTTAAGCTCAGCAGTGTGTTCTTGTGTTGCAGGATTTCTGTTTCTCTGAAAAACATACATAGGTATTACATAGAGGCCTACAGTGAAACAATAATGCCCTAACCTGTGTCAAGGGTTTACCTGGCCATATTTTGGCAGCCTGGTACTGTAAACTAGGTCTAAGAATGAGCAGGAGTCTCTTGCCATCAATAATTCAACAAAAACATTTTGACTGAAAATAGAGATAAGTATCTAGTGATTGCATCACATCTGTTTATAAATTGAGTAAATTTAGTGCCAGCTTAGAAGTGATTTGTAACTTTATGTACTTGTTTTTTTTAAATCATTTTCTGGGAATACTTTGAATTGATTTTTGAGAGGGGTTTTACTGAAATAGTAGTCTTTAAAATCAGTAATGTTAATAAGGAAGTAGTGATTTCCTTGACCTGTCACTAGTCCATCTCATTGTGATTATGTGTTCTGAAGGGAGATCTCTGGATCTTTCAGAGAGAATGACTGTAATCTGTGATTAGTCTGTCTAAAAGCAGAACTATATATATTCTCTATAATGTCACAGTTAAGTCTCCAGTGTCAGTTGTAGCACAAAGGGAAACATGTAGTACAGTTTATATTTGGTAATTTATTTTTGTATTTGTCACTGAAATATTTAGCCCTTGTGTGTTTGTTTTGTTTGTTTGTTTTTGGGTTTTTTTCCTCTGTCTTTTGAATCGCCGTACTCGTCTTTCACTCTTGTTTGAAGCACCACGATGTTTGGGTTTCATGTGCTATTCTGCAAATATATTTTGAAGTATCTTTTGAGTCACAAAAGTATGTACTGGTCTAGGCTTTTTTGTTTCTTTGTTTTTCCTCACAGTTTTAATATAAAGCAGGATTGTTTATAGTAGCTTTTTAAAAATATATTTATATTTTTTTCCCTTGACTAAAATGTATCCAGCTTGCAAACATTTGCTATCCCTGGGTCTATATTTCTCAGTATCCTCTCAGGGTTCCTTTATCCCTTCCCACTGGCCTTATTTCTTGTTTGCCTGGTAAGTGTGGAAAACAGTTTGAGAGGGCATGTATTTCTACCCATATGGAATACAACCAAGCATCCAAACAGCTTTTTGTCTGCAGTGATCAAAGGTCAAGTGAAATAGTCAAATGTAACTTGTTTTGAGAAATGAATGCATTCCAGTCCACCTCTATTATATGAATGGCATTACCTTTAAAATCTACCATAGCATTGGTTTATGGTCCAAACTACAAAAGTGTTTCTCCAGGTTTTCTTAATAATGGTGACAGATGGGTACTAATTGCCAGAGAGTTGTGTTCACTGTAGATTTGTCTAGCATCTACCAGAACCTGAATGTAATTTTAGAACATTCTGCAAATGCTACATTTTTATTGTTACAAGATGCATCAGTTTTTAAATTGCTTAAATAATCAAGAGGTGTAAATTAAAATATGGAATGTATGTTATTGACAAATTTCCAAAAATGTCCTGGGGAAAAGATGCAGTCATAGTGTGCCTTAGTGCTAAAGAACTAGCTAACTGAGTCAGTATGTAGGATCAAGGTGATGAATTTTTGAATGTAATTCTGCCTTTATTTGCAAAATTTTCACTATTTAGGATCTTATCAATTAAATGTTTCTATATTTTAAGTAGTAAACAGTGTCTATTTTGAACATCAAGATTGATCTAAACGCATAAGAATCAAGTAATGGTTTCATACTGACAGCATTTTTAGACAATAGAAACAGGCTGCATCTGGCTAGTCTAACAGGGTTATAATACTAGTATTAATAAGATTTTTTTTTTCTTATTTTTTTTCTTCTCCATTCTCTTGCAGTGCTCAGGACTTGGAGCTTCGTTCTGCTATATGCTTTCATACCTAGTGGGACGGCCCGTTGTATACAGATATTTAACAGAAAAGGCAGTAAAGTGGTCAGACCAGGTAGATACTCAAATAAATACTCAAATTTATGATAGAAAATGTAATAGTGAAATGAGGTGGAAAATTGGGGGGTGTCATACCCATAAATATAATTAGAGAGTGAAGATTTGTCTCCTTTCTGTGTAATTACTCTTCCTGTTCTTAAACATGGGGGAATATTTGGATTTATGGTGTTTTGTAGGGTGAATGAAAATAAATTGGGCATAAAATGAATTGGTCAAGCTGAGCTAGAGATGGAGAAAAAATATTACCTGTAAGCAACTTCATATAAAGCAATCACTTAAAATTTTAAATGATTTTGTGTTGGGAACCCCTTTTCTTATAGGAAGAGTTTGCAACTGTTATGTATATATTTTTAATCCTCCTTGGTGTAACTAATAGCAAATAAACTTCTGTAATTATGGAATAAATTTCTCCAGTTTCAGTTTAAACAAACAGGTCTGTGAGCATCAGGACTAATAAGCTGTTTTTTTTGTTTTGGTTTGGTTTTCCCTGTGGGGCAGGGGAAAACATAGTTAGGATTAGACTTGCCACTGTGCAGATTACTTGTTTAAATTAGCTGAATCAGATGCACTGTCAGCATACTCTACCACAGACTTGTATTTCCAGACTAAGTTTAGTCCTATTTAACAGGTGATTCTTTGATTCTTGCTCGAGTCAGTCATTTAACTGATTTTTATTTTATTTTTGCAACAGAACATATACAAAAAAACTACTAGCTTCTAGTAATGAAATCATTTTGTATTTTTTTTCCTTCTTCCCTGACAGGTTGAAAGACACAGAGAACACCTCATTAACTATATAATATTTCTGAGAATAACGCCTTTTCTTCCTAATTGGTTCATCAATATAACCTCTCCTGTAATAAATGTACCATTGAAAGTATTTTTCATTGGCACTTTCTTAGGTAAGAATCCTGATTAATGAATTTAAAATTTTGGGCAAGTCAGAGGGGATATTGTTGCTTTTCATGTATTGTTCAGCAGATATCACCATCTACTGGATAACTGAAAGATTACAGAAATGCATTATTTCCTACTACTTCGCATGTGGAACTTAAAACATTGAAAGGTTTCAGTTTTGAGGATTATGATGAGAGGTGGCTAACTTATTCTTTTAAGGAAATACAACTTCTTGTGACACATTAATAGCTTCCTTTGTTCCAATTCACAGTTGCTATATTTCCATGAAATTTTGTATCGATGAGAAATTGCTCACAGTTCAGTTTAATTGTATGAGGATGTATGTGCCTTTGTTCAAAGCACTGTTTCTCCTCTTTCCTCTGCATGTTCATCACATCTTTCTGGGAGTCAATTTGTAATTTAATTACTGTAGTGCTAAATATTTTAGTATTTTTAAAAATATTTCTTAACCTAATTAGAAAACCATCTTTGTTTTTCTTTATGAATTGAATAAGATTAGTTTGTAGAGAGATGATTTGAAATGTACAAGGTCTAGATAATAGGGATTTTTTTTTTCCTGGTGTCCTGTGCTTGAGTTTACATAAAGCAGTGTAAGCATAACATGAAAACAGTTCTTGTGACAAAGGGTTCCTGTTTTCTAATTTGTATTTATAGCCTTCTTAAATGTAGAAGGTACCAAAGTCTGAAACTCCGATGTTAAAGTTAGGTAACTAATTTAGGATTTTTTTTTTTTCCTATCCCATTTATGATGTTTTCCCTATCAAGCTGTTTTTTCTTCACCATTGTATCCTTCTGGTTTCTCCTTCAGGTGTGGCACCACCATCTTTTGTAGCAATTAAGGCAGGGACAACACTGTACCAACTTACAACAGCAGGGGAAGCTGTTTCCTGGAACTCTGTGTTTGTCCTCATGATTTTAGCCATCCTTTCTATCTTACCAGCTATTTTCCAGAAGAAACTGAAACAAAAGTTTGAATAAGGATCAGACTGGATCAGAATTTCCCATGTTTCATCTCAGGATCAGCACTTCTGATATTTGTATGTTTGTTTTTCTATTAGATCTTCAGTAATTAAAGGGGAGGCTTGTGATGGATAAGAATGTCTTTAAATGAACACATGGCCTAAAATTGAAGAAACTATGTTCAGAAATGTACTACACATAGTTTTGTAACCAAACCATCAGTGTTTCACTTTGTGGGAAGGTACAGGATGAGGGAAGGGAAGACACACTTTGCTCTAATTTTGATCAGAGCAAAAAATGGTAATGCAGAAATGAACTGCAGTTTCCTTTAAAGAAAAAGAAAGAAAAACGCTCAATTATTCAGTCCAGTTTTGTAACACTACAGGTCTCTGCAGACTTGCATGTGATCTGGTCTGAGTACATGTCTCATCAAAAATTTCTCTTGTTTTGCCTTTTTGTAGTGCCAGAAAAATAGCATTATATAATAAAAATGCTCACTGAGAAACAAAGATATTTCTCTGAGCAGTACTTTAGTAACACTCTCGCCTTCCTGATTGTTTACTCTTTCTATTTTAGTGCTATGTGGTTTTTAAATACTTGAACCAATATCTGCTTTACTAACTGGATTAAAAAAGTCAAAGGAGTATCAGATCATTCCTCCTTGTCATCTGTAAATTTTTATTCTGGGAGAGGATATAGGAAGGAAGAGAGCAGGCTAAAACTTAATCCAGTCTGGCTGATGAATTTTAATGTTGATTATTTTTCCAATATTTCACTTACATATATTTTTTTTTCTTTTTACTGCCAATTTAAGACAGTTATTACTATTTAAAACAAAAACAAAACCCTTCATTTCGCAACTGATTTGTTGCGAAATGATGTGTAGCCTTAAGCAGTGTATTACTACAGTTTCGCAAACTGTAAATTGTATAAAATCTTGCATTGCAGCTTAATTGGCTAGAAGAAATATCTGGTACACAGGTTGGTACAGTTCTTTAACAAGAACTGATTCCATGTGCTATTTGATGAATCACGTAAGAAAAAGTTAGTATGTCAGTGTATATAAACTTGAAAAGATTATTCCCTTTTCCTGGTAAGTCAGTAACTGGTGATGGGCAGATGGCTATGATTCACTCTTAAATAAAAAATATAAATACGTATATTCACTAAATAAGGGTATATGATACCCTTTCCCACTGTATGGTCGTAACTGTTGCAGTCTCTGTTGTCACTGACATCCCATAAAATTAGGTCCTGATCAGCAAAGAACTTGGGTGCACACTTTTAAGTTTATCCTACTGAAAGCAATCCTGCTTATGTGCTTTATGTTTCTGTGCCCCGGAGTATCTTTGAAAATGGGAGTTAGCACATTAGCATGTGCTTGAGCTAAAGGGTTTACAGGACTATGTGCTTGTGTTAACTCATATGATGGATCACTTCAGATGTAAGAGAACATAAATGCGATAATGTGAAAGGTACTTGTACCTTAGAGTTTTTTTCTTGTAACATAATGTTGATTGACTTCATTTTATCACAGTATTACATGTAAATATATAGTAAATATTATTGATATGCTATTTTTGTCTTTTATTTAAATCTGGCCTACACAATAAATGGTATTTTTGTGTTGGTAGATAAAGGAATTAATATAACTTACCTCTGTTTACAAGTGTATTATAAGATCACTTAGTTTTGCAAGTTGGTTTCTTATTTAGAATTGACTCTAAACCTGTACTTTATTGGAATTTAGAACCGAATGGTGATCATATTGCTGTAATTCTAATCTCTGAGCTCACTTACTTGTGAAATTTATTCCATACTAAACTAGGGCATGAATCTAGCTGTGGAGAGCTGCATATCTGCTGGATTATTGAATGTGAAGTAGCTGAAGATATATTTCTACTTTTCTATGGAAAAAAAATGCACTCATTATTGTAGCCCTTTTCTCAAAGATTTTTTTTTTTTTCAGTCAATAATAGATGCTATTATAAAATTCCTTCTGTGGTCTATAAAATTGATATTTTGGTGCAACTTTGGCATTAAAGAAGGAACTTAATTAAGTTTTGGTTTCCCATAAATCATGCTATTGCTTCAGACTTTCCTTCAGTTGCATTTCACTGTGTGGATGAGATTAGGTTATGCTGTGGGGGAATAAAAGTTCTGTTTCAGTTGCTCAGGCTAGCTTCCCAGCACAGGAGCTCTTGATGCTACAAATAAGATTTTCTTTTGCAAAATCTTAGGGTGTTTGTGTGTGTAACTTCTTTTTAAATCCAACTCTTCTGTCTTTTATCTTTGGCTGCTGACTGCCTTAGGCACTTTCTTACCACATGAGAGCTACTTACAAGAACTTCCTTATTCCTAAAGAATAAGGAAGGCCTTGTGCAAAAGGGGAAAAAAATAGAGAGTAGAGCTCTGCTGGGGAATATTGTATTAGCCCATCCTTTCCTCCGTGGGAATCTGACAAAATCCAAGGGAGAGCCCTAACTTTCAGACAGGAAAATGTCTACCATGAAAAAAGAAATTGGGAATATGTAAACTTTTCTTAATTGCAAAGAACTTTGAGATGTTAGGTGACCTGTTCATCATCTTTTTTTTTTTTTTTTTTTTTTTTTGGTAGTGAAAAATGCATAGCATAATTACTAAGTTTCTTTTACAATTTGAAAATAAAACTACTATATAAAACTTGAAATCCGGTATGTTTTCAGTGAAGTATCCTGGTCTTTCCCCTAGCTATTTTTTTTATTAATCTATTTACAAGGGATGAGTTCTTCATACATGGTAACTTAAACTAATGATCTGATGATTACATTTGTAGATGAAGTTAATTCTATGTGCATTTCTGCTATTCTAGAACACCTAGGTAAGCACAGCTTCCTCCTCTGTCTGAAAAGTACTTTTTTAGCATATGCTAGTATATAAAGTCAACAATGTGATTTTTTTTTTTTTTTTTTTTTTGGCATATACCTTAGAGATTTAATTATACTTTTCCAGGGAATATTTGTCATGTGTAGTTTCTCTGATAGCACATAAACTAGCTTTATTGTAGTGAGTAAACAAAATGCAACATGGATGAAATACTCTGCTGTGCTTTATATTAAATTTGAAGTATGCTGCCTGCATCACACCATAAAATTATTTACTGGAATTAAACTGAAGAAACAGTAGAATGAACTCAACCAGATAACTGACCAAGGACAGAAAAATCCAGCTGCTACTGCAACAGGGTATCTTGCACAAAATATCTGCCATTTCATCCCTTATCTCTTTCCTGATCCTACAACACATGTTATAAAGAGCATGGGAAGCAAACTTTTTCAGTCTACAACATACAGAAAGCTAGGGAGTTGTTCGAGAAGTCTTAAGATGCAGTTTTTCTACGATTGTGCTAGCTTTACTATGTTCTAATAAATTCTCTGTCTCAGCATCCTGCTGTCTTCTTTCATCACTATTAACATCCTTTCTATTACATACTTGATTGATATATGTCTAATTAGATGGCATTGTTTTTAACCTGTGACTTTGGATACTTGCACTTCAGGGTTGAAGAGTTCTTGTATTCTTCCACCACTGTCATAAAAAATAAAAGTGTGCTATTCCCTAAATATGCTAGAAGCAATAAAACATGTATTTAGCTGCAAATTTTGCATTGATTTTTAACATGTTAATGTACGCTCAAATTATACCTTTTTTTAGCTTGCAGAACAAAGGAAAGCTTCTCTTCTACCGTGGAAATTATTGTTCTGAATTACATGTAGTAGAGGCAATGCTGCTGTATTTTCCTGTGATGATTTGGTGGTATTTTATTAAAAGGTTACTGCAACTTCTAACTCAGTTGGAATTCTAGAGTTGCAAATACGTTATTGGTGACCAGGGGCAGGGTGTGTCACTTGGTGTATGTGAATTTAGTCACTACAGATGGACATCATTCCATGAGTAACAGCTGATGCTGGAATTGGAATATAAATCCCTTCTGTTCCAAACTGGGAAGAAAATGGTCTATTCAAACGTAGTTATCCAACCTTTGCAGGATGCTTAGGTTTTAACCTATCTGCTGGATTGAGTGTGAAGTACCTGTAGATTTATTTACAGCCTATTTTCCCACATAACTCAGAATAAGCTGTGCTTTTATTATTGTAGTTAGTTGCTTTCCTCAAATTTGCATTTGCTTTTCAGTCAGTGAAAGATGTTGTTATAAATTCCTTCTCCTTTGCTGTCAGGTTTGGCGCATATGACTTAGCAGGATGTATTTGCTTTTAGAAGGCATTGTATTAAATTGGTTCCCTAAACATAATTATAGTGGAGACTGGAGAATGGATGCCTCACACACTTAGAAAGAGTGAGCTGACATAGCTTGCCTTGGCTAAATACAGTGCCATCGGTGTGCATAGGGATTTGATTTTTTATGATGAATTTGAGCAGATATTGTAACACTATTTTGTTATAAGTGGGCATTAAATTGTCATTAAATTCTGTTATGTGGAGTACTGCTGGTATAGAGGAAGCAGTATTAATTGGTCTATCTTAACTGTATTTCGGTTATGCTGTATAGCATAGCTAAAAATGTAAGTTTGAATGTCGTATAGAGTAAGGCAACTGCTGCAGTATTTAATGTCGCCTCCAAAGAAGAGACTGCAGCAGTGCTAGTGAGAAAGGTGCTTACTGGGCAGCTTGACATAAATCCCATTGCCATGGAGTAGAACTATAATCAAATCCTCCAGCCACAAATGGGCAAGATAGTAATACTTTAAAAAGATGCAGCAGTAAAGAGTATAGGAAGTGTTACGAGAGAGGCTGACACTAGAAAATACCTGACACTTTTACTTGAATGAACTTCTGTGATTCTTGAAGCTAGGTTGTCTGCAAAGCACCTTGATGCTGAAGCACACTCTTATCTGTGTGTTCACAGCAAGAGCAGGATATTCCCTGGAAAACTGATCATAAATACAAAGATGAAATATAGCATTCCCTGTGCCTCAAATATATATATATATATAATTTAATTACAGTAATTTTGTATTTATTGGATTATAAAGTGTAAGGAAGTCTTTAAAATGTCCAACAACTTTAGCAAGGAATGTAGCCAGGGAAAAATAAGGAACTAGGTAATCTTTGAAAAAAAACATGCATGAACCAGTGCAATAATGAAAACACTCATAAATATTGAGGGTAAGCTATATAGGCTCCCTTGGGATGTACCAAGAAAATAGATGTAATATGATTATTTTGAATTATATCCATTTAACAGATTGGATTTTTACTTCGTTTTTATGTGAATATTTTGATGGTTCATTAAATAATCCCCCTTTTTGAAACTATTCCCCTACTGTATTGCATAGCAAGGCATGTCTACTGTTAGATATTGCCGTTCAGTAATTGTAATCATTTTCTACTTTCTTGCTGTCCCACCTAACTATATTTGTAAAATCTGATAAATATAGTTAGTTATGGCTGTAGTAGTTAAAGTACAAGTCTAAGGAAAGTGTCATTTCCCCAATTTCACTATTTGGCAGAAGAGAATCTGTCCTACTTCCCAATCTACACATGGGACTTTCTGGCAACTTCTCTCAAGCCCCTCGGGCTATGACTTCTGTTTATGGTGGTTGAACTGTGGTTCAGTCCTACTCAAAACTTACCACGTGCTGAACGGTTTGCCCTTCACCCACTCTGAAAGAAGCCTAGCAGGGCGGCAGCGTTTTGGTGGTGTTTGAGGTACCGTGTGTATCGCTTGAGGAGATGGGAGCCGTCACTTCTACCTGCTGCTGTTCGCTGCTGTCTGCCACAAGCCCCCAGGTAGGCTCCACATGATCTATGTTTACTGCAGCGTTAACCTGAGACTCTCGCTCTAGTATTGCTATTAATTATCCACCCTAAAGTTCAGTAGTCACTTACAATGGAGCTAAGCTATGGCCGTGCAAGCTGAAGTGAGGTTTCAATTTATTGATAACACATCCTGCAGCCCCTGGTCTTGATGAGGTCGAAAAGAATAGCACCAGCACCTCCTGCGGCTTTTCTGTTTCTAGGGCAGGAAAAGCTCTCAATTCCGCGGGGATACGGTCAGGATTATGTAGTTACTGTGCTGTGGACGGATGGAGAAGCCTGGAGTCTCCACAAGGAAGCGGTAACTCTGCAGCGTAGCTTCAGATAGGGGAAGTTTCAGGTGTTTTCAGAACAATTATTATTGTAGATGCAACCTTAACGGCTTGGGCTGTCCGTGATAATAATCTGGAAGGACTGAGGATGTGTGAATTTCTCTTCCTATAATTTCCTGAGGGAAGAGGTCCGCTGCGCAGGCCAGGCTGGCGAGGGCAGGAGAGCAGCTGCCAGCCGAGCTCCCGCGGGAGCGGGGGGACCGCGCCGGGCCCAGCAGGGTTCGCGGCGCCGGCCCCGGGGCACGCGGCTCGAGGCAGCGCCACTCTCCTTCTTCCCCCCCGCGTGCCCGGGGCTGTTTCCTTGCCGGAGGGGCCGCTTCCCGCCGGCCGTTGGCAGCGGCACCGCGGACATTACTCGAGCCCCAGAAGTCCCGCCCCAGGCGGTCGCCACAGCTGCTTCCCCCAGCGGCTCCGGCCCTGGCTGCTCCCCAGAGCGTGTGTGGCTGTGGGGGGTGGGGGGGGCACAACACGGGGCGAAGCTGCGGCCCAGGCGCCTCCAACGGCTCCTCCAGGCGGCCCCCGCGGCCGCCCCTCCCGCCGACCAACGGCCGCCGCGCGCGACAGCCCCTCTGCGCCCCCCCCGCCCCGGCCCGGCCAGCAGCATCACGTCATCGCCGCGGCGCAGGGCGCATGCGCAGCATTGCGGTTTCCCGGCCCAGCC
>JAWLRI010000596.1:802681-819231 GCA_034781795.1 Crypturellus tataupa
CGGGCTGGACACTGAGACGGGGCTGGAGCCGGACGAGCTCTCCGGTGAGTGGCGAGAGGAGCTCGGGTAGACCGGCCGTTGCGGGGGGGGCGCCCCGTGCCCGGCGGCCGGTAACGGCCGTTAACGCGCTGCGGGTGCCGGCCCTGCCGCCCCCCGGGAGCCCTGAGCGCCCCGCGTTGGACGCTTCTCCGGGCCGGGTGTGGAGAGGCGGGCGGCGCCGCTCGCGGGGCCCCGGTGCGGTCCCGGTGCGCTGGATCTCTTGACCTACCGACGTGCCTGTCTGCAAGTCAGCATGGGCGTGCGGGGCTGCGCGTGACTTTCTGCTTGTTTACTTGTTTGTGCTTTATTTATTTAAGTGCGTTAAACGGTGTTTTCAAAAATCACAACTGCCCAATGGTGGTATTGCCTGGTCGCTGAAGTAGCGGGCTTTCTATTGTGCCCTTCCATTCCTGGCTGCACCCGTCAACTTTTGCTGGGCAGTTGGAAAACAGATGTTTGGACATCCTAGCAATGTCCAAATGATGTCCAGCATTACCCTTTGGAGAGAATGTAAAGATATTTCTGCTTGTTCTGTGTTAAATCTTCCTGTAGCCTCAGATTAGGATACCTGAGGACAGACTGTTAACATGCTTGTAGTTAATCTGTTAGGTGAGAAGGATGCACCTTAGCTGTATAATCAGTTGGTTTACAGCAGCGACTCAAACCTGTGTTTTAGGGTTCTGTGTTTGACTTGTGTCTTATTTTGTCTGTAGTTGCCCCGCACTGGTTTCAGCTGAATTGGGTAGCTGTTGTTTAGTGCCTTCATCTGTTCGGAAGGGTACAGCATTGGGGTGGCAAGTCCCTGGCCTGATATGTTACACCTGTGTATGTGAGAACTGGATCCATGATGGGCTTGCTTCACAGCTGCTGCCCCCTCCCCTCCATGCAGCGCACTAATATGTCATAACTTTTTAAGTTATTTTTTGATTGTCTCTTTTGCATGCAAAGAGCACCAATTCCAAAATGATCATTTCTTTCCTGCAGTGTGAGATTAGTATTGGACTCCTTCCTTACATAGCACTTTCACTGAACTATGATGGAAACTTTTTTTTTCTATTGATCACTTGATAACAATTTTTTTTTTTTCATTTTTTTCTTATGCTGAATATTCTCTCTCATGAGAAAATATGAGAAAATCATGTTTAATTTTGTCTTAAAGTATTTTAAAAAATGACTATAGACTAAGGTATCATACTTTTGAAGAGTGGATAAGGCATAATGTGTTATTTTTAACATTACATTTGTGCTGCAGGTTTAAATGCAAAAGATGAATATACAATATAATTCCATTGAACAATACATGCTTTTTTTTTTCTTAGTTAAAATAATGTAACCAAACTTTCTATGTTGAAAATCTATGTTGAATATATAATAGACAGTATAGGAACTATATAATATAGTTCCGATGTAATAATTATATAGGAACTACCTATATAATACTTAGTGTACTGGAAGAGAGATCAGGTACTTTTTTCATATAGTGGTTGAATGTGCAGTTCTGAAGGCTGGAGTGTGATGTTGTTTATTTACCTGCTGTGTCAAAGACGAGCAAGTGTCTGTCTAGTGTGCAAAACCAGAGCGTATGTACATGCAGTATATCCTGCACCTGCAGTTCCACTGTGACACCCTCAGTGGTGGTGTTTGTGAGAGAGGGGTTTGGGGTGATAGGTTTTAGTATCTACGGGGAGATTGGATTTTTTTTTCCTTAATTTGAGGAAAGGATTAAAAAAAACATGGAGCACATTAAAACAAGAGGGAGGATGATATATTTATGATAACATCGCAGTCTGTGAGCTAGCTGGAATTCCAGTGCATTTTGTTGAGTTTGTTGCACTATTAATAATGTGCAGCTAATAATGATTTCTAAATTGTATTCTGGGTTATAGGTTTCTCCTGCGTCTCCTGATGTAAATGGAAAGGACCTCTGTTGATATCAGTGAGTTTTGGATCAGGCTTTGAAGCACTTTGTACTTCCCGCAAAGCTTTCATGTTTGAGTAAAGGGCTTATTGTGGTGTGGTGTGGTTTTTTTATTCTTTTTTTTTCCCCCTTCCTTATTTCTGTGTTGAAAAATACATGCTGCATCCTTGTACTGTTGGAACAAATTGCTGCATAAGTGCCCATTGTTGGGGAGAGACACTGGCCCTTCAGCGGCATGCAGCGCTATGGGGATTGGGGGCGTCCCTGGGGCTCCCGTGTCAGAGCCTGGCCTCGCAGGATGTCACTGTCACCGCGCGGCCTGCCCCTTGCTGCCAACTGCCCTGGGACGCTATTGGAGTGTGTTGCTCTCCTCGGGCTGGAGGCAGTGCCTCTCAGATGCTCAGCCATAAGAGGGGCAATGCAGCCTTTTTTCCACACCTGTAAAGGAAACTGGTGTTCGGTCTCGTTATGTTACTTTTTAAACAGAGATCTCTGATTAGTGTTTTTCCTATGTGTATGGGAAGCTTACTAAATTAGCACTTTTTCCTGAAGAAGTTGGCTGGCTGATAGGAGGTGCACAATTGTAGCAAAAAATATGTTTATAAATTGTGTTTATTTTTATGAAAAATACTATATTTAGGAATTTGTGGTTAGCATGTGGTTATTTTATATATAGTATATAATTATAAAGTATATTTTATATACTATATTATTATAGTCTAATATATATTTATATAAGTATGTAAATATGCAGACACACACACATACATATATAAAATCCCCAAATTCATGTATCTTGGTTACCTGGGGGTTTGTTATTATTTGGTGATTGTTATCTCACTGGATGTCCTATTAAACCAGTTAGATTTTTTTTTTTCTATTTTGTAGTTAAAAAAAAATAAAAAACAAAATCCCATTTTGGTATTGTTGAATTTCATCTGGTGATGTCTGTTATGTTGGACAAGAGAGGAGCTGAGGTGAATTTCTACAAGTGGTGAAAATGTGCCAGAGATGGTAGAAATTTCTGTAGGTGCTTCGCAATAATCTGTTACGGAAGTTTTTCCTTCACAGAGGAAATGAAGTACATTAGGTCCCCAAATGCTTCTGTGAATAATATTGTTCACCATAATGCTGCAACGGTATGAGAGGATTTCTTAATGTGGGTTGTCTGACTCTGTGCTCCGAGAAGGTGATGAAGAGGAAGTGGTGCCTAATGTCTTGGCTAGAATTCCTTATCAGGAATTGGTGAAATGTCATCTTAATAGTGGTGAAAATAGTATATTCACTATATGGAACTGTTGGTGTTTTTATTCTACCTTCTTTTTCACTAAATGTTTGTTTTTCTTTTCTTTTTCTGATACATCAGTCGTTGGCAATCACTTTTTTTTTTTTTTTGTGGCAAACAAAGGATGAGCTTGACGTTGCAGTGAGTGTGTGTGTAAATGTAGTCTGGGAGCTGCTGGTATATAATGGGAAGCTCCAGACCCATATGCTTGGGTACCATCTTCTAATTAAATTTGTCCATGTTGCACATGAACTAGACATCAGTAGTCTTGAATGCTGTATTATAAAGTTGGTAGATGTTTCAGGAAATGCAGCATGCAAAGCATAAGTAGTCAAAAATGAAAATGCTTATAATCTGTGAAGAAGTGATAGATGGTTTAGTAATAGGACTGATAAAATGTAATCTCATTCTGGAAGACCAAGGCCAGTGATCCATCTGTCACCTGTCTGTCTTAATGCCTTTGATCTGAATTGGTGTTTCAAGGTTTGGCCCAAAGATTTAATTAATTCCATAGATGGACTCTTGTTCCTTTTGGCAAGGTTCTTATTATGGTGCTTTAAGTTATCCCTCTGATCACAAGCTTAAGGAAGGTGGAAACGGGTGTTAGGTTAAGCCCACGTATCCAGGAAATGTCCTTCCTGTGTACGCCTTTCTTGTGCCTTTTCAGAATCCGTATTAAATATCCATTCACTGCAGTGTATGATGATGTGACACGTTTTTAATTATTTTTAGTCTTCCCTACTTCTATTTACATTTTGGATTTAATAGTTTGGAGAAAGTGCCTCTGTGTTTTGTAGATAATATAAAAATAATGGGCCTGATAGAGTAAAGCATCTATATTTTCTCCTACTAGAGACTTTATTAGGACTGACATGAATTTTTAAAGGAAGATGACTTTTAAAAAAAGTCTTTAAAAACATTTATCTTCTATTGAAAAATATTCAGTTAGCTAATCTTTAGGCATGACTTAGAGAGGGGACATGTTTAAAAAAGTTAATGTGAAATGTAATGCGGGGGGAACTCTATTTAAAATACATGTTAATTAACCGTTTCAGGGGTGGAACTGTAATTAATTTAAATTAATTTCACAAACCAATATTAGAATGACTGTTTTTCCTCAAAAGTAAAATAGAAGTGTACTCTCACCTCATTTCTCAGTCTGTAATGAAATGTCTCTGTTTTTGTTGGCTTCAGGTATAAAATGGCAACTGATTTTCAGATTCTACCCAAAAGTAGCGTTGTCCTTATTTTGGGTAGTATTAGTGGAAACTTCCTGCAGTTCCCTAAGGGTGTGCTGTTTTCCTGGTGGACTCGCACTGTGGCTGGAGGGGAGGTTTGTCACTTTGCAACCCCGGGATGTTGACCCTACGTGGGAGGCCTCTTCAATAGCACCGAACCTGAGATTGTGCACTGTTTTTGCAATGGATGGGCATTAGACAGCAACAACTTTTGGCTGGGCTTGTACTGGCACATGTGAAACGTTTTAATCTGGTTAATAGTTTATTCCACTCTCCCTACCCCCCCATCTTTCCCCAAGAAGCCTGAGCTGTTTGCCATGTTTGAGTGCCAAAAAGATCCTTTGTCTCTTTGGGGACTGAGGCAGACGTGCTAGGGTAGCTGATATGTAGAATAAAGAACGAGAGGGCTGATGTAAGGGAGAAGCAGCTGTGCTTCACTAAACTGCATTCAAAGTGCGATTATTGGTTAAGGCTTTTATAGTGACGCTCTTATGATTACTGTATCTGTATTTTAGATTTAACTGTGGGCTTTGTGCTCTTCCCCCCAGAACTCTTCATTCCTTCCCTCTCCACTATTCAGTTACATATAGTGTTTATTTGGAAAGGCTTTTTGGGGAGGGGAGAAGTTATGGCTTTTGTTCTTGGTTAAACAATGAATTTAAGATGTCTAAATGATTTCTAAAGAATTAAAATCTAAATTTTAGCTTTCAAAGCCTTTTTAAAAAGTGATAAGAATTTAAGCAAACGGTACAAACGTGGGTAATTCCTGTTCTCTTTTTTTAGTCTTTGCAGTTTTTTTTGCAAGAGAAACCTCTTAAATGCATTATGGGAAATGCTGCCATTTGCCAGTAATAAAGCTGTATTCATCTAAAACTTCAAACTATTGATTCTGCAATGGCAAAATACAAATGTTTTATTACCTAATTTTTGGATTAGTACTGTCCTACTTGAGTGTTCTAGATTTTTTTTTATTTTTTTTTAATTTATCCTTTGAAATCCCTCTAACCTGCAGGTTCTGCTCATGTGGCAGAAATAATGCATGGGAAGTGACAATGTCAGAAGCAATCACTTATCACTGTATGGTATGCAGTAATAATCCTCTCTAAATTTCTTGAGTGCAAAACACAAATCCAAAAGGCTTGTCAAATTTTAAGCAAAACGGAATATTAATCTTGTGAGGCAACAAATAATACTGTATAGAGAAATTGTCAAGCATTCCAACACAAAACTGATGCATTTACTTGGAGTACTTTCACTCACAGTTAGTTTTTCAGTCTATCCAGGAAAATGCTACTTTTTCTTATGTTTTGTTAGGCAAGAAACTTTTAGCTTCAAATTCTGCTGTAATAATGTTGCCTTTCTTTTATGATTTTTTTTGTATTTACTAACTGTGACTGGTATGATCAACAATAATCAGTATGTACCTCTGTACTGAGTCATTTACAAACTGGTACTGAAGCATCTTGAGAAAGAAACTTGGTAGAATTTTATGGCTACGCACTCTGCAGTTAAGTAATGTACAACCTTTACATTTTCAGATGTAGCAACAGTTTAATGTTCAATTGGGTGTGTGGGGGGAAAGGTTAGTTTCACAGAGCCTTGTTCATTGCTTTTTTTGGGTGATTTTAGAAAAACCTTGCAAAGGCAGTTTCTGCTGCCTATGCTTTCAGGTGCACTCTACAGAATCGTATGGGTAGGGATCCTGAGCTTGCTGCAGTATGCTGCTAAGTGTATTGCTTCTATCCTCTGCAAAGAAATTTGTGAGCTGTTCTGTTATTTGTATACATCACTTGTTCTTCCCTTGCTTGCTATTTTTAGCTGATTCCCTCACCAGCAGCTATTGTCTCATGATTTTGTTCTCCCAGTCCGGTGCTGTCCTGCTGAGCTGTCATCAGAATTGCATGGGAGAAAGGAAAAAAAATTCCTTAAGTTAACAAGGTCTGTGATGGCTCTAGCTTTAGCATCTCATTTCCTGACTTATTTATGTGTATAGTCTCAGAGACTGAAATGTGAAATTCCTTATTCTGAGGTTTCACTGAGGACTGATTAAAATTTCAGCTCATTAGTATCTTGGTCACTTCTGAGAATGAAAACTGGCTGAGGATTTATAGCAACCCAAGCCAACTGAATTGTAGGTTGTCATGGTCTCCCATTCTTTCTCCTTCCTGTGGTCATTGTGCAGTCGTTGACTGCATTGGCATAGGTGCTGTGCACCACAGCTTCTTTGAGGGCCATTTTCAAAAAGTTCATTAGACACTGAAATTGACCTGACCTGTAAGGGGTTTTGTGCTCCAGATAATTTTCTTATTCTCTGTGAATGCTTTAATGTTTTTAATTTGTTTTGTGTGTTATATGGTGGATCTCAGCATTCACCACTCCCAGGGAAGACACACAGAAGTCTGCCCTTGGCACATGTTAATGTTCTTTAGAAGGGCTCCTGTTTTACAGATGATCCCTTATGAAGAGGGCTTGATCTTGTCTTGAAAACTTAGGTTATCCAGCCATACCTTTACAATCCCAGTGTTTTATTTTCCTCCAGCCCAACCAGGTAAAGGATTTAACTCATCTTGGTGCTGTAGACTGAAAGCTGGTACTACACAATAATAAGGTGCTACACAAAGTGGTGCTCCACAATAATAAGCGGGTATCTCAAACATGCAGCTTGTTTTATTTAGGACTTAAAGAAGGGTATCTGTCAGTACTAAGATAAACTTGAGTTTACCATATCTTTAGATCAAACTGTCAGCAAATTAAAATTAGTTAGGGTGCTAAAAATTGCCCCTTCTGGTGATTTGGTGACTTGATGTTTTTCTTATGGGACATTTTGTTTGGGATCTTTATTAGGGCAGGTTGCTGCAAAACACTCTTCTGTCTTTCTGCAAAAGATAAAATAATGAGGTGAAGCATGCTGGACAGCACTTGTGTGCTGATACAGCGGCACAGCTAAATTTGCTCTATTTTGCTGACTTCTCTAGGTTGTTTGAACAATGTTTAAAATCTACTTGGAAGACTTCATTTCTGTTTTAAAATGGAGATTTCCTCTTGTGTGTAAAAACTTAGTGGTACTCTAGAACTAATGTAAGTGCTTGATTTTGGGACTGTCCAGATGCTTAGGTAACAGCATTTTCTCTTTGTGTTTTTACATGTGTGTGCTTCTATCAGTTCTCCCAGCTGGGGCTGGAGGGTGATGGGAATGTAAAAAGTGAAGACCTTTATGTGATCTTATGTGGAATGTAAAAAGTGGAGACCTTTAGTTGTGCACAATGCTTCAGTGCACAGGGGGGACTGTTCCAGGGGGCTGCCCGCGACCCTCTGTGCTGCTGTTGCTCTTCTGAGGGATGTCCCTGAGCCTGCCGGTCTTGATGTCCATGAGAAAGTTGAGTTTCTCTATAAAGTGTACTTAAAATATGTTCTTCTCCACTTCTACGTGCACTAGAAATATAAAATGGAAGAATTATGTTCTGTTTGGACGACAGCCACTCCTTTTCTTTTCTTAGTGTCCTACTTTGCACATATTTCAGATTTGTTCTATAATACAAATGCTTTCCCCCCACTACTGCAACTGAGAATGTGCCTGCTGTGAATGCTGCTTCTGTTTAACTAGTGACAGACCTAAATATCTTGTTATAAATCTCACTGTAGCTTAAACAGAAAAATATTGTTCTAAAAATAAATACTTTTTTAAAAATGCTTTATTGAAAAAAAAATATAGGGAGTGCTGATTTACATATATTGTGCCCATCTGCTATCCTGTGTTCCATGCAAAGTAGTGAAAAAGAGTAAATGGGTTTAGGTTGCTTTTAAAAAAAAAAAAAAAAAAAAAAAAAAAAACTGAGGGGTTGGGGTTTTTGCCCTGTCAGCTGTTTTAGGTTCTTGACAGTTTCTGCTTCCTCTTTCCTGTCCCACCTCTTCCACCCTTCCTTAAAAATGCAGCAGAAGAATAAAAACAAAAGCCTTGGGTTGCACGATCTTACAATTGGAGAATGCAGATGTATTTTCTGAGTGGTGGTTCTGTGGTGCTTTAAATTCATCACTACAGCATCTGAAATTACTCAAGTGTGTGTGGCAATATATTTCCTTACCAATGTGACAACTGAAACCTTATTTTTAAGAAATCTAATAATGTCCATTTATAAATTTCATTTGCCAGAGAGTGTTCATAAGAAATGCTCCACTGAAGCAATGGCTGGTGAAGATATTACTTCTATCCATTAAAATTTAGATCGAATGTCCAGTTTCACAATTTAATTCATATTTGTTATTTCAGTTCATAGTGAGGTTCTTCATGCTGCAGTCACTAAAGAGATGAAAAGAAAAATGTAGCAAGAAAATAACAGAACTGTACAATGAACACCTTAGATTTAACTCACCTGTGTTTGCTTGGGATTAATTTGGGATTCCATTGTCAGGGAAAGTAGAAGAGGAACTTGCTTTTAAAAATATCCCTGTTCCAGCAACAAGCAACCTGGTTCAGCTTGAGCTAGGTCTGATGGACTTGCCAAAAGGGGCAGTGGGGTGGGAATAGAAGCACAGGATAGGGCATTAATGTACTACAGGATAAAGGGGAAAAATTCCCTTTTTGGGTATATCCTGGGGAAGAGGTTGGCTGGGGAAGAGAATCCTTTCTAATGAGAGCTGCATGTGCTCCTGCTTCTGCAGGAGGAATTAGGAAGGAAGGAAACAAGTCATAATTTGAAGCCATTTGTCCATTGATGGAGTGTCTGTCTGCTTAGGGTTCTGGCAGCTGCAGCTTTCCTTGAATCAGGGTTTTTGTTCCAAGAATTCTTGTTTAGTGAGTTTCTTACCTTCATCTCTACCAGGCTTAGAATGCTCATTTTCTGTGTTGTAGACCTTTTTTTTTTTTTTTTTTTCTTTTCCTGTTATGCCCATTTCTTAAAGAAGCAAAGGAGATTATTTTCTTCAGAAATGAATTTTTGTGAATTATTAGTATATTAAAAGCTGCCTGGCTATGAAAGGACTTGTCTTTAATATTAGACCACAGGTTCCTGAAAACTCCTGTTAACTAAAGTACCTAACATAGGTCTTTCCAGCCAGTGTAAGCAGGAGCTGGTTTCACTTGTGGGCAGTTGGCTGGCTCGTAAATTCATTTCTTAGCATGGGACATGCAAGTTCATTTGACAGTTTAAATGAGTTAAACTGTTATTGTAATGATGAATCCTCTTTTGAAAATATTTATTTTAATAAACATAAGTACTTGTCAGTAGTTACAAAATTATTGGGATTCTTTTGGGTGTTTTTTTAAGTCATTTTTAGCAATGCACCCCTCATCAAGTTGCATGTATGTTGCTGAGCCTGTTGTTTGTATAAGACTGATTAGTGATCGAGATGTCTGACTTGAAATAATTCTGTATATGAAACGATATGTTCAAATCCAGCACAGTCAGAGATAGAAACCTCTGTTTTGTGGGACTAGGCTGTTGTAGTATTTAACTTGTTTTACCATAAAACTGGCACTATTTCATAACTGTTAATATTACAGGGGCACTTGAGCTAGCTGACTTCCAGCTGTAGCCAGTATTCACTTATTTGACGTGCAAATCCAAGTTCAGTTTTGTATAATAATTATAGCTGCATCCATTAAAATGCAGTTCACTAAAATGACAGCTTAGTGCTTACCTGGGTTAATTTATTGGTCCTGATTTTTAAGGGCTATAATAGTTACGATTTAAGGGCTAAAAAGTTACAGTTTCATCTGATATTTTGTACAGTGAAAGTTGTGTAATTGAATTACTACTTTGCTTATCTGAGTTTTGCTCTTAGGACTTTCAGAAATAGGACACTTGACTGTTTTACTGGCAAGCAGATGTCTTATTTTTAACAGAACTATTTTGGCTTTGATTTCAAGGCATTGATCCTTGGCATGACTATCTTCCTGTGTGTATCTTTAGCACCTGTATTTCCTTTCAAAATTTAATCAGACCGGTTATTGGTGTTCTGTCAGTTTTGCTAATCAAAGTCTTCTCTCGGAATATATCATCTCTTTCCCCCGTGGCTTGCTGTCATTTCCAACTCACTTTTTCATTCTTTCTGTGGTGTAGATTCTGCAACCGCATGCACTATTTGCTTTGCCAGATATCTATTTTTTACTTGGACTATGGATTTTAGACCTGAATAATTTCATATTCAGTAAATATAATGTGTAAGGAATGCATTCTTTTGAGAAACTTAATATCTGTATCCTTACTGTGCATATTGTGAACATGATTGCTGGCTGAATGGGGCTGCCACTACAGTTTCTGACATTAGCTGGTGTTGGATTAGACTTTTTCTTAGAGTTGCAGATAGTTGCCATTTTTGCACCTTTGGAAATAGGTCAGACTTTCCAGTGTTAGACCCTATAAGTGGGTTATTGTAGTTATTTTGTTTCACCTAAAGCCTAAGAATGATAAATACTCTTCAAAATGTCCTGCAATATCTACTTTTACCCAAGTACTGCATTGTGTGCTTTACAATGTCTTTTGTTGAAAGCAGGGAAGGATTAGTATAACACAATAAAAGAACATCTGTATTTGAAACTTTGTAGTTCTGAGTGGCCTCTCATGGACTCTGAATGATGGCGTCTGGAATACTTGTGCTCTGTTGAGGCAGTGACAATTGACATTTTGCAGGCACTACCTCCCTTCATGCATGACACCCCCTTGCAACACTTGTTTCCTAGACAATATTTGTGTGAATTTCTTTGGTAATGTGAGTTCAAGAAGTCCTGTCTTTTTGTTCCTACCCCGGTGCTGTTTTGATGGAAACTTCTGTATAAGGAGCATCCTGAACCAGATGGTAGAGCTGATCCATTTGGGAAAGAAATCCTGCAAAATAGGAAGAAAAATGCATCAGTCTGTATATATCTACATAAATTTATATCTATAGAATCATTGTGGCTGGAAAAGACCTTCCATCTGTCAATATATAAATTTTTCAGTAGATCCCTCCCCAGATCTGGATGGCTGTTCAGCCTATCAAAGCCTAGTACAGATGCAGGATGAGGCGATTGGGCTGCTCTCTGGGTGATGTTAGTTGGACCTGCTTTATTCAAACCCTTCTACTGACTGACTTGCAAGCCACACTTGGAAAACTCCTGCTCCTGGGCTGCTGTGGTCAGCCCATTCTCAAGCTCCCATCCTGCCCTGAACCATGGTATAGAAAGTACAGAGGTAAAGGGACTCTGTAAGTTTGTGTAGGGGGAATGTGAATCCAAAATGCAGTTTCTCCAGTATACTGTGTGACACAGGAAAGCTGAGCACATGGCTCATAATTTGTGTTGTCAGTACAAAGTTCTTATTTGTCTGTTTCATTACAGCACTATGACTGTTTTGTGTCTGAGCTGTTTTATATTTACTTTATTAAGTCATAGACATTATTCATTTTAGTGGCAGCAGGAATTGCATATACAGCCTCTGCATGATTAAAAGATGCTTCTAAGTTTGTGTCTGTGGAAAATTTAGAGTTAATATTTTGGTTACTTGCTATTTTCAATATAATTTTTCATTCAAAAATGTTATGTATAAAATAAATTGACCTCCAGAATGAATGAACAGGGTGAATAGCAGACTATCGCAGGAATTTAAAGAAAGAAGCTGCTTGGCAGCATGAAAGCAATGAACCGCTTAATCAGAATCAATAGACTTTCTGGATGTCTTTTGTCTAATAATTATATTGGGCAGATCATCAGACTCTGTGAACAAATGAAAGTGGCAGTATTAACAGTTCTTTAAAAAACACTGTTGCACGGATAGTCAGTGTGTGTTTGTGGTTTTGTTTTGTTTTGCTTTTGTTACCATAAGCTACCTGCATGGATGTATAAAATTGACAGACATAGCTTGGATTTATGGTGCATATGCTAAGAGTTTCAGCATTGGTGTAGTATATTTCATGACCACACAGGACTGTTTGTCAGGAATATGTTCTCAGCTACTGTGGTTAGATGCAGGTATTAATAGTGACACCCGCCAAAAATTGCTCTACTGTGTTTGAGGTGGTAAATACAAGTCTAAAAATGGCATAAACTTGAAAAGGGAATGGAGGGAGAGGTGGATGCAGTGTCAACAGTGGTAACTTTAACTCTGAATATCCAGCCCTTCTTTTAAGAGACTTATCTTTTTTGTATCAAAACAACATATTTTCTACTGTAAATCCACTTTTCAGCTAAAACTTGTAAACATGTTTATGTATTAGTGGGATATAGGTCATAAGTAATTGAATATGTAAGTTGTAGAACTGAAACTTTTTTTTAATATTAGCATGTTGGGAAGACCATCTTTTCCTCAAGAAAAATATGGAAGGCAGTTCATGAGACTTTTTTTTTCTGGTTAAATCAGGAAAGAGCTGAAAATGGGATTTTCAGATTCTCTTCAAAATAGTCCAAAATACTCTTCAAAGTTGAGGAAGGCTTGGTTAATGGTTTTTAGATTCCTGTAGTATGTTTTGCTTTACTCTAGTTTCTGTAAAGTTTTTAAAATATCAATATCCACTTTATAAATCAGTATTCATTGGTATGGATAGTTTCATGCAGACATTTCCAAAGGAATTTGAAACTCAACTTTGAAACGCCATGTAGTATTTTGTTTTTGAGGTCCAGTGAGCCAAGGGAGCACCAGCACACTCTACAAATCTGCCTCGTGCCATGACTTAACCCTTAGTGTTAAGCAACTCACTGAAGTGTCACTGCATTGAAATGAAGTGCAGTCTTTAGCGTAGAGGTGTGCACATGTTGCCTGCTCCAGGGCATTTGCCACTAGGAAGCCCAAATTAGACCTGTGGGCTGGAGTCATTTAAGGTGTTGCAGCTAATGCTAGACCTGGAAGTCTGTCAGTGCCTTGTAGTTCAACACCCCACAAACTCTTAGTAGATACCTACATATATAATTACATATAGGCATGCATATAATATATTATTAGATACATGCATATATGTGAACGCAGTGGTTATGGTGGGTGGTTTCCAAGTCCAGGAGAGAACTTCCTTCCTCAATTATCTAAAAACTGACATTGCATCATCTGCACAGATCTAAATATAGAAAATAGTAGGTGTGTTAAATCTCCTTACTTATTTTTAAAGCCTGTTTTGCAGAGGGTTCTTTTTAATGACGTATGCTTGTGTCAGTAAGAAGAAACATGGCATTTTTTTTTTCCCTTTTTGGGAGATTGAAAGCTTCTTTGCCTATTGTCATCTTTTGAAAATTTATTCACTTATTTACCTTTCCATAAGTGCTGTTATTGCTAAGTATTTCTGTTATTGACTTTGAACTTTCAAGGATGATTCTATTCCAGTGAAATAGTGCTCTATTTATTTTGCCTGAACTTTCCCCTTGATATATTTTTTTTGTGTGTGAATTTTCCTGAAAGCAACAACAACAAAAAAAATCACTGATTTTAATTTCAGTGCTTTAAAATAGCACATTAACAAAATAGATGCATTTTATATATTGCAAGACATGTCCTAAGTCTTGACTGAGATGAAGTTCTGTGTTGAATGCAATATTTAAGATATGGTCTTTAAACAAAATCTACAGTTACATAACTTCAACTGTTGATTTTTTTTTTTTTTTTTCTTTTAAGAATTCCCTGGGAACACATTTTTGTTTCCTCTAGTTCACTACTTTTGTTAGGTTCTTTATTGTCTGTAGCTGGTGTTATAGCTGTCTACATATGTCTACTTTGTGCAAGTTACTCTTGTATAGAGTAATGATGCAATGCTGGTTTGGAAACATTACTGTAAAAGTATGGAACAAACCCAACCAATTCTGAAATCAACTTCTATTGCTGTGTAATTGCTATGTGCAAGATAATAAGTGAGGAGTTGAAGTGTATGTTTGCCTCTGCAGGTGTTGCTGAAATAGTTTGATTTATTTAAAGCCTGTGATTTCATGCAATTCTGCCTGATTGTTAGTGCAGCTGTCAACAGCTGCATGTTCATTTTGCTAATTGTATTCTAGTAAGATAGCAAATATTATTTTAAGATAGGCAGTTCTTTATTATTATTTTTAATCAACTCTGCACATTTGGAGGAGATCCTGCAGAAAGTTCTGTAGTGTCACGTTGGGTGACCATTGGTCTTGAGGAAATTTGAGAGGCTGTGGCTGAACCTGCCTTTCAAGCATGTGGACAATATCTGCTCTTCAGTGCAAATCTATGACCATACTACTTGAATATATTTCTGTAGATCCTGGAATGATCTTATCCCTGGGATTTATTCATTGTCTTCTCGTAGGGAGTATTTTGTAGTTTAATTTCTACGACCTTTTGTCATTTACCAATGTAGCTAACTACTATTGCTGAAATGATATTGTGGTTATGCATACAGGAGCAATGAACTTCTTTCACATGCATAGATTTTCTCCTTCAAGAATTTTTATCTGGAATGCTTGCTGTGAAATTTCTGTAGCTCATGCAGTAAAATAACCATCAACATGTATAAAAAACATATTGGGAGAGCAGACTACTATGTATGTTAATGCTATATAAAATACTTATGTTGTTTACTTGTTTGTGCTAGCTACATAATTACAGTCAACAGTATGAAATTTATAATGCAGTGTTGTTTTTATTTGTTATATAGCTTTATGCCAGTATATACAGGCCTCTAAAACCCGAGATGGTGCCGGCTGTTTCTTTTCAAGTGCAACAGAAGGTAAAGGAAAAAGTGTTGGGGGAAAAAAGCACAGTTTTTCTGCTTCTTCTGGTACCCTGTCTTCTTGGGCGTTTACATGTTTCTTAATCTTTTAACCTTCTAAACTTTCTCTCTTTGCAGCTAACTCTTGTAACGTATGGTGGATACCCATTTTGTTTTTCTAAATCTCAAAGAAGAAATTAAATGCCAGCTGTATGTCTATTTTAAACTTGCATTGTCTTTGCATCTTGTCTGTCCTTTTCTTCAGTAACAAATGGAGATTCCTCTGAAACTTAAGGTTTAGCTATCTTTCAACAAGAATCTGAAATATATAATGTGTTGCTTGGAGAATTACTGTAATAACTGCAAACTCAGTATAGTCACACCTCAGGAAAGCACGGATAGGTAATGACGCAGAAAAATTATAATGCTAATCCTTGCTACTATCTGCAGTTTGATTACATGCTTAACTAACTCTCCTGCCTTTTCTGTTTCTCTTGAAGGAATTGTGCGCACTTAAGTCACTTTTCCTCACACGTACCTACTGATGTCTTCTTGACTTTATTTGAACATGTTTAGAAAGAGAATGAAATATTTACCTCTATATTTTTCTTTTACCTACAGGGGAAAATTTTGAACAGACGCCTTTAAGACGCACATTTAAGTCCAAAGTTCTTGCTCGCTATCCCGAGAATGTCGAGTGGAACCCCTTTGACCAGGATGCTGTGGGAATGGTCAGTATTGCTAGTGCAGTGGTGCTTCTTCTTAAGGAGCCTTAACAGGTGAAGGTGTCTGTTTTTCATGACAAAAAGGCTGCAGTGCAAAGCCCTGTGTAGACTGGGCAAACATCGATGAATTATTCTGAATTGTGTAGGTTGAAAAGATCTTTTCATTTGAGCTAATGCTTCTTTTAAAGAAGAAGAAATTTAAGTTAAAACTGAGGACAATCTTTTGCTCTCTTATGACTTTTTTTATTACAGTCCACAAATTTGCCAGAGAAATAAATTGCTCTGTGCTTAATGAATCTTATTTGCACATTGATTCTTCCTGCTAATTGGAATGCAATGTGATTTCTTAATTCAGACTGAATATGTAACTTTTTTGTCGTGTTTCTAGTCTTGGTGATCAAAATATTTTTCTTCAGGCAGGTTTTAATTTTGCTATTTTGTTGCTATTGCAGTTAGTAACAAAGGACTCATAAGTTGCAGTAGAAATCATACAGCACTTTAAATGTGTTCCACAGCACAATACTCTAGTAGTATTGTGCTGTGCAGTAATGTAGTGCTCAATAGAATTTTAAAGTGAAACCTGATGGCAGTGTGAGGAAAGCTCAGGTGTGTGTTTTCACAAATAAGGAGCTTCCCCCACAACCTGGCTGAAGAGCAGGACAAAGGAGCGGGAGACTGAGTGGAGCCATGAGTCAAGGGGGACAAAAGAACATCTGCCA
>JAWLRI010000596.1:819331-862614 GCA_034781795.1 Crypturellus tataupa
AGGATGTGCTCGGTGGACTCTCCCTTTATTCGAATAAAGCTTTAAGATCTATGCCCGGTGGACTCTTCCTTTATTCGCATAAAGTCTTAGGTCTCCTCTGTCTCCTCTTTGGACATTTCACTTCTGGACAGCGAGAATTTTCCGCACAGCAGCCTGTGGATTCTATATCCTATTCGAAACAATGTTTCTGGTGGCAGATGGAGAGTAAAGTGTTTTAACTAATATATTCTCACCTCCTTTCTTGTTGCAGCTGTGTATGCCAAAAGGGCTTGCTTTCAAGACACAAGCAGATTCCAGAGAACCTCAGTTCCACTCTTTCATTATTACTCGTGAAGATGGCTCACGGACATTTGGATTTTCTCTCACGTTTTTTGAGGAAGTCACTAGCAAGCAGATCTGCAGTGCAATGCAGACATTGTATCATATGCACAATGCAGAGTATGACATTTTTCATACTCCACCCTCAAATGACAGAGATAGCTGCAGCAGCACAGGAGACTGCAATGGCACTTCTGTTTCAAAGCTACAGCGCTTTAACTCATATGACATCAGCAGAGACACACTGTATGTCTCAAAGTGCATCTGTCTGATTGCACCCATGTCTTTTATGAAAGCCTGTAAGAAAGTACTAGAACAACTTCACCAAGCTGTGACTTCACCTCAGCCACCACCTCTACCTTTAGAAAGCTACATCTATAATATTCTCTATGAGGTTCCTCTTCCTCCAGCAGGAAGATCGTTAAAGTTTTCAGGTGTTTATGGACCAATTATCTGCCAGAGGCCAAGCACCAATGAACTTCCATTGTTTGATTTTCCTGTTAAAGAAGTTTTTGAATTGCTTGGAGTAGAAAATGTGGTTCAGCTCTTTACCTGTGCCCTCTTGGAATTTCAGATACTACTTTATTCACAGCGTGAGTACTTGCTTTCTGTTTTTGTCTTGTAGTTGTAATGGTACAAGGGGATATATTTCATTTCTTGAATGATGTTTTACTACGGAGTATTTATTTTTTTTAATGACATTAATGTATTAATACATTCAGATGGATCTGCCTGCAGACTTTAATGTTAAGAAAATTTCTGTAGCTGCCAAGAGCTCCTTGCTTTGGATTCTGTTTTTAGACACCTGAATTTAAAGTTTTGGGCTTTCATATAGACAAATATTCTTGAACTGAAAGGAGAAAAAGAGAACTTGTCCTCTTTGTTGTCTCTTGTAAAAGTTATACTTTTGGACACACATCATGCTTTCTCTTGTTTTCTCTCCAGCTGCTTAGCTGAGTTCTTTTTCTATCTTTGCTGAATAACATGTATGCTTTGAAGAGATACATAGCTGTTTATGTAGATGGTTTGAAAGAATAAATAATGGGGCAAATATAATCTTTCATTTGTTGCACTAAAGTTTTTACTTCAAAAGAAAAACATGTGCAAAGGTTTAGTTTGAATGAATTTAAATTCCAACAGGTATTGCTGAAATCAAGTAACTAAATGCTTTTTAGAAAGGTTGGGCAGCAATTAAGGTGAGTTAGCATCTGTTTTTTTCAGTCAGTATGGTAATGGTAGTAATCTGTTTGCTGTGTTGATTTGGAAATGTCTCCTTATCTGGACATACTTGAAACCTGCCTGGATGTGATTCTGTGCAGTGCAGTGTGACCCTGCTTGTGCATGGGAGGTTGATCTAGATGATCTCCAAAGAACTTTCCAACCTTAATCATTCTGTGACTCTTGGGACTCCTTGGCTTGTTCTATATCCTGTTACTCTAGCACAACCAGAAGATGCAGAGTTATACCAGAAGATAATTTTTTTTCTCTTCTGTGTCCCATCCGTAAATGGTAGTGCAAACCCACCCATCCATAATGATGTGGATTAAAGTAGACAGATTATCTGCAATTTGATCACAATATTGTACAGCAGTGGCAAGGAAACCTAGAAGATCCTAAGATTAATTCTAAGATAACCCATAGTATTACTTCCATTTGTTAGTGTTCAATATTTACTTCTATTGAGTTATTTAATATATGCAGAATACAAATAGGAACTACTTATAAAGTATAATCTACAGTTATCAGTATTCAGTGCATCTATGTCTAAAATACAGATACGTCTACCTGTTAAGTGCATAGACTGAAGTCAAAGATGGATTTTGTTTGTATGGTCAAGGTGATAGCAAAATTGTGCTTGCAATATAGCAATAAAGTGTTATGTCTGTGTTCCACTGTATAAACACATTTTTTAACCACTAGAAGAAAACTGTAGCTGTTGAAATACAAAAATTTAAAAAATGCACCTCTGAAAACATTACTATTTTGTATTTAAGAAACAAATTGCCTTGCTTATTATTCCTTGAAATAACTACAAATACTTGCCTAGCAAACAAACTTATCTTTCTTTTTCAGTAATGGGCTAGACATTGTGTGGGTGGGGTTTAGAGAGTTTATGTGGATTTTTCTGCCCCACCAAAGGATAAGAAAGCCTTTGCCTAGCGTGTTGGAAGCACTAGGGGAAAAGCAGCACTTGGCTGTCGAAATGGGGTCTCTTGATCCACTCTCAGGCCACCACATTATATGTACTCTTTTCATTTGGGAATCAGTTACTGAATTCTGTTTCCACATTGCACTAAAAGGTTCAACCTTTTCCTTGGCACTTCCTAAATTAACCACTGCTCACACTCTTGGAAAGTCGCTTAAATAGGTCACGAACACGTTTATTTCTGTCGCATGCACTCAGGCATCTGGAAATCAAAGGGAAAGGATTAATGTGATGTAAGGCTTGTAGACTTGGATCTTTTTGACAGTTTGTTTCCACTGTTCCTCTTGTCTTGCACCAAATGTTGACCGAGTTGTGCTGCTGTACACCTGACAGGAGAGTCTAGTGTCAGTCAATAACTTCTCACAAATGGTTTCTATATGATTTTTTTTTTCTTTTTCTTTCTTTTTTTTTTTTCAGTAGAAGAAAATAATTTGTTTCCTGTCTTTGGACCTTCAGTTTTGACAAACTCTAGTTGTGGCACTTAATGCATTCCTAGCAGTAGTAGCTATGTCTTTTTGAGCTTTTACTCTCTTAAATATCTACCTTCTAAGGAAGGTAATTTCTGACTTGATTTAAAACATTTTTTTTCCAAGGGTGTTTCTTAACAATCACTTTTTATGTAATTTGCTAGTGCTGAGCTAGGGCCAAGGAATTTGGACAGAAATCCCTGCAGACAGTGGCACTGAGTGAGAGAGGGCTGGAGTCATGCCCTTAGGAGGCAGTTCTGGGTGGCATTACCAGAAATACCATGGACTTTGTATCTGTGAAATATATTCCATAGCTCTCTGTAGAGCAGGAAGAGCTCTTTGGAAAAGTGTGCATGGAGCTTTGACAGCTGTGCAGTCTGCTTGGAGCAGATGTTTCCAGGCAGCTAACAACACGAAAAATGAAATGTCATCTCCAACAGACTTCTCTGCAGTGTCATGTGAAACTGGAGGTTGGAAGACGTGGGTCCTGGTCTTTTTGTAGAGCTTACAAATGCTGCCTTCGTTCTCACTTTTCTTGTCTTTCTAGACCAATATCCCTCACTTCTGCTTATCTTGTCTGGGCTTGCTTGCTTTTTGCAAATCAACAGAAATGTCCAGGTATACTAGATAGAGACAAATAACTGATGAAAATTGCTTCTCGTATGCACAGTAAGGACCAATATAACTACACACAGCAGTTAAAGGAACAAATCAACCATATTTTAAGGCATGTGGTCATGTATAAAAAGTAGCAGATTTTACTTGCACATTGAGGAGTTAAGTAATTTTCATCCAAATAGCATAATAGTCATAGATGAGCTTCTCTTATCAGTGCTCTTGTCCAGTGCAAGGCAAAGTACCAAGATTTCATTTGTGCCAGAAAACTTCCCATAGCTAAGCATAGCCCAGTTTCAAAATAAGAGCAACACTACTGCAGAAATGCTTCTTCCTTCTCTTTATTTTTAATTCCCTTGTAGTGCTTTGGTACCACAAATGTGCTGCTTCCTTTTTTTTTTATTATTATTGTTATTTTTATTTTATTTATCAAGGCAAAACCCCACACCCTCTCCAGATAGTTACAACATAGGAAAAAAATCAGTTATTTTAATTCATTTTTAAAGACTTCTTGCTTTTGCCTTTTTGCCAATAGCTCATAAACTGCCTAAAGTTGCAAAATGCAGTTATTGTTACTGGAAGGCTGTGACAGTGCAGCCTGAAGAGTTTGGAATAACTCAAGCCATGTGGCTATCCAGGATCAAAGAACTGCATTTTCAGATAACTTGGTTGCAGGAGGTAACTGCTAAGTAGAGGGAAATCTGAATTATTGATGTTGCTTAGTAATTAATTTGAAAGGCTAGTACTAAAGTTAGCATAATGATAGAGAGATAATTTGAGTTTAAATTAGCCATCAGGATTAGACAGGCATTTTTGTGCAGTAGGAAATCACTGTTTCTATTCTGAGACTTGTTCTTTCAGATAAACAAACTGAATATGAATCAGCTGAAATATTTGTGCATCTATGGCTACTTTTAAAGTTCCTTTTAAAGCTGAGGAAATTAGAGTATGGAGTAAGATTCTTCTTCCCAAAGCTTATAATTAATTCATCACTTCCTTGCAGTCAGGCTGTGATTAAAGCTGTAAGCCGGTGAGTAACTGTAGGCAGATCCGTGGGTCCATGCAGAAGAGGGGTGTAGACATGCACTTCACCAGCAACTTGGCTACTGAAATTCGTTACCACCTACTGGCCCGCCCTCCCTGATGACTGTCTCCTCCGGATGCTGCTCGTAATGGTTACTGGGTGGTTCTCTAACTTCGATTCAGGAGAGCCGCTAGCAAAGACTTTAAATCATTTAAGCTACTCCAACTCTTTTTGACTGAAGGATCGCCACAACAGTTGCTGCGGTGTGGGGCAGTGGCAGATAACTCTGTGAAGCAACATTTTTCATTGGCGCAGACTGATCCGAAAGGAAAATTCTAAGAAAACTTAGATTGAAAATTTGTGACTGAAACTAGCAGAAATTGTACTGAGTTCTTGCTGGTGCAGATCCCAAAGAGTACAGCTTTTCAATGCAAACAAAATGTATCGTGAAATGCTAGGAACTAAATTTCTTGTCCTTTCCTTTCTGCCACCTGAAGTTTGAGTGAAGGATGGCAAGGAGCAAATTAAAGCCATAACTCTGAAACGGTGTATAATTGAGCTTAACTTTTCTCTGTTATATTTCCTTTTTTTCTTTTCCTTTTCTTCCTTCTGTTTTTGGTTACAATTAAATACTTCTGCAATATGATGAGAAATGCATCCTATATTTACATCTTGAACTGTATTTTATAGCATGACTCAAGGTAGGAATTGTTTTAGTCTTGTGAGCATCTTTTGTAGTCCTTCCAGCCTGGCTGCAAGAAAACCATTTGAATAATTTAGCAGTTGTTTGATTTAGACTCCTGAGTGCTTATGGTGTTGCATCCTGTATGATGCATATATATGTAAGTTTTATACATTTTAACTTCTGTGAAAAACTGCGACTGTGACTTTAGTCATACAATACAAAACATAAAGCTGAACCCTTTTCTTTATAGTTATTTCATTCCCAGTCCTGGGTTGCCTTTTATGTAGCATTCTTTACAGAAGTCTAAATTCTCATTTAAAAAAAAATGTTTGAGAGATACCAGATGCCTTGGGTTTCTTCCAAGGCTTACATAGAAAGATAGAAGAACAGAGAATATAATGCATTTCCAGCTTCTTTCTTAGCCCCCTAAAATACTTCTTCCATGCTCAAAATGGTGTTCCTGTATAACCCTTGTATAAGTAGCAGAGAGTGACTTAATGGATTCCAAGAATTAATTTGCTCATTTTCATATGCCTTGTGGAATGACCTACTTTGTGTTCAACTCTGTTTCTTCAGCAGATCGCACAAAAGTCTGGGTTTTCATTAAAGATGCTGCTCAGCTAGCTCTGGGTTTTGTGGTTTTTGTTTTAAGGCAGCCTCTTGTTTCTTTAGCTTAGATATGTTTGCTTTAGCTTAAATATGTTTGTGAAATGAATATTTTTCTTACTCTTTTTCAGATTATCAGAGACTGATGACTGTGGCAGAGACCATCACAGCACTAATGTTTCCATTTCAGTGGCAGCATGTGTATGTTCCTATCCTTCCGGCCTCCCTCCTTCATTTTCTAGATGCTCCTGTCCCTTACCTGATGGGATTGCACTCCAATGGGCTGGATGACAGGTCCAAGCTGGAGCTGCCTCAAGAGGTGAGAAGAGCTTGTTGTGAGAAGAGTGGTGTACAACTTTAGGGAAAGTGAGAAATGAGCTAAAAGGTTAATGATACCTCTAACAGCCATAGTGAAGTTCTTGTCATTTGTTGTCATTTGAGAATTTTATTGATTGGAGATGCCAGAGAAAATCTGATGAAAGTCATAAATAAAACCCTCTTCTAGAAATTGTATGTTATGATAAAGTTAAATTTAAATGATTTTTCTAGGTAGTCTTGCAGATTACAGGGATGACATTTTTGTGCTTCAAGAGACTGGTTGAGTCACCACAGAGTGACAATTTATTTAGCCCAGTCATGCTAGGAAGTGCAGCAAAGTGTGGTGTTAACTTACCAGCTTGGGCTGAAAAGTCACACAGCTGCTTCTGTGTGGGTGAGTGATCAAAACTTACTGGCTTCAGTGCAGTGCTCTGGCTGCTTCCTGCACAGCAGTAGGCTGCGTTTCTCTGCCCTGTGTTTCTGAGATGGGGTTGGTTTACTGGGAGCCAATTGGGCACGTGTCTAGGGTTTTCTTCTGAAATGAATACCTCAGCAGCAATATGTCAGCATCTGCTTGGGCAAACTCATGTTAAATGTGGTAGTACTCAGGAAGTCCTCCCTTGGAGCCTAACCCTGTTAATGCCAGATACCATGTAAGCTGAGCAAATGGTCCTTAAAGGCTCTGCAACTCGTACCATGGGACTGGGGCTACATTAAGGCTATGTAGAGGTATTTTATCTCTTCTCATGTCAAAAATACTCTTTTCATGGACCTAACAGGATAGAATTTAAGAGTTGATTGCGATGGTCAGGGAACCAAGAGCAGTTTGAGCGCTATCTGTGGCAGCATGGCATGTGTTGGCAGTAGGTGTAGCTTCCCAGAGGGGTAAACAGCCAAGTAATGGGGACATGCTGCTGATTACAGCATCCTGTTAGTGCTGGGATTTCTGTTGCTTCGTCTGGTCATCTTTTGTCTTCTGGTGTCATTTATATTACCAGAGAAGCAGAAATATGTTGGAGGAGAAGATGGATTTTTTTTTTTTTTTTTTTTTTTTTCTCAATACCAAGCAATGCTGAAACTTAGCTTGGCATAGAAAACTTCTTTAAAAAGCTCTATGAAACTAAAGATAAATTTGCAAACCTCTAGTCTGGTCACCATGCCAACATTGCTCTTTTTACTTAAAGCCACATGCTGATATGCTGATAGTTTTCATTTGTTTGTCCTGGCAATTTCAAAAGAAAAATGTTCTTCGAGTTGTTGTTCTTATTAGTCTCCTAAAGCTTTTATTAGTCTCCTTTTTCTTAATGTATTTTTACCCTCTTTCATTATGCACTGGCATCACTAATAACAAATTAATGTATACTTTTATACACTTGCTATGAAAATAGGCTGTTGCTTTGGTTGACTACGTTATGAAATTTTGGGTGCTGTGATGGCTAACAAATTTGTTGATGTTTGTTTTTGGGTTTTAGTTTTTTTTAGAGGGCAGATGGTAGAGAATACATAATATTAATGTGCCATAGATGTTTTTATTGTTATAAAACATTTTTAAAGTTTGTACTCTTTCTGTAAAGAGAACTTTCTCGTTTTAAAATGGCTGTAAAGCTTCCAATTAACACTTCTAATTTTTGAGCAGATGTCTCAACTGTATAAAAGGTAAATGCCTTTGAAGAGCTTTATCAGCTTACTCTGGAAATTTTAAAAAAGGTAGTGGTTTTTAACATATAAAAATAGATTGAACTGGAAGATCAAGGGATGGATTGTTTACTATTTCAAATCTACCTTTGTTGTCATTAGACCCTCAGATAACCTTAAAGAGTCAAATAAACTTGGTACTTAATTTCTGATATAGAAACTGACAAGGAAAGTACATAAAATGTGCCACAATGCAGCAGTAAAACATGTAGATTCTATTATTTGTACTTAAAGACAGATTTATTATCAGTATCAAAAGGAATATTAATACATAATGATGGTTATTGCCAAAATTTGGGATATATATGAAACTGTATACAGTTTTCCAGCTTATGTGAAGAGCTAATATCCAAGTCTTGCATCTAAGTGCTTGATACAGTAAGTCTCAGGATTTTCCTCCCTTATTGCAAAACATATATAAAGACCTGCTCTTTCGAGTTTATTCAGAATTTTACCGAGGGGGGGAAAAAAAAAATCAGAGTTTTCTTGTCCTTGTCTTGAAATAACCTAAACAGTATATTTCTGTTGCTAATACACTTATGTGGATAGATGAGACATCTGAGAACAAAATACTGTCTAATTTGGACAAGCAGCAGCAAAGTGAGCTTGAACAGAAAATATTATGATTTCTTGGTTGAAAGGCATTGTTGAAGAACGTGTATCTGTCTAACACCAAGGATGTTTCAAGGCTTGAAGACATGCTTTACCATGGGAATTTTGATTTTTTTTTCTTTTTTTTTTTTTTTTTTTTTTTCTCCTTTTCCCCCCACCTCGTAGGAACCCCAGCTATATCCTTGAACTTGCAGATGTAGATTAAAGTCTTTAGCAAATTAGCAAAGTCAATGCAAAATTCAAGTTTGGGCTAACCGTTGAGTGCCTCAGGAAAGAGTGCCTGATGGGAGATTCTTTGATGTTCACCAAGGATTTCCTGGTGGCCCAGTAAATTTGGAAAAGAAGCTCAGGACTTACTGTAGGTTTGAGCTTCTTGTACATATCAGCGATACAGCATGCTTCAAGTTCAACTTGTGCTCTTATGCACTTCTCTTTTTGCGGAGGGCTCTTTCTGTATGTGTGGCTGTCATTGTGGTTTCGCTAACAGCAGCATCTGAGGCCACTGAGGAACTTGGAGGAGAAAGAGGGTAAGTAGAAGTGATGCTAAAATAAGATTCTGCAGAAATTGAAGAGAAAGGGGAGAGCGCATAGCTCTTTCAGATGTTGCTGGCAGAAGTGTGGCTAGTTTATCGGCAAGGTTGATCCAAAAGTGGTTAAACCAACTCTCTTGCAGATCACAAACACAGCAAATAGTAGGGTAACACAGTTTTTTTTACTGTTTCTTTGAATTCCCTTATAAGAAATTTTTGCAGTAGCATTGCAATATAATCTAAGTAGGCAAGTTGATCTGGGCCGTTTCATGCTACTGGATTTACATATGTGCATTTTGCTACTCATGTGCATCTTGCTACTCTTGCTATTCAAGAGAATGGTGAAAATTAATCTTAATTTGGGTGAAATTGAGTCTTCTAGCACTTTTTAAGTTAAACAAAAATAGTACCTTGTTTAAAAGCTTGTTTTTAAGTAAGTGATTCCAAGGATATTGCCTTTTCCTTGAGAAAAGATAAATGATGGATTTTTTTTGCACTTAGAGTTTATTTCTCTGCTAATATAATAATGATATTGATTCCCAGTGTTATTATTTTGACCATTTAAAAGATGTTAGACTAGATTTTTGTATGTGTTTTTGAAAAATCTTTTTTCTTTAGGTGTCAGCATGTCTAGATCAGGCTGATCAGGATAATGATAATTATAATGACTGTTTTTGTATGTGTGTTCACACTATCTGCTTTTTTGACAAGCCTTGATAACAGGGCAGATTTATAGAGTTTAGTTTTAAGTTTTCCTCCACTTCAATGTTAAACAACAGCTTTGATAGTTAAATTCATGTTTCTGATGTAAAACAGCTTTTAGCTGTAGCTATTGCAGATTCTGGTTTGGCTTGAGAGCAGTAGTGCTAACAAATGCAGAAGGTCACTATGTGCTTGCAGAAATGGAGCAAGAGCTTCTCATAGATTTCAGGACCGCTGTCAACACTTCTTCCACAAGCCTTGTGACCTTGTATGTGCTTAAAATAAATAAAAATAAAAAGCACATATGCACCCATAGGTACATGACTTATTTGCATTAAGTGAAGTGCATAGTTATTTGCAAGATAGGACATAAAGCACAACAATGATAAGTACTGTAGGAATGCTGTGGTTGAATGGCTTTGAGTCTTTCAGCATTGTTTGAGCAGGAAAAAAAATAGTTATATTTCAATCTGAATGCCTAGGAGGGGAACAGAAAACCTATAGGCAACCTGTAGCCGGAGCACCTTGGCCGACAGCTTGGCCAGTGGTGATGGTGGTATCGATGCTGATAGCTCTGTGTTGTTGCAGGCAGCTGTCTGTGTACAATGTAGCTATGGACTAATGCTTAAATTAGAAAGTATTTCCTCTGTAGGATGTCACTGGGGTGGGGAGCTTAGTCATTGTTCAGTGAAAAAGCTGTTTCTATCTAGATATCCTTTGGGTAGAACCCAAATCATTTCCCCTGTATTTTAAGTGAAAGGAAGGATATGGGCCTCATTCAGGCATTGCTGAATGTGTATGGGGTTTGGACCCTTATTATACTGGAGGTCAAACTAAAGAAATACAGTTGTGTTCTGGCTTTGGAGGCAGTCGATGTAGACTGGAGGCCATTGAACCAACTGAAAGTTTTGCTGTTGGCCTCAGAATCAGGCTTTAGCATCTGATACAGGAACACTTGCATACACGTTTCTAAAGTCTGTAAGACTTGCACCTTTAAACACTATTATTTGTGATTATATAAGCTTCCGTGTGAAGAAGACAAGTGTTTAAACTTGGCATATGACAGCCTTGTTCCTTAGCATAGTGTCCCAGGAGGGTTGTTCCATTGTTTGAGATGCTTTGTGTCTCTCTTAACAATCTGCAAATGATTTTATATAATGTAGCCTTCGGAGGTTTTTCTCTTAGTGAGAAAAGTAATACCTGAGCACCAATTGAAAATTTATTCCAGTGTTCCAGACAAAAAAAGTTGAATGACATTTTTTTAAAAAAAAAAAAAAAAAAAAAAAAAGTCTCCTAGTTCACTTCCTGAAAGAGTTTCTTTATGCGTCTGTCCTGCTATTTCTCAGAGAGCTTGTGGCTCCTTAAAAAGTTTTTGTTTTCTCCTTAGCATGGATTGGCAGGCATCCTGCTTGGCTTCAAGGCTGTATTGTCTTGGTGTCTGGGATAACATTTGCTGGCTCCCTTCTTTGATGATTTTACTCATGCTTATAGCAGGGTCTTGGGAAGGTCCTGCATTCATGTGTTTGCCCCAAACACCAGAGCTCTCCTGATTTTAGAGGCTACCCTAGTGTGCCTGGTGTTGCTTTGGATGAGAAGCGATGGTGGGCAGCCACAGGCCCAGCCTGCTGCTCGAGCTGCCTTGCTAGGTGCATGCAACACTTACTGTGTTGGTACTGTATCTTTTTATTTTAATGTTGAAATTCAAGCGATGGAGCACAATAGATACATGTTTAAGGAGAACTGACATCCTAATTCTGTGGAAATGTTGACAGACTGAGTGTCACAAGTATTTGGGGGGGACATTTTTTGCAGCAGCAACTTACTTAAATGAAAGGGTCTCACCAAGTGCCGCTTATCTTACTCTGCCCACAATTTAGTCTCACAATAAAATCCTGCCCAAACTTTGTCCTCTTATTGCTTGTGCATTTCACTCACATTTCCAGGGTTGCCCATTGTTCATGCAGTGTGATTGAACCTGTTCAGACTCCTTCTGTCTCGCTGAATATTGAGAGCCCTTTCATCCTTCTGGACTTACTGGGAAACCATAAGAGATAACTGAGTATCTGTTAGGTCTTGTGCCTTGGTTTGTGTTGTTGCTGCTAAGCTGTAATGGAACCTGAGTTCATGTGTGCCCACTAGAATAACCTGGTGACTCTGTTGAAAGTACTGTCAAATGTTGGTGAAAGGATTTTAGAGAGGGACAAACTAAATGGCAGTGTGACAGTTACCATAATTCTTTAGTGAAGAAAAACTTTGCTGTTTCTACAGAAAATTATATTTCTTCTGCACACTTAATTTTCCAAACATAATTCATGCGTTAAAGGGATTCTGGCTATGGTGTGTTTAATATCATGAAAGCAGTTGATAGAGATTTTGCAATGCAGAAAACAAAAGAGGAGAAGAAAAAAACCCAGACACAGATAAAACATGGTATTTGTTCTTGATTCTAATGGTATCTCATTCTACATTTAATCCCAGGCGAACTTGTGCTTTGTGGATGTAGACAACCATTTCATTGAGTTGCCAGAAGACTTACCGCAGTTTCCAAATAAGCTTGAGTTCATTCAGGAGATATCAGAGATACTAATGGCTTTTGGAATCCCACCTGAGGGAAACCTTCACTGTAGTGAGAGTGCCTCCAAGATGAAGAACCTTAGAGCATGCGACATAGTTTCCGATAAAAGAAATGGGAACATAGCGGGATCACCTTTGAATTCCTGTGAGCTTCTGAAGGAAAATGAGACCATTGCAAGGCTCCAGGCCCTCGTGAAAAGAACAGGTGTGAGTCTAGAAAAGGTAAGCTAAGAAATTCTGCTCATCCTCTCTGGAACTGCAGTAGCCAATTGCCTGAGGTCATGACTGGAAGATGGGTTTCTCTTCACTGGGGAAAAGCTTTTTGGGTTTTTGTGTGTGGATTTTTTTTTTTTTTTTGGGGGGGGGGGGGGGAGTGTTCTGTTTTTGTTTTTCTTGCATCACAGAGCCTAGGGAAATATCTGTCTGCCAAGTGTTTTTTCCTTTTCTTTTTTTTTTTTCTTTTTTTTCTTCCAAGATAATGTGTCTAAAAATATACCTTACCTCCTTTATTCTTGCTTTTCAGGTAATTTATTCTACCGTTATGTCATTTTCCTTAAGTTCATCTGGCCTAACTTGCCATTCAGTTAATCACGAAGTTTAAATCTCTTTCTGTGACATCTCCATGGGCTTGTGAATGCTTGTGGCTTTTTTGATTTCTCCTTCTAGACACCCAGTTCTAGTCAAGATTGATGACTGAATATCTGAATCTTTTATTTCTGTGGGGGTTTTTTGTTTTTGTGTTTTTGTTTTGTTTTAAATGTTGACCTGCATATCTGAAAATGCTTTTTCTTTCATAAAGATTACTGAACTATGTAGTAACAAGTTGTGTGTTATGTTGCTAAGGACTTGGGTCTCAGGAAATTGGCTACTAGGCATATATACTTTTGACTGTACATATCTTAATTTGGGAGCTAGTATTTATTAAATGTTAACAATACTAAATCTGGATTTTTATTACACAAAGAAATACATCCCTACCTACAGATGGTAGAAAACAGCAATACTTATGCAGATGAATAAAGGGTAAAATAAAGTAAATAATGTGATATGTGTGGTTATTTGAATGGGTATGGTGTTTTTTGTTGTTGAGAGTATCCAGTGCAACCAGTACTAAAGCCAGGATATGTCTTACTGAAATTTTAACTTCTTTATGCAAGGTTTTTTTTTTTTTTCTAGTTTCTTTGATATTGCTATTTTTATTGCAGTGCTTGAAATAGAGGGACGCGTGGTTGTTAAAGTATTGATTCGAGGCATAGCAACTTAATTGACAGATCAGATCTTGCATACTCAACCGTAAAACAATGCAGTCTTTGTTTCCTTACTCACTTAGCTGGAGGTGCGAGAAGAGACCAGTAGCAAAAAGGATCTTAAAATCCAGTGTGATGAAGAAGAGTTCAAGATTTACCAGCTGAATATTCAGATTCGTGAAGTTTTTGCCAACCGTTTCACACAGATGTTTGCAGATTATGAAGTATTTGTCATTCAGCCCAGCCAGGACAAGGAATCTTGGTTTACCAACAGGGAGCAGATGCAAAACTTTGATAAAGTAGGTTGAAATAAGATGACCCAGATCAATTTAGAAACTGAAGCTATGATCCCACAAAATATTCCTGTATGTGTGTAGCAAACATTCTTATCCCTTAGGGAAACACAAAATCCAATTCTTCAAATTTTATTTATCGTCTTTATTGGAGTAACACTGGATTACTGGAGATAAAACAAGAGATGAATAGTTGATGTGGCTGCGGGCTGTGTTGCAGCACAGCATGCTAGAAAGCTAATCAGATTGCCTTGAAATTATGTGAAAAGATTTCAGCAAACTTAAGTTGTAAACCCAACCACAAGCATCCACATATGCAATATTGTTTTTGCTGTTTGCTGGAACTCTGTGAAAATGGTTATTAAAATCAAGGGAATGCTAATATTGCAACTTCAGAGTTACTGTGCTGTAGTAACTCAAACTAAGGGGTTTTTATAGACTGTTTCAGAGATGGAATTAGTATGTGCAGTGAAACTAGCCTTTGAGTGGCTCCAAAGCACTTCAATATATACTTGAATAGAAAAATTGTTGAGCTTTGGTCATATCTCTGCAGACTCCCAAACATACTTTTATCTCTTGTCTGCTAGGCATCTTTCTTGTCGGACCAGCCTGAACCGTACTTACCTTTCCTCTCAAGATTCTTGGAGACCCAAATGTTTGCATCTTTTATTGACAACAAGATTATGTGTCATGATGAAGACGAAAAGGACCCGGTTTTGAGAGTATTTGATTCTAGAGTGGATAAAATTAGGCTGCTAAATGTTAGGACACCAACTCTACGCACATCCATGTATCAGAAATGCACAACCATTGATGAGGCTGGTAAGGATAATAAGCCAATTCCTTTGACACATAAGAGAAGAAACCTAAATTGTTGGTTCTCTTTATTGTATATGTTAGTTTAGCTAATTTTTTAACACATCAAAAATGTATTGAAGAAGTGTAATGCTTAGGTGGGGAACTAAATGTTATGATGGAATAAGTCTTGTATAGCAATCTGAGATGAAATTCATGTAAAGGATAATTAAACTCCATTTTTCTGCATGCTTAGTGTAGAAAATAAAATTTGAATTTAATAAGGTGGTGAATGTGTTTCTCCTCTTGGTGGCAGTAATTTGATGTATAACGTATTCTGGTAAAAGTGTCCCTGTTAAGATTAATAAGAAAATTCCTTCTCATAAATTTGAAATCTGCTTTTAGTTGCAGATGTTTGATTATAGTTGACTTCTGATTTTTTAAGAAATACATTCAAGGAATTTATTTGTTTTATTTCAGAGAAAGCTATTGAACTGAGGCTAGCAAAAATCGACCACACTGCAGTCCACCCCCACTTGCTGGACATGAAAATTGGACAAGGAAAATATGAACTTGGATTTTTTCCCAAGCTTCAGTCTGATGTCCTTTCCATTGGACCAGCAAGCAACAAGTGAGTAAGCTGGGAGGTCTGGTGTGGGATCTTGGTGAGATCTATAAAATAGTGCTAAAACTGAGATACTAGAAAGCAAATCTGCCTTTTTTAACTGAGAAAACGTAAAGATCTTTTCAATATCTCTGCTTGTAGAAGCAAATTTGCTTAAGAAAGCTGAAGTTATGTTTGAAGTTACTTTTAAGGACGGTTGATTTATAAACACATCCTATTGAACTTTAGGAGCTGGCAGATGTTTTAGGGGCACCTTATAAGAAAGCTTTTGAAAAAAGAGGAAAAAGTAACAAATTGTAACATATCGTAAAAGGAGGGAACAATACAAACCAGGTGGTTGTGACCTTACTTTCTGTGGGGTTCTTTGGTATTTAAGGCTAGCTGCTTCTACTGAGGTATTTTGTGTATGTGTGCCTATGTTTGCAGCGATGCTGTCTGGTGTGTTTGACATGTGACAAGTTCAATAAACAGTAAGATAGAAACGTTGTATTTTCCCCCATGGCCACTGCTTTTCACCTAAGACTTGATCCCAGCTAGATGATATTCTTGTTTTCATAGGTGGACAAAGAGAAATGCTCCTGCACAGTGGAGGCGGAAGGACAGACAGAAGCAACATACAGAGCATCTGCGTCTTGACAACGACCAGAGAGAGGTGAAAACTGTTCCAACTGCAGCCATCTTATTTTTATTACATAAATAATGCTCTCTAACCTTTATGGAAAACCCAGGCAGTCAACAACAGTTCACCTCTGCCCTGCCCTTGTTTGAACGTAGTAAAAATGAAGTTCCTAGTCCTTCATTGGCCAAAATAATTTATTTCCCTAATTCTAGAAGTTAGCTCAATTTTACATGAGCACAGGACAAAAGTCTTATCCCAAGAATGTGCGTGTGTTTTTTAATAATAATAAAAAGCAAGATTAAGCTTCTTCCTCCCTCCTTTAACGTTTTTAGCCTTTTTCTAAATAGGTTAAGACAATGTTTTCAAAATGAAGTATCTCTGATTTTATAATTTTTTCCTTTTGGAAATGAGTTAAACTGCACTTCAGTATACTTTTTTTTTCCAGAGTGTTTTTTCTGGTTTGTGCAAATTGTACTGAAATGTCATCCATGTCACTTAAAACCACATATTTGAACGAAATCTGCCTGATTTAAAGGTCTTCAAATAGTTTCTGGATTTGACATGCTCCTTGTGCTCCACTAATTCAAAAGTACTTTTAACTTAGAAGCAGAAAGGAGCAGCAGTTCATTCATAACCTAATTTCCACTTTCAACAATTTTGATGCTTGGTATCCAAAAACTCTAGGATTTCAATTAAGTAATTGCAAATGCAGACATTTTTTAGTCTTTTTAGCTAACTGCTCACTAATTGAGTTATTGTGTCACACTAGGCAAATAATTTCTTAAGAATAAAAATTGCAATTACATTCACAGGTGAGGGTATCAACTGTCAAGTAAGTCTCTGCTGACACTTGGAGTTTTACTCTATATTCTGTATATTCTATATTCTGTAAAAATTGTTGTTTGTGTAATTGTCCCTTCTCCTTAGCAGACCAGAAACTTTCCCATTAAGCCTGAAAGAATTGGGAGGGAACCCTTCTGATGGGCCAGTAAACACAGGGAATCAGTTTGAGCAGGAGGCAGTGGTCACAAAATGCAGTGTTGCAAATTTTAGACAATTTGAAAGTTTGGGATAATGGACAAAAATCTGTGACATTAAGGCTTGACAGCTTTTAACTGCAAATTCTCTGTGCCCGATGAAGGGTAGAGTTCCTGCCGTCTTTGGGTGTGTGGGGTGTTTTTGTTTTGTTTTGTGTGTTTGGCTTTATTTATTTATTTATTTATTTTATTTTTCAGCTTCATTACTTACAAATTTTTATGTTGAATGTTTGGGAATTCTGTACTGTATCATGTCTTCACTCTTCTTTTCTGTTTTGCATGCCTGCTTTTATTACTTCATATGTGCTTACCACTTTCACTTAACCTGATTTGTCTGGCTTTTTGCTGCCAACTTGTCCTGCCAGCACCTGGACTTTTCCATGTCAGAGCTTCAGTTGCAATTATGTTTAGCCTGGGACCAGCATGATTGGCCTTTCAGGCCATCTATAAAATCTATGTCAGAGCATTACCTGGTATGTCAAATGCACAATATGACTATAATCATAGTTCTGGATAAAGATGCATAGCATAAATGTTAATAGTGTAAATAACATAATAGCTATTTAGTGCCAAATTGATGGAGAAAGTATGATTTTCCCCCTCTTGGCAAGAATCATATTCTGATTGATAAATGCAATCCTGTTTACAAATTCCTCAGTGAATTATTTCAATATCAGCTAGGGAAGTAACCTACTAATGTGGAGCATGTACCATGTATTTTATCAGAATCTGTGCAGGACTTTCCCTTTATCTTTTATTCACAGTCTTTTGAGATTTGGGTTTTTCAAACGGTGTGGTGTTTTTTTTTTTTTTATTATGATTTTTTAAGTTATTGTTTCTATGATAGAAATTTTGGCAATTTTTTGATGGAAGAAGCAGGAGCAGAACAGTTCTCCAAAATATTGTGAGATCAGGAAATCACTTGCCCTAAAATGCAGATAGTCTGCAGCTAAGAGCTGCTACAGTAGCATTTTGCAGCTGCTTCCTGAGAGCCTGTGAAAATGGTGGGAAATGGCAGACTCTCAGAAATGCAGGGCATAGCGTAAGTCTTGGATTTTGTCAAGGTCCAGTTAGCGTGTGTGGTGGTTTTTTTTTTTGTTTGTTTGTTTTTTCTTTTTGCAGTCCACATGCCGACCAGAGTCAGCTGTTTCAATAGTTTTGGTTTAGGTAATTTTTACAAGCTTTCATTTTATATTAAAAAATAGCGAGAATATTATCGGCAATGGGGGGAGTAATTAAATGTCTATGCATCTAAATATCCTTGGCAGTTTTTGTTGTGTTTGTGATGTTCAGTAACCTGTGTTTTAATGCTAATCAAACTGTATAAAAGAATTTGAACTCTAGTGAAAATATCTTGACCCAATATTGTTTTGGACTAAAAAAAAAAAGTGATGGGGGGAACTCCTTTGGAAGATGTGATTCATTTCTTATGATCCACAAGGGAGGGCTGGAAAGGTGTTTTGTAATTCAGCCATATACAAAGATTTTTCACTTGCTTTTATCTGTATTTTTAACTTTTCTCCTCCCACACAGAAATACATCCAAGAAGCCAGGAATCTGGGCAGCACTATTCGGCAGCCCAAACTGTCTAACCTCTCTCCTTCGGTAATTGCACAAACAAATTGCAAGTTTGTAGAAGGTTTATTGAAGGAATGCCGAAATAAGGTAATATGTGGAAACCATTACTTTTCACCTCATATCTAGCTTTGCTGAGCTATTTTTTGGCTAATATAGTTGAATATATTCTGCTTTCATTTCTGCTTTATGCATGCATCCTATTTATTTGCATAGCACTAGCATATCAGTGAAGAGATGTGTATTTAAAAATCTCTAAGGAGCAGGAATTTCATCAAGCAGACCAGTGTATTTGACCATATATTTGAACAGGTATTTGTCCGAATTAAGTGTCGCTGTTTATAGTGATATACTAAAGAGTATTCTTAAATAGACACTTTCATTTTCTTGTCAGAAGTCAGTGGGGAAAATACAGTGATTGTATAAAACTTTTGTCAAACCAGACAAAACTAGATTTCACTTTAGTTTTGTGTGTATAGAGTTATCCAAATAATATCCTTCAGTTAATGTCAATGAAAATTGTGGAAATAAAATTTACACTTTCACTGTAGGAATGCAGTTCTAATTCCTATCGTGAGCTTCCCAATAACAAAGAGATGAAAACACCAGGGAGCAAGAAGCAGCTTGGAGTATCAACATTAAAATACTAATAGTGTCCCAGCTAAATCTGTGCATAAGTGCCGAAGGGAATGTTAATCCTCTTAGACTTGCTGTCGATAGCATCAAAGATGAAGGATCATGGACAGTGAGAAATGAAAAGTGCTCCTTTTGTCATTTTTCCCTTCAGGTAGCTGTATGATGAGTATATTGTGACTGGTAGATTGGTGAGGGTTGGTGAGAGGTTTTTCAACTAACACAAAAGTATGTATGAATTCTGCGCCTGCAGCTTGGCTTATGGGAGGACACCCAAGGCCTTTGATGCAGGGGCTTGCTGCTTAAGCCTCTGGCTTGTCAGAGTGGCCTGCTAGTCCATGTTTTTTTGGACTACTCTCCAGACTAATGTGCCTGTTTGCCGGTCCTTGTATCTGGTGTATACATACACGCAGTTGTAGTTACTATTGTGTGTTTTCTTGTTTGTTGTTTAAAAAGTGTGAATGGTCTTGGACATTCCTGTATAAAAAGTAACAATCTTTCCTGTGCTGTCCTTTTTGAGACCAAGAGGATGCTGGTTGAAAAAATGGGTCGAGAAGCAGTGGAACTAGGTCATGGTGAGGTGAATATCACAGGTGTGGAAGAGAATACCCTGATAGCCAGTCTGTGTGATCTCTTGGAAAGGATATGGAGCCATGGTCTGCAGGTCAAACAGGTAAGGAGCAAATATTCCTGTGTGTTGCAGAACATACCTTTTGAAAAAGGCCAGGTTAGGTCTGTCCTGCCTCTCCTTCTGGAAGTTACAGTGCGTGTATATGAACATGTGTTAAATACCTGTATGTCCTCAGCCTTTTATATGTCAGTTAGTTTCCTTGTCTGTCTCTGCTTTTTGCAAAGGGATATATGCAAATTTACATGCAGATGTGTCTAACGGGTAAACTATTTGAAATATTTGCTTTCCATTTAACCATTGCTGCTGCTACTGTTGTTCTTAAATAGGATGATAAACCTATTTCTGTATTCTCAATACTTTTGCTATTGTAGGTGCATAAGCTTTAAGGTAGTGTACAGTAAAGGTACAGCTGATGGGATGTGGTGTGGGGTCTTTATTCTCATGAAAGATAACTTCATTTCGGAAAGTAAAACTTTTGCTGTTTTGGTTCTTCCTGGATGATGTAGATATAGCTGTGTGACGTTTGCAAGATCACTAGGTAGAGGTATTGTTTTTCATATGAAAGGAATGATTGTTTCTTTTGCTTTTCTGTTTGGAGTTGCTTGTGGGATTAGATGGAGTGTGGGAGGCTTATATCCTTTCCTACTTATATAAAGGAATAGCAAGAAATAAATGTACATAACCTAGGTAGACCTAGTTCAATATCTCTACTTCCAGCACCCAAGCACCCATCGTATTTTACATCTACTGTCCTTCAAATGGTATAGCAGTAGTTTCTCTATGCAAAATTTATTGTCTGACTCTCTCCCTTCCCTCTTGTATATCACTTAGGATAGAAGCTGTACTGCTTTCATCTTAGAAGACAGAGCATCAGTATACTCTGCTTCAACTCAGATTTGGGCCTTTCAGACCAGCAGACGGTCAACCCTACATAAGGTTAATGCTTTGGATTGATTGCAGATGTTGGCAAGCAGTGCTGAATGGTCTGTTGTGGTAGAATAAAGAGAGGCCTGACGGAGGAAGTGCAGTGCATCCAATACTATGATCCACAGTAAAAATGCACTACTAATTCTCTGTGTATTCTGGCCTTTATTAAATATGCAAAAGCCTGCTGTCCTTTACATTGATACTTATTTTTCAATAACGAGCCATGGGAGACTCTTCTTTTTCAATTGACCATAGTAATGAAGATGGCTTCCCTTCCACCAATCCATGCTTTTAGCTCTTCCCTGCTGATGAACCCTGTTGCTCCTACATTAGCTATGTGAATTGACACCCTTTCTTTGCCCAGACTGCAGCAGTGCAGTTGTAGAAAGTAGGGTCTGATGGCCAAAGTAGTCTAAACTTTCAGAGAGTCTTGGTTGTTCCCTTACCTGTTCTGTCCTGCTGCTTTCCTTGGTCTGTCTTCCTTTCCCTCTTGGGCACAGTTGACATCCACATTGCTATGCGGTAAGGTTAAAGGAGAGTAACATGATGTTAAAGGAAAAGGACAGATAAATGCTGCATGAGTTCTTATGTTCATCCTGATTGTTGACATCTGTTTGCTGCAGGATCTTTTGTTTGTTCTTTTATGTGATCTGTTGCAGTTCTTAGCACAGCCACAAGCTGCTGAACGCTAGACTGTGTGTGTATGTGTGTGTCTTTCCAGAAATGACATTCTGGCTGTAAGCAACTCTGGTGAATATTTTCATGCTTTTAAGACTTGTGTTTTGGCTTTCCATGTTAGATCTGTAAGGTATATGTATAAGACATAGAGCTTCTCTGTGTGTATATTTTTTAGCTTTGCCACTAAATGCATATTTTTGATACATTCGTGTTGCAAGAATGAATTTTAACAGATGCTTTCATTTTATATTCTGGAGATAAGCCACTTCATTGAGTAGGTCTAATACCTTGGCCTAATGACCCCATGGCCATTAGTTCTTCATGTTAACTGTGGACTGCACGGTTGAACTGATCAGTTTTTTTTGTTCGTTTGGTTGTTTTCTTAAGTATGGTGGTGGCTTGTTTGTTTGTTTCTAACTTTCAGAGTGGAACTGTAATTTCTGCACTTCCAGAAAGCAATATATTGGTGTTTTTAAAATAAGTTGAGAGTATTGAATTAACTTTGACTGAATTACTTTACAGTCATAGTTTCTTTTTGCATAAAGTTGTAAATAGAAATATGGCCTTGTAGTATGACTGCTCCTCTAAAATGCAGAGTTGTTAAACTTTTGTTGGGAATTCCAATTAATAAAATAGCTTAGGAAGATGATAATTAATACTGATGAATTTCATGAGTAAATAATAGCAATTGATGTACTGGAGAGCCCCTGTGCAAGTACTGATACCTTCTGTGGCTTTAAGGTGAATTCAAGGATCTTGTTAACACATCAGAGAACAATTTCCTCATTTTCTGCTTAAGCACCAGCTGTTTAAGAAAGCAACAAAATTGGTGAGACTTGAACCTTTACAGTCTTATCAAATCCTAAATAATTAACTCAAAATTTTAATTTTTAAGTTGTCTTGATAGAGCAGAATATTGTTACTGATAAACTTTCGTTGTCCTGTCTGTGTTTTGGGTTTGTTGTGTTTGTAATTGCCCGAGGAACTTGAGGGATATTTTTTTTTTTTGAGGTTTTGAAAATGGATAACATGTATCTGTAGCCCTGAATTGCCCTGAAGGGAATAGGTGTGCATACCTTGGTCCAAGGTGGCTTACTCAGACTGTTCCTGTATCTTTTGCCAGTTTGTTCCCGAAGATACAGGGAGAAAGATACATGTAGGTTGCAGCATTGTACTGAAAACTCTGCTCATATGTATGGCTCCACAAGGCTTTAAATGTTTTTCTTTGTTTGTTTTTTTGTCATCTTGACGAATTATGAGAAATGAAACACAGCTGACTGATCTGTTATCTGAATCATTAGACTCCAAGAGCTTTGACTGCTTTCCTTTCTGCAATTTCATCCTCTTTTGCAGCTCCTGAGCACCTGCAACTTTAGTTTCTCATTTTTGTTTTTAACAGTGACTTTAATAGGGGAAAGCATACATTAAAGCAAGCTTTTTTATGGCTGGTGCTTTCAGATGTGTTATATACTTTTTAATGTTGCTGAAATATTAAACACAAGATTTCAATTGAAATCTACTTTTAATTTTAGGGAAAATCTGCTTTGTGGTCTCATCTGTTACATTACCTAGAAAACAGGCAGAAAAAAGCTACATCAGGCAGCTTCAGTTCCTCAGGTAAGATTGGCTTCTACTAGAAGAAGCTGATTTAAAAACTACAAGTAAGATCTCTGCAAATTTGCACCATGCAAAAACTGTTTACCTGGAAATACTGTTCCTCAATGTAACTGGATAAAGTATTCTATTCCTTTCAGAGTTAATGTGGATCTGCTGTATTGTCATAAGATGTTTTGTGCAAAATGAACCTGCTGGGATTGAGCCAATTTTTTCACAGCTGTTACCAGACTCCTGCAATGGTTAAAGCTGATGTTTCAAAATGAAGCCTTAAGATGGATCTGCTGTCATAGGTCATCCTCCCTGTGACATGTAGCTACTGCATGGCTGGCTAAGAGTCTCTGGAGGTTCAGCTGTGCAAGAGCTTCCGCGTCACTGCTAGAGGCAGGTGGCTAGGGGAATACACCTAGGCATACCAGGTTGTCTGCTGTGTTCTGAAGTTAGTTACTCTGTCTTAAAAGCCAGCTGTGCCAGTAGGCTTGCTGTGGTAGAAAGTGATTCAGAACTGTTCATAGTCACATTAATGTCTCAGAACTGTTCAGGATCACGTTGATGTCCTATATCAGGTATTGAAGTAAAAATTTTCACTTACAATCTGTTATAATTTCTAAAATGGATAAATACAAAATGTTTTCATTTACTTAATAGTGATGTTGTAGAAGTGTGCAGAGCGATAGATCTGATGTGCAGTGTACTAAGTCATTTATCTTTTTGAACACAGTATTCTCTCAGTGCTAGATAGTTTTTTCACATGGGTAGAAGAAATAAGGTCATTTTTAGAAACTAATAGGCGATTAGTATATGTTTTAAGCTATTTGATGTCATACCAGTTCCAGATGAAGCAAATCTCATTAATGTGTTAATGCTCAGAGTGTGTTGATCTGCATCACTCTGTGTAGTATATCGGATTATGTTGTGTTTGAAATGGAAGTATCTACACAGTATCTACTGGGATAGAAGCTGTGAGCCACTAATAGCAGAAGAGTGCAGCATGGACTGCAACTTACATGGTTCTACTAAATCCTTTTATAATAAATGCCCTTTCAACATGCGATTTGATGATAATTGATCTTCTCTTTTTTTTTTTTTTTTTTATTATTGACTTAAAAATCTTGAGATGGATTTCTGCTAACAAGAAACTTCTTTGTTCATCTAAATTTAGGAATACTTCTTGATTCAGAAAGGAGAAAGTCAGATGCCAGCCCAGCTATGTCACCTCTTAGAATTTCTCTTGTCCAGGATATGAGGTTCGTTTGAACTATTAAAAACATAAACCTATGCGATTTGCACATTTATTTCTATGCATAATGTCAGTACCATACAGAAAAGCTGTGTGTTTCATATGAAGGGTGGGAAATCATCTTAAAATATGTAGCAGACCTTTTTGGAAACTGTTTTATCTGGAGTAGATTAAATCATCACTGTTTAAGCTGGTAGAAATAGCCTGACACTTTTTTTTTTTTTTTTTTTTTTTTTTTTTTTTTTTTTTTTTTTTAAGTATTCTGTACTGCCTTATTTCCAGGAAGATATGGGTATAGCTTACATTTCCCTAGTTAGTGCTAAGCTGGTTGCATAGCTTTGAGCTCATTCTTGCTTCTCAGTGAGGAAGGCTGTTTAAAGAACTTACTATTTTAAAGATTGGATTTTCCTGACACTGAATGTTATAGCATGAAAAAAGTATGTGTAACTAACTTTTGTTAGGTGTGCTTTTTTCAGTGTATAAAAAAAAAAAAAGCAGCCTACCACTTCTTAATTCATTTTGAAAGTTTTTTTTCTCTCTCCCTTTTTTTCTTGCTAATGTCTAATTTTTTGGGAGTAGGAAGGAGTGGTCTGATGATTTTGAAGGGACACACTTGTTCACTTTTCAAATACACCGTTTATGACTTGTTTGTTAGAATAGCTGCTATTGAGCATACAAAGACAGAATTTAATTTTTCAAAGTGCTCAGCTGTAAACATTGCAGTGATAAGGTCCAGAATGATTCTTAAATCATGTAGCCATTGGGACTGGTTTAGAATTTTGTAAATAGGACACTGCATTGCAGATATTTCCTTTTCAGTCTCTTGTTCTTTTTCAACTAGTTATGCCGGGAATTTGGATACCGACAAGTACTTAGGTGACTGCTGTATCTTTTTATGATAATTTGCCATATTTTTCATTTTTAGTAAAATTCATGTTGTAGCCTAGTGTACTTCAAGGATACTTTAATTTTTTTAAAAAACACTAGGAAACATTTTTCTCTTGTTTTTTTGTCTTTTTTCAGGCACATACAGAACATCAGTGAGATCAAAACAGATGTTGGCAAGGCCAGAGCCTGGGTTCGGCTGTCTATGGAAAAGAAGTTGCTCTCCAGGCATCTAAAGCAGCTGCTTTCAGATCATGAACTCACCAAGTAAGATGGTTTATCTTGAACACAGCTTGTAAAAGTTAAGCCTGTTTAGCCATCCAGCTTGAAAAGCAAGGTGTCTTTTTCATCAGCATAGCAGTGTACAAAAGGAACAGAACACACTGACTGGCCTTTCAGATGTCTCTGTACCCACATACGAGCCATTTGGTGATCTGGTCTTGTGTTAAGAGTTCTTAAAATACAGAATTAGTTCTGTGTCAGCAAGAGACTTCAGCTTTGGGTTGAGATCTTCAAAAATTGCTAGGGATCAAGTCCTGAGTACCATTCAGTCCAGCACCAGGACTGTGGTTGACACCACAGTTCAGCACCACAGTCCAGTGGTCAGCTGAGTTAATTCTTTGCTGAGTCAAACGTTTTATCTTGGTCCACTTTTTGTAACTGAGAGAGAGACTGTTTTGTTTTCTTTGGTTTGCTTGTGTTTTCGCAATCCTTGGAAAAGAACAGCTTAGATTGTGGTTGTAGTTCTATCACAATACAAAAAATGTGAAGGCACATCCAGATCTACTTCCATGGTTTTGGTTAGTGTGACTTAAAAAATGACTGTTATTTTACTTTTGTCTCCACAACTGAGACATTTGCTGATTATCTTCTCTTAACGCCTTTCAGTGCTATGTAAAATCATGTAAACAAGCCACAGCAAAAGCTGATTTTTAAGAGAGCGGATAAATGTTGTACATGCAGTACCATGAAGGGTGCCAGGAATGCTGTGATGGCCTCTTTTTGCATCCCATTTTGAGTCCGTAAACTCAAGATGAATTTTGGTCATCTTTTAATTTTTTTCCATCTAAGAATGCCAGAGCATGATTGTTTGTCACTAAATAAGATTGACAGTGTTTCGGCTTTGTTTACTCTGTCCTCGAACAGCAAATGTTTTGCATTTATAACCAGCTTAAAAACATATGGTTGAAATGGTTTTGTAGTAGTCAAGTATCTGACTATGAAGCTGCTGTTCTTGTTAATTCTCCTAGACGTTTCAAAATATGACTTATTGCTCATATATGAAGTCAAGTATCTTTGTGCTATGAAAAGACTCAAACACCTGGTTTGGCTGACAAACAAAATTATTTAGACTGATTGCTGTAAGCAGAAGTTGGGGGCTATACGACGTACAGAGAATGACTGGACAGAAGAGTGTTAAAACTGAAGGCTTGAAGCTGGAGGAGTCCCAAATTCTGCTGCCTTAAATGCTGTCTGAAGTTCTCTGTGCCTAGCGTTTCTTATAAGTATGTGCCTTTGAAAGGCAAAAGGAAATGTTTGTCACAGGAACAAAATTACCATGCTGATGTCCAGAGGTCATTATATTAACTTTGTAAGCACGAATAATTCTGTTGTCAATAGTTGCACGAATCAGATTCCAGGCCATATTTAGTACTAACAGCATTATTTACTAAATAAATCTCAGGTAGTTTTTCATAGTGTTTAGGAAAACAATTTGTTCAGGGAAAATCTGAGCAAGTTGTTTTCAAAAATCTGTTTGAGAAGGTGAATACTGTTCGTTGTGTTATACTGTGAGAATTAAGGGGTTTCTTTTTGGGAGGCCCTGGTCATTGTCAGTAGCCTGAATCAAAGTCTGTTTTCTGAAGACAGCTTTACCTACGCTGTGTGTTATTCCTTTCTTCTTGTTTCCATCAAACCACCTTCTGATAAATGGTTTGCCTTGTCCCTTGGATCCCCTAATTGCTATTTATTTGAGCTTTGCTTGTCTTGTTATTATGCTGAAGTTGCTGATGATCCTTCGGCCTTCCTGTTTTCTTTCCAACAGTGAGCAAGGAAAAGCTGAGGGACAGAGTGAGGACACCTAATAAGCCTGCCTTTATCTCTAAGTTGAAGTTGGGCCTCTCCAGTGGAGTGAAACATCTAGATCAGGTTAAATTTGGTAGTACTTGCCCATACAGAAGAAACGATGTGAGAGGACATTCCAAAAAGGAAAAGACAAAAAAAAAAAGAAAAAGTGTTCTTGACATGTGCCAATGCACCATTCATCAATCAAACAGATTCTGGTTTTCTAGAACAGATTTAAACATGTCAGTAAAAGACAGTAGTAAATACATATGTATTTAAATGAAAATGACAAGCAAAGGGGCAACTTGCGTAGAAATGACACTGATTCTATGTAATCCTGAATTTTGTACTGCCTATTGAGATAATCTAGTTAAAGATTATGGCATTCTAGGCAGCATGAATTAAAAGTGTGTTCCATTAGGTGTCTATGGAGACATTAGTGCGAAGCTCAATGAGGTTGTAAGAATAATCATGTTTGCTATTTTACAATTACTTGATAACTTTTGTTGAAGCAACAAACTGTTAGACATTGTAGCTAACCTGTTCTCTTGACTTCTCTTTGTCTAAAAAGAGACAGAAATTGAAATACGTGTGGTTTCTTTCTAGTCTGTAAAGGGACTAGCATTGGAGAACAGAAGGAACTCATCTAGCTTCAGGCCCCTGGTGTCTTTATGTGCATCTCTGTTAGTTATTATGTATCTATATACAGGAAACAGCCTTTGCTTTACTGTTAAGCTGATCTTGCCGCTTTGCTGCTGTGGAGTTCATGCAGAAGCTCTTGAGCATGCATTTCTAAATGTGGCACACACTTTATGATCATTGTAACTTGGGTCATTTTAATAATCTCTGCAGAGTCCAAGAAATGTGGTGGGATCACACCGGTTACACAGCCAATGAATAGATTGTGAAAACTAGTGAGGACTCAGAATAGCTAAAGTAGAATTCTTTTCACTTACCTATCCATCCTTCTGTTACCCTGTTTAGGTGATAGAAAAGGTAAGTGTGTCCACATACACACAGAGATCCGGTCAAGTAGCTATCATTTAAAACTGCCCTTAAGGACCCTTGATTTTTGATGATCTTGAGAAGTCGCGGTCATTGTCATAAGATAGAGGTAGCTGGAGTAGGTAATGTGGATTCTGACGGTCAAAAAGACTTGGCGCTGCTAGGTTCCTATAAAGAATTGGGAAACGCTGTAACGACAGAGAGGCCACAAAAATGTGTGAAGATCAGCAGAAAACGCATCTGGTTTGAGAAGGCAGGAGGACAGTGTCTTGTAGGCAGGCTATCTAAGCACTTGTTGCGGAGTGTTCAAATGCAACACAGACTCAGTGACCCACAGGACCCTGGTGGATTTGCTACTTGTGTGGCTATGGGCGAGCTGTGTTGGTTTAAGGCTCTCTCTTTAGAATTGCTGAATGTTAATCTCTGGTGTTACATTTGTTAAGCAAGTGAGAATATCGATGTGTGACAATCGTTGATTTGTTTTTACAAATTTCTGGCTTGTGAGCCACTTGCTGGCTTTTACGTATTTGATAACTGAAATGGGGAGGAATTATTGGGATGTCTTCCTGACAGGAACGTTCTGTGTATGGCTGCATCAACATTGCAAACACGTGTTTCCCTGTTTCTTAGTGTTTCGGATTCCTCTGCCCTCTGTTGAGTTTTGATGTATCTGGTCATCCTTCTTTTAGGATTATTCACCAACACTGTTGATAATTTGTTGTAACTTTTTACTTCAGAGGCTTCACATGTTAGAAAGGTCAGAGAATTTTATCCTAGAAAGTATAAAAGTCCCTTTTCCTCCTTCGATTTCCTTGGATGGGAGGGGGAACCCTTATATGAACCCAAAATTTTGTTTTAAGCAGTGGAAAATAGTGCAAATTATTGAACTGATGTACTCAGACTTCAGACTTGCAGTGTCTCTACATTTCTTGGCAAATTTAAATTCCGTTGGCTCTGCAAGTATCACTTGTCCCTTATAATTGCTTGCACGTTCTTCATAGTTTACCTAATAAATATGCATAATGGAAAACATTTCAGTGAAACCGTCATGTTGCTATGACAGATTATTTGTTTTGCTTTGTCAGGAAACTCTACAAGCGTTATGCATTCCTCCGCTGTGATGATGAGAAAGAACAATTCTTGTATCATCTCCTATCATTCAATGCAGTTGATTACTTTTGTTTTACCAATGTTTTCACAACGGTCTGTAAGTATTTACTTTTCCTGGAATTCTGTTTACTGGAGACAGTACTTCATACAGATTTCTAAGCACCTTTGAGCAACATCCCTTCTTGTCCTGGTTCTACTTTCTTCCTAGTATTCTTCTGCATGTGCTATGTAATTATTTCTTGTATCCTTTCTGGAGACAAGTAATGTTTTTCTGTCTGTGACTGAGGGCTTTTATTTCTACCTTGACAAAACATGTGCATTAGTGGCAGCTTTGATTCTTGTAGCTAGATGAAGCGGGGACACTCAAGCAATTTTTGTTTTGGACTTCTGAGTATCCTACAAAAAGAGCAGCATAGGTTATTCATTATCCAAAAAAAAAGTAACAAAAAAAGAATGTTAACTTAGCCTTTTTTCAATTCCTAGTATGTAATATTACTTTGTTATTTTCTTCTTTTAATGCTCTGCTCAATTTGCCACATGTCTCTGAGTTTGGAATAGCCGGTGAAATTGCCTGCTGAAGACTGCATCAGAACTCTAAGACCTTTGAGTAGAAGTGTAAAAGAAGGGTGTAGGGAGAAGCCCTCCATAGAAACTTTTTACATGTTTTCCCTTATTACTAATACCTAAATATGCTATGGAATTTTCAAGCATTTTTGCTTTACTACCTCAGGTTAAGAAAGACTGATAATATTTTTAAAATTGTTGGGCAGGGATAGATGGTTGCCTCTGGCCCCAAGGTAAGAGCTATCCTTGATGTATTATGTCCCTAATTGTGTGTATAAAAGAGAAAGGAAACAGAGATCTAAGCAAAATTTTTTTTCTTCATTACCCCTTTGTAACATGAAGTACCTATATTTGCTCTGTAAATGAATTGCAGAATAATTTAATTCTAACCAAATCCTTACTCGAGGAATGATTATCTATATCCATATAATCATTCCCCAGCCAAAAGTATAGGCTGAGAAATGGCTCCATGTAACACACCTTGTTGAGAATAAGTTTTATGGACAGCGCTAAGATCTAGTCTTCTAGATTATGTTAAGTTGTCACTTTAAGACTTATCATGGCAGAAAATAAAAAGGCAAACTTTTTAATTCATTTTAAAGGCCATGTGCATCAAGCTTTTAAGAAAACCCAACCACTAAATGCTTTCCTGAGGCCACTATCAGCTGAAGAGACATTTAGGAAGCAATGTATTAAGTGTCTCAACTGAAAAGCCTTAACTGTAACCTGCTTAGGCACTATAAAAAAGGGTGTATTGCAAAGAAGCACTGTGAGCATTCAGATAATTGGATTTTGTTATAAAAGCAGTTTGGTTAATAGGAAGCCATGCATGAGATGCTGGGTGATTTGAGAGCGCATGTATTTCCTTCTGCCTCCTGAGTCAACGTTGGGACTTGCAGCAAGCAGATCCTACAACTAGATGCTTCACACCGTAATTGGATGTGAATTAAAGTTAGGGGGAAGGGTGTGTGTTTGTGTTTATACATACCTATTAGCACTAGTTAGGAGTTGATCTTTGAGTAGCACGCTGAGCTACGGCATAGTGGTGGATATGTGAACGAACCTCTCTACTTCCTTGCCTGTAAACTCTAGGTGCAGTTAACTATCTTCATGACATATTATGAGACTGTAAGACCAAAAAAAAAAAAAATTTGTACTTATTTAAAGACATTGCTCCATATATTTCTTTGATCATTTAACAATGTTTTACTATCAAATCTACCTCTTAATGGTTACTTTGTGTATACCAGAATGCTTGTGCGTTTCTGATTGTCAGTCAGTGTGTAGTGCAGAAGGGTCAGGGTGATTAAATAGCAACTTTTTGAACATTTCATGATAGTGCAGTATTATTATGAGTTATTGTTTTCTCTTTTTGTAAAAGAGGTTGCACGATTACCCTTTTTCATTTTTAAGGTGTATTTTTCTTGTGTTTACAGTGATACCATACCATATACTGGTTGTTCCTAGCAAGAAACTTGGTGGTTCAATGTTTACAGCCAATCCTTGGATCTGCATCTCAGGAGAGCTGGGTGAAACAGGTGTCCTGCAGGTTCCCAGGAATATACTAGAGATGACATTTGAGGTTTGTATTGCTTGATACGAGCAATGCTTTGCTGCATGTTCCCCTTGTTTAACTTTAAATTATCCTCTTACTGTAGCACCTTGTGTTACCTTTCATATGTGTATTCTGTGAGATAAATCTCAAATACTAATTATGCTGGTGCATAGCAATTATAATCTGTATTTAATAACATGGAGAACAGAAGAACTGACAAATCCTTGTGCAATATAGGACAAGGCTTCTATCTTTACATCACAAGACATATCATACCCTCTGCTTATGGGATACAAAGACAAAAACGATTCTTTTCGTTCTTTTGACTCTTGGATAAACTTAAATTTAAAAATCTAAGTAGTTCTTCATTTGTGATCAAAACAGAACTAAAACAAAAGAAAGCTATTCTTCCCTCCTCACAAAAAAAGAAAAAAAAAAAGGCGTGGGGAGAACAAAAGAGGTGGAAAAATCTCCAACTCCCTAATTTAAAAAACCCAGAACCAGTCATACAATAGGAGCAGGAGATGAGCTCCACATCTGATTTCCTATCTCTGCAGATTCTCTAGTAGTTCATTCCTTCAACATACCACTCTTCGCTTACTCTGACAAAATCTTTCTTTATTTTGCAGTGCCAAAACCTGGGAAAACTGACCACAGTACAAATAGGACATGATAATTCAGGATTGTATGCCAAGTGGCTAGTGGAATATGTTATGGTCAGAAATGAAATAACAGGACATACTTACAAGTAAGTATCATCCTGACATTTGATGTTGGGGGTAAGCAGAACTTCTACAGGGAGCTGGCACAGTAGGACTTGTTTGCTCATAAAGGTCTTATCTCCTGGGGTTCTGTAACTACAGATATCTTTACCTGAAGGCATAGAAAGGTCATTTGGCTTCTAGCATTAAACAAGTCATGATACTTAAAATAAAAAGTAAGCATGATTTTTAATTTGCAGGTGGTCATTTCTGATCTCTTAACAGTAGTGGAAAATACAAATTCATAGTTAAGCATCCTAAAAAGAATTTGTCTTGAGACCAAGAAAGAAATGATTATTTAAAGCCTACTGCTCACCAAACATAGGTGGTATTTTACACTAAGGCTATAAGTGCTATAGAGAACTTTGGACGCAAACAGGAATAAAAGGGCTTATGAGTGTTAGAATTAATTATTTGCAGATTGAAAATACTAAGCGAAACAAGATTTATAGTAAGAATTAATTGATCTATGTTAAATACAGTGTGGTTTGATGACCTTTTCTTTGTCTAGAAGGACATGTCATGCTCGTGTTGATGAAGAATTGGTGGACACATCCACTTTGTTCTCTGTGCCAGCTTGTTTGTAGTTAAATGAGGCAATTCAATTTTTTGAATGCTGTTCAGTTTTCTGACTGAGTTAGTTAAGTTGCTATCAATACTGGTTCAGAGAAAGTGATAAGGAGCAGCTGAGCATGAATGCTTCTTAGTGCCTGACTGTGTCCCCATTTCAGTGGCTGTGCTGATGTTTGGGAATGTAAGTGTATGTTGTTTCTTTTAAGGCTGGCCTCCAATGTAACGTACTCGATAAAGGTACAGCCCTATCTCACTATCCACTTGCAGTATATGGTGGACTTTCCCCTTTTAGCTCATGTCCCTCTGCAGCCCTCAGGTTGTGTGGGACATAAGGCAAAATCCTTCACTGTTTGATCTCTGCATTATTAACTGGGGCAGCATTAGTACAAAATTGAACTGAAAACCGGCTTTATTTGTGCTCCCTCTGCTGGCAGAAGTGTTAACTGCTAATCGAGAGCAAAGTGTTTCTTGTAACTGTGCTACTGGAATGGGTTTGTTAGCAATTATGCTTGAAAGTCTTTGGCATGAAATTGGATTTTGGTCGAAGGACTTCATCTGAATACCTGCTTTGTTTTCAGGTTTCCGTGTGGAAGGTGGCTTGGAAAGGGCATGGATGATGGCAGCTTAGAGAGGATCCTCGTGGGAGAGTTGTTGACTTCCCACACAGAGGCGGATGAGCGGCAGTGCCGGACTCCTCCGCTGCAGCAGTCGCCAAGCATGATCAGGAGGCTGGTTGCAATATCGCCAAACAATAAACCGAGTGAGTGGTGGCTGCAACTGCTTTGCTTCGTCTTTTGTGGAAAGCTGCTTGCAAACAGAATTGTAGGGTTTCTGTATTTTAGGGCAGTAGTTCACAGAGAACTTGTGAAGCGCACTGTTTTGAGGTTGTCTGATTTTTGATAAATTAGTTGGTTACTTTGCTTCCAAGCATACTTGAATTTATAGTATAGCATTTCTAGGATTGCCAGGTTTTTGTGGTACTGTTTAAAACGCATCTTTCGGATGAGGGCCCAAAGCTGCGAAAAAATCACATGGTGCTCAAAAATCTTTCCTCCCATTGCCATGTTAAAACTATAGTGTTTCAACTTCAACATATCAACAAACCATTCCACATTCGCCTTCATAGTAAATGAAAATAAATGGTATTTTTACTGTCAATAATCCAGCACACTTTTGTCAAAACATAGATTATACCACTGCCTGGTGGTTGTCTTCCTTGCGATGGGCATTATCCCTCATGTGCAGGTACTGTCTCTAAAGCTGTTAAAATGAGTGGAAATATTGTGTGTTTTGCAGAATTAAATACTGGTCAGATACAAGAAGCTATTGGTGAAGCTGTCAATGGCATTGTCAAGCATTTTCACAAGCCAGAGAAAGAGGTACGGTGCTGTGTAATGGCCCTCTAGTCATACAAATTGTATTTAATAAACATTGAAGAATACATAGTGGAAAGTGCTAAACTAAAGCACTTTTGTGGCTTAAATGGAATGAAAATGAAGTTTTGAAATTGCACTGATGTACATCTTCAAGTACCTAGTTTTTTACTGCTAACTGGAATAGCCTGTTAATTTAAATTCAATATTATGAGTCAAATTCTTCTTAGGTTAGGATTCTGCTGACAAGAGCATTGCATCTATTTAGTGTATTCTGAATTAGCTGACACTGTCATCTGTATTGAGTGCTGAAAAGGTGTGGATCTGTTTGTTTACATGTTTTGCATCCTCTTGGTTGCTCATAACGTCATGTCAAAGAGCGCTCAAAGACTCCCAGTACAGTTTGAAGCTATGCTTGTTGTAATGTAAAGGTGATTTTCTTAACTGTTGTAGCAGGGAAGAGAAGTGCATTTGTCAGTTCAGTAAGTTCTGTCAGCTCAGCCCTGGTGAGCAGTGGTGGAGATCCCTTGAAAGTTATTAATTCTTACATGTATGTCCTGCCACTTCTTTTGCATCTACCCTTTTAAAGATAGGGGTAATGTGGCAAATTCATGGGCAGTCTAGTTTCTGCTGATGTGCAGATTTAAAGAATAATTCCAAGACACGATAAAATGAAAGTGTTCTTGCAAAACAGAATTACCATGATCTATTTTCCTAATATTCAAAGTTTGGATTAAATTTTGTTTTATCAACAAGCAAATAGTTTAAGGCACATGCTACAGTGGAAAATATTTCTTAATTTCCTGCACAGTGATCATTTCTGTGGTAATACTTGCTCATGATCTTTTTGTTGGACCTTTTTGTGACTTCTTTTCAAGATAAACTATTGGAGTCCCTAAAACCTGCTTTCTTCAGCCTCATTTTGGGGCTGGGTTAACAAATTTCTGGAGGCTCAGGACTGTTGAGAACAGAGCCATCCTTTCTGGGGCTGTTTTCTGGCACTGAACTGTGACTTTGAGCATCTGTTTACTTAAAAACTGGTTTCAGTAATAAATGCTTATGTCAAGTTTGTGTCCAGGTTGCCAAAGTGAGCTAAATGTTTGTGCTTTCTGTGTGTAGAGAGGCAGTCTCACACTGTTGCTCTGTGGAGAAAGTGGACTTGTTTCAGCTCTTGAGCAAGTGTTTCAACACGGATTTAAATCACCCAGGCTCTTCAAAAACGTCTTTATTTGGGACTTTTTAGGTAAGTGTGAGGAAAACACATCCATCTGTGTTCCCTTTTGTCATTGCCACTGTCTCAGTTGGTGTGAATGCATACTTGCTGGAGGTGTCTCAGCAACTGAATTAACGTAAGACCTCTTACCTCCTGTTATTGTTGAAAGAAAGAGCATCTGTCTTCTGCCAAACTTGACACTGTACTTGTACTGTAATTGGACTATATTCTGCTAGCAGAAGTAGTGTAAAACAAGCTTCCCTAGTGAGAAAGAATTATTTAAATTAGGTGGTAAATTGTAATATGGCAACCTGTTTTTTAACTGAAGGTTGTGAAAGCAGTAAAATAACGAAGAAGTTGAGTTCCCTCATAAAGCACAAAGTGTACTCTTGGCACTTAGATATTATTAAAAAGGGATTGTAAACATACTTTTTTTAACACAGCAGCCTAGTTTATTTGACTTAGAGCTGAATAACTCATCTGAGTACATAAATTCATCTCTTAGAAAAGGACTTACCTTTAATAGCATTGCTGTGTTATGAATAAGTATTTTGATATCATTATTATGTTATCATATTACTGTGTCGTGTCAAAATGTAGTAGATTTTCCATTTTAGCACTGTTCTGAGGAATGAAAGTAGAATACCTCTTTTACAAGTCAGGAACACAGGAGAACAGAATCAAGTTGGAAAAAAAAATGTAATGAATTTGGGGAACTCATGGACAAGCTTTGAATCTAGGTCTTTTGATTGCAATTGTCCTCTCCATGATACAAATGTTTCTGCTGACTTGCCAACTGTCCAATGTTGGCATCAGGTAGCCTTATGGATTTGAAAGACAGCTTATGGGGAAAGCTTTATACCGACCTGTATACAAAACTTAATAATCTGGATTTGAAGGTCTATATACCAAGGACTTGTATTCCAAGTACTGGAGAATGATCTTGCAGATACTCTAGGACTGTTGCGTGCACTGATGAAATTTCACCTCCCATCATTTTTTTAAGAAAAAGCACAAACATATTATGAGACGCTTGAGCAAAATGAAATGGTCCCCGAAGAGAACTGGCAGACAAGGGCCAGGAATTTCTGCCGCTTTATCACTGCTATCAACAACACACCTAGGAACATTGGGAAGGATGGCAAGTTTCAGATGCTGGTGTGTCTTGGAGCCAGGTATTTTTATTATTGTTATTATCATTTTTATTATTATTTTAATAAAATGCAAAGGATGTTGCATATTAGTAAAATTAAGCCACTCAACTGGTGGTTTCTGAAATTTGACAATTACTTTTAAAGGTCTTTGAAAGATAATGTGAACTGTTCTGACTCTTTGAGCTGTTATTTGCTTGAAGTGTGGGAATAACAGCTCGAAGAGTCAGAACAGAGTTTGGAGCTGTGAAAGGAGGCAACACAGAGCACTGAGCAGCTGAATGGCGAGAGAAGATTCAGAGATTAGTGTTAATAGCTTCCTTATTCTGTACATCTAGAAAGATCTATGGAAAGAACAGGAAAACAGCAGTTAGTGAGGCCTCCCTCTTCCCTGCCTTTATGAATTCCCTGCCTGCTCCCTCTTAATTATAGGAGAAATGTAGGAGAGAGATTGGAGCTATGTAGGAAGCCTCTGACATGAAAAGAGTAGATCAGGACAGTGAATTTAGGTCTGTTTAGGACTTCCAGACTACCTGGGAACTGTTCCTTTTGATCTGAAGTAGGGAAAAAACTAGAAATGCTTCCTGCATCAGGATGCTCTGTCTTTAAACAAGTTGCACACACAATCGCTCCTGTTTCCCCACCTTATTAAAGTATGTGGAGAAGACAATAGGTCCATTTAGAATGCAAATAAATAATTAAAAAAAAAGATTAAAAAATTAACTCTGCTTTATTTTTCTTTCCAAATTGTAAAATTCAACTTTATCAGAGACCACCTTTTGCACCACTGGATTGCCCTGCTTGCAGACTGCCCGATCACAGCACAGATGTATGAAGAAGTAGCACTGATTAAGGACCATACACTTGTGAACTCTTTGATCCGGGTGCTGCAGACTTTGCAGGAATTCAACATCACTTTGGAGGCATCTCTTGTCAAAGGAATTGATATTTGACCTCTTGTCCCATAGATGAATATCTTAAACTTTAAAAAAAATGGGGATGGGGGGAGGCAACAAGGAGTCCATCTCATTAGTATGCCAAGTTCCGTCTGCCAGTACCTATTGTGAACTTGTTCATGGCCCCAAAATGCAACTTTGACTTTTCTTGAAGGAAACTCCAATAATAGTACAGGCAAAAGGATAGAAGCTGTAAACTCAATGTAAAAAAGAGGATTTTGGTATAAATCTATTTTAGAGTTTATTTGCTGGTTTGCTTTTTACACACTTTCATGTGAAAGAGATAGAGATGAGTATTGTGCAGCTTATTTTAAAGCTGCAGTATTTCCTTGCCATAGAAAATGTGCAGTGAGCCTTTCAGCATTCTGTGAACTTGCCTTCAGATATGCTGTATGTCATAGACCCCAATGTATACACTCCATATCTGCTAAGAAGGTCATTCTATAGTTTTTAAACTAATATTTTATATATTAACATTATTACCAATGTTTAATTTTTAACATGTTGGGTCACTGTTCTACTGCAAGGGAACCACAAATTCTTTGTGCTTTTTTTTTAATAGCTCCAAAGCACTGGTTTGTCAACAAATTACTTTTTCCTTTATTTTTGTTGTCAGTATTATTTTAGTGAATTCCAGGAGACTGAACCATGAAATGTGCAGAGATCAAAGTAATATTTTTCATATTGGTACGTAATTGCACAGAGAAAATTAAGTGTGTTTTTTAACTGATGTTTTTATTTATTTAACCTATTGTTGTGTTTTGTAAGTTTGTCTTTAAAAAAAATCTATGATATAACTGGCTATATTATGTTGTAATTTAGAACTTACAGTGCAGCCCACTTAAATGAAAACCTAGAATAACTGTTCATAATGCAAAAATGTTTCTGCTTGAACCAATCTTTCAAAATTTATTATATGGTTGCTGCTGGTATTTCTCCTAACTGCAACTAGAGGTGGACCTGGGTTCCCAAAGGCCAGATGACTGAATAGAGACAACCATGTCACAGTGGAATAATGACAAACCTTACTAACAAATACTGGGATTTCAGGATTTAACTTTTCTAAAGAGACAGAAATAAATATTCTTTCCATTTTCTTTTGAATTGATATACCTTGGGTCCTGTTATTGTAATCATCTTCATTTGGGATGCTTCTGTTTTTCCATAGAAAATTTTAGTCCACTTGTACAATAAACCAGAAGCATTTGGAAAGTTTTAATTTGTTGCAGAGCTGGAAATTGGCAATACCAAGAGGCATCTCTGTTCATTTGAAACCTCTGGTTGAAATCACTTCAAAGTGCATATGTGACTTAAGAACAAGCCAGTTCAAGTGTCACAAATTACCATACAGGAGTTCAGGGCTATGTATTTAAGAGGTCTTCACTGTATAAACGTATCTCGGTATTGTCTCTCTTCTAATGAGAAGCTGAGTCAATGTTTTTTCAGTTCATACAATGTTGTAGCACCTTTTCTTTATTACCTACAACTTAGTGACATCTTGTGATTAGTTTTATTTCCATAATTTATAAGCATAGCACATGTATTAAATTTTTGACTATTTTTACTTTTGTCCTATTTATTTCATTATTAAACTGAGACGTACCTTTGTCACTACTTTTTATCAGAACAAGATTCTGTTTTCCTCTCATAGTAGTGCTAGAAAACTGTAAGGTGATACCCAGACCCCAGAATGCTGGGCTGGCCTGTGTCCTTTAAGACTGCAGAATGTGAGTGAGAGAGAGTGTGTGTGTGTGTGTGTGTGTGTGTGTGTGTGTACACGTTCACTAATCTTGGAAGGCGAAAATAAAGCACATGCACTTTGTTTTGAAATTTTCATGTATTTAACTGAAAACATGGAGAGTACACCTTATTCTTCTGTCCCCAGATTGCTCATTTTGATAGTAATGACAAAGCATTTATAGCGCTCTCCATTTTAAGACCACTTTCTTTGGTCTTGACGTTTCACAGAGGATGTCTGTGTTAGAGGGTCAGATTTAACCTTTTTGACCTCATTAGATTAGATGATCCTATTAAAATCCCTTCCTACTATTAAATATTTAAATTTTAGTTTGGATGGGGTAGCTCACCCTGAACTAATGCTCAGTACTTTTTTTTAACACACTCGCCTAATACGAAAGATAAGACTGGCCTGATTACTGTGTTTGGTATAGGAGATACCTAGAATGGTTGGACACAAGTTGGGGTTTGGTGACTCCCGAGTGGCAGGTGACTAGTGCATGGGGATGAAGCTCTCAGTCCATTGGGTGCTAAGTGCAACTTGCACGTATGGAATAGTCTTAGGTGTAGTATATGTGCTGAATTGCAATAAAATATAACTTTTAACATGAGAAATAGCATTAATGTGCTATTTTCAAAAGCTTCTAACTGGAATTTGACTAATTATCTTTTTTTTCTGTTTGCCTGGCTGTGGATATGGTATTTTTCCTTACAGGATCCATTCTTGAAGCCTGACTTGCAGATTTAAGTACCTCCTTTGGTTTAGTGGATGAGTAGCCTTAAAGTTAGAATATCATTTGCATTTTGAATGGATGTCAGATGGATGGGATGATTGTAAATCTGTTTCTTCCCATTCCCTTTGCATCCTCTGACTTGGGGCAATATGTGGAGCTAGACATAGAAGCCCTAGTTCACATTGGTAGGCAAAAATGTCTGTGTAGATTTCTACAGAATGGACCAAGGGGATCCAGCTGTCCAAGGAACTGACTTTTTTTTTTTTTTTTTTTTTTTTTACTTTCTGCGTTTTACGTTGTTCTGTATGCATCTGTTCAGTGGGCCCCTCTCCCGCCCAACATACCCTTGTTACAAGCAGTCTCTGTCAGTAGCTGTAGCCAGAGACACTAGCTTATTCTGACCTGTTTTTGAGCAGTGGCTCTGATGATTTTTCTTCTGAGGCTGGTGGATACAAACCACAATTTTCTCAGCATAGGAGCCCGGATCACGTTAGGGCTAGCCTGAGATTGTGGGGGTTTACCCGGCGTCCCTCTGTATGAGAGCATCACTGGGTGTTTTATTTAAAAATGGGGGAACAGCGAGGAGTTGGGTTGCGCGGATGTTTTGAATCCCCTCCGCGCCGGCCCCTCTTGGGGGTTATTCCCGGCTCGAGCGGGGAGCGCCCCGCAGGCCGGGCCCCCGGGCCGCGCTCGGCCTAGGTGGCGCTGCCGGCCCGAGCCTCGGCCGGACGCGGGTTCTGCAGCCGCCGCCTGGGTCAGCCCGGCGCCCGGCGCGCAGCACCAGGCCTGCGGCTCCAGGCAAGGGGCCCCCCTCCGGCTCCTCTGGTTTGACCAGGTCTGCTCGTCCCGATCCCGCCGCAGGGGCTCTGCGAGCATGGCCGGTGGGGTCACCCGCGTGTGGGTGCAGCTACGAGGTAAAGGTGGCTTCTGAAAGCATTGATTTCGTCACTGATGGTCTTGAACTTTTATAATTCCCTGCAAGCGGAAGGAGGAGGAAAAAAAAAAAAAAAGAGGTTTTGGTAAGTAAAGTGTGTTGAGCAACTGCTGGCTTCACAGCACTGTTCCATATGTCAGGTCTGAGGTAATCTGATAGATGCTAATGTTTATTAGTCTCAGTGAGGACAATTTGAGCACGAGTCGGGCTAACGTTTGTCTATTGCCTCGTCTCAGCACAGTCACTGCAAAGGTACTTGTACCTGGTGACTGAAAAGTTATTTTTGTTAGAGAAGCACAGATCTCAGCTGCGTCACCCCAGGCTCTGTCTAAAAAGTTTCATGCTGGAGAGGGACAGATTTTTTTTTTTTTTTCCGTTAACTCAAGACGTTTATTCATTCATGAGACATTTTATATTCAGCCCTGAAATAAACAGAAACAGTTCTTAGTTCAGTGACAGTGGTATTTCAAGATAAAGATCCAACCACATTTAAAATATAATCAAGGAATGTGATGTTTATTTCAGAAAAGATTTTCTGCCAGTGGTGTAAAAAGACTTAAACAAGGAGTATAAATTACATGAGAGGTTCTTTTGGAAAAATTACTCAAGATCACATCTGTGCTTGAGATAAGCCATATGCTTGTGCTGGTCCTGCTCCCACTGAGAGCAACTGTTAAATTGCCAAATTTAATGCTGATTGCTAAAGCTGTGTTATTTTGTGTTGATTCCCACAATCTGATTAGTCTCTTAGATACTAAGATCAGAGTGATTCATCTCAGAAAAGCAATGTTCAATGCTTAATAGGCATGTTAAAGTATTCTTTCACTTGTCTCTCTTCTTTCTCTTTTTCTTTCTTAGCCCTGCTATTTTTGGGTTGGTTGATTTTTGGCTTTATCACAAACACTTGTGGCTCCTTAGTTGTACTACGTTTTGGGTCAGTGCGATGTCCTGTTATTCAGCCCTGCAGACCCACTAGTTCTCACAATATTCAAGCAGGAATGAAATAGCAACGTAGATTTCCTCATCCAAATGTTTGTTTATAGTTAAAAATTTTAACAAGGGATGTGGAGTATAAAGCATTCCTTGCAGTTCAAGACTTAAGTTGTATAGTACTTAAGTAAAACCTTGTTACTGTGTTTTGGGTTGGTTTTTTGGGGGGGGGCTGGGGGAGGATGAGGGATCAGTATGTATAATCGTATAGGTATCTTGTTTACATATGCTTCTTGCAAAGCTTTGCAAGAAAGCTGTTCCCCTCACAATAAAATTATCTGATTTCTCCCTCTTGCTGGACTGCCTATGGGTTTGGGTTTGCTTTTTTAATCATACTTATTTTTTTCTAAGGCTCAACTTCAACCACTTCTGGCTTCTCTGTACCAGCATCAACATCCTAGTACCCAGTGCTGACCCTTGTGCTCTGTTCTTCAGGTCTGGCTCATCATAATCAGAAGTATTGTATGCTAAATTTTAGTTAATCTCCACAAAGCTCTATAAGATTTATATATCAGGAAAGATTGCATTAACTATGATAAATTTAATATTTGAATGTCCTTTTTATTCAGAGTTACCTATTGAGATCTTTTGATCCAGCTCAGGCATTCCTAAATAAGATGCCAATAGCCCTGGTGATAGTAAAAAGCTGGTGGTTTCCAGCTTTTAAACAAGCTTTGTGCTGTATTTTACAAACCTTTGCTCTTGATGTGTTTCAGAAATCCTTGGTGGTTCAGGTAAGTGACTTGTACCAGTTTCTTGCCTTTTTTTTTTTTTTTAGGGAATTCCTCAACTCAACAGAGAAATCCACTCAGGAGTTCCTCCAGAGAAATCCTGAGTGGAAAGTGCCAGAAAATATTTAACAGCTTTTGAGGTAGTTCATAGTTACAGGCTTTGATGGGGAACTGCTCCTCTGCTCCTTTGGGACAGTTGTTTGTAAGGACACCCTGATGTCCATCAGGGGAAGGTGCTGTGGGTGGGAGAATTGCCGCTATAAGGATAATTGTTTAGTCACAAAATCATAGAAATGGTCCAAGTGTTAATTTTTGATTACTTTCTTGTGGCAAGAGGAGCCTGGGGCTGGGGTGCGATGCTGAGGAGTGTTTACGGAGCAGCTTTATGCATTTATGGAGGAGTTTGACTCGGGCAGAAACCGTCCCTGCCCTACAATAGGCTGTTTCTCGCTGGATTTTAAAGAATAACTTTGATCATTTCAAAAGCAATGAAGCCTGATGCTCCAGTGAGAAAGGGAAGACGTAATTTATAGCTACCATTAAGGCAGCGGAGACAAAGGCTGAGGGGAAAGTTTCACTCTGAAGATTTACTAATGTGTATAAGCCCCTCCGAGGAGCAGAAACGGCTTGGTGTTTCTCACAGAGCAAAACAAAAGCGCGAAGATGGCACCGGGCGTGGGC
>JAWLRI010000596.1:871962-913666 GCA_034781795.1 Crypturellus tataupa
CATCCAGGTCATTGATGAATAAATTGAACAGGACTGGACCAAGGACTGACCCCTGGGGGACACTGCTCACCACAGGCATCCAATTAGATTCCACATTGCTCATCACCACCCTCTGAGCTCTGCTATCCAGCCAATTCCCAATGCACCTCACCAACCACTCACCCATCCCACACCTCCGGAGCTTGTCCACAAGGATGTTGTGAGGGACGGTGTCAAAAGCCTTGGTGAACTCAAGATAGATGACATCCACCACTCCCCTCTATCCAGCTGGTCATCCCATCATAGAAGGCTATCAGGTTAGTCAGGGATGATTTCCCCTTGGTGAATCCATGCTGACTAGTCTTGAGCACCTTCTTGTCCTCCATGTGCCTGGAGACAATGACCAGTATGAGCCGTTCCATCACTTTTCTGGGGACGGGGGTGAGGCTCGCTGGCCTGTAGTTGCCCGGATCCTCCTTCTTGCCTTTTTTGAAGCCTGGTGTGACATTGGCCTTCTTCCAGTCCTTTGGCACCTGCCCTGTTCTCTAGGATCTTTCGAGGATGATGAAGAGTGGCTTAGCTACAACATCTGCCAGCTCATGCAGCACTCTGGAGTGCATCCCATCAGGGCCCATGGATTTGTGAGTATCGAGTTTTCTTAGGTGATCTCTGACCCAATCTTCCTCTACCCAGAGCAAGTGTTCCTCTTTCCAGACTTCTTCTCTTGTCTCTAGGGCCTGGACTCTAAAGGGCTGCCCTTGGTAAACACCGAAGCAAAGAAGGCATTCAGCAACTCTGCTTTTTCTGTGTTATTTGTAACCAGGGTGCCCATGCCGTTCATCAGCGGACCCACATTTCCCCTGATCTTCCTTTCGCTGTTTATATATTTGAAGAAGTTTTTCTTGTTATTTTTAACATCCCTTGCCAGGTTGCATTCCAAACGCGCCTTAGCTTTCCTTGTCACAACTCTGTGCTCCCTGAATACGCTCCCAGGGGGCCTGTCCTTTTTTCCACATTCTATCTACCGCCTTCTTCTGCCTGAGCATTTCCACCAGCTCCTTGCTCCTCCACTCAGGTCTCCTGCCCCCTCTGCCTGATTTTTTATGTACAGGGATGCATTGTTGCTGGGCGTTGAGGAAGTGACGCTTGAAAACAAGTCAGCTTTCTTGGGCGCCTCTTCCTTCTAGAGCTGTAGCCCATGGGATTCTTTGAGGAGGTCTCTGAAGAGGCTAAAGTTGGCCCTCCTGAAGTCCATTGTTGCAAGGCTACTTACAGCCCTGCTTCCTCCTTGTTGGATCCCAAACTCCACCAATTCATGGTCACTGCAGCCAAGGCTATCCCCCACCCTCACATCTCCTACAAGTCCCTCTCTATTTGTTAGCACGAGGCCTGGTAGCCCACCTTTCCTTGTTGGGTCCTCCACAACCTGCATCAAAAAGTTATCATCAGTGCTCTGCAGGAACCTCCAGGACAGTTTGTGCCTGGCTGTGTTGTCCTTCCAGTTGGTCTCGGGGAAGTTGAAGTACCCCATGAGAACCAGAGCCTGTGACCGTGAGGCAATATCCAGCTGACTATAGAAGGCCTCATCAACTTCCTCATCCTGGTCAGGTGGCCTGTAGCAGACACCCACTACAGTGTCTCCCACATTAGCCTGCCCTTTAAACCTTACCCACAAGCTCTCAACTTGCTCATCATCCACTCCCAGGTTGAGATCCCAACTGTGTTGAGAGGGCACATGTTAATGCTTGCAAGGTCCTTTCTAGTGGTCCTGGTGGCTGGTATCGCACATCACAGGCTCACCTACTTTTCCAAGTACATTTTCTTGTATCCTTTGGTCACCTTTTTCAGGTCTGTGACAGGGGACTCAAGAGGTGAGTTTAATAATTAAGGTTGATCTTAATCTGAGTGTGTTGGTCAAAAACATAGAGATGCCCAAAGAAGGTTTGATGGTTCTGCCTAGAGTTTCTGTGCTTAGACCCCATGAACTCCATGGCTTGGTGTCTTGTGCACAGTCCTAACTTTTCCTTGTCTGCCTGGTCTCTGTTAACTTTTCTTCATTTATATATGTGAGGATTTAATTTGGGAGGCTGCTACTCTGGCCGGTAGGTCAGCTGTGCATGTGCAGCTTGTTTCCATGTTTATTTAACTCGCTGCCTGTTAGAAAGTATGAAAATTTAAGAGAACACATGGGAGTTTTCACTATTAAATATGCACCATGTCTTGCAGCTGCTATTGCTATTCATGACAAATCTTGCTGCTCTCTCATGGTAAATGTCACAGGGTTATAGCTATTTACTTTTTGGACTGAGGCAGTGGGGGTGATTTGGACCTGCAAAATGAAGGCCTCATTTGAAATCACTGCACAGACTGAAACACAGGGCACCCTCTCAGCTGTTGCTCTTGAACTCCTTGTGTCTGTGATGAACTGTGGTAATCAGAAAGCTTTTTGAAAAAAAATGTTGCAGGGGCTATAGAGAGCATGCAAAAAGGCTACAGCGCTTCTGCGATGCCTGGCTTTACTGTGTCCCGCTTGACCTGGGGCTGGCAGGGGCTGCCTCTGAGTCTCTGGTAGCTCCTGGATTCTCATCCTCTCCTACTGAGTGCCTGTCCAGAGGTGCCCTAACTGGACCCTTAGCATTCTCAGTGGATTGCTAGGCCAGGCAGCGTCTGCACTCTGCTCTCTTGGCCAGGAAAGCTGCATCAAGAGACTTGTGCTTCTCAAGCGACTTGTGTGTCAGCAGAGCAGGGTCTCCAGCATGAGAAGTTATGTGTCTGAGCAGTGCCTGGTGGCTTCCAAAAAACATTACTTGTGGTTTGGGTCAGGGCCATAATCTGCCACTGGAACAGGGTGACCTGGGAGACTCTGTATCTGTGAAGAATTTTGCAGCCATGCAGCATTTACAGTTGCACTGACATTTCTGCAAAGCAAACTTATAAAATGAGGCTGAAAGAAATAAAATCTTATCTCATCTTTAGAAACATGCAGCAGCTCCTCAGGAAATGTTAGAACCTGCAATACCTCTCTCTGCTGTCAAATGCTCTCTCTTTGGTCAGCTAGGCTTTGGTGCTTTCCGTCGTGTATCTTGTAATACAATGTGTGTGTTGTTATTACAATGGGCCCTATTTTTGAAAGTGGATTTGTAGCTTTCTGTGGAGCGGTGATTGAATCCTGCTCACTCAAAACTGAACAATCCCCAATTCAGCATTTAAACCATTTGTGTGGTGTCAGTGAACTTTACCAAAGTACCCACTTTGAACAGTTTTCCCTTTGGTAGCTCAACAAAGACAAAAAAAAAACTTTGCTAACAGAAACTAAGCTGCTAATTCTCTTAATACTTCCCAACACCACTGAATTAACAGACCAGATCGTATTGCATGTTTAAGGCAGAAATGTCACAAAAACACAGGAGTTAATAAGGCTAATTTGTGATCTTTATGGCTTGCTCTGTTCTTTGACTGACAGCACGATAATGGCCTCCAGCTTTCATGTGGGTTCCTTAGGCTGTGCCTGTGTGCTGTGGGATTTCAAGTGTCATTGTCTTGTGAGCCTTCGACAGAGTTCCCACTGTGGGAAAGAAATCAAAAAGCCACTAGAGCAGAATAATCTAGGCTCTGCAACTTCCATTCCTTTGTTACTTAAGATTCCCTTCCAATGGGGAGAGTGCTGTTGTAGCCCATGCTTGGGATGGTGAGAATAGCTGTGCGCAGAGCAAGGACCAAGCCAAAGTGTCACGGAATAATGGTGAGGAGCTGACCTCTACTTGCCAAAATAGCATTTTGTTTCGGTTAGTAATAGGGCTGCAAAAGGGGCTATGCATGTTTTTAAAAACATGTAGGATGTGAAATTGTTCGTGTGGTCCCTTTTTAGCAGAGTGGGCAACCTATTCATTCTGCATCTGATCCTGCTTCTGCCCAACTGAGTGAAAGTTAATTCAGTTAAGGCAGTATCAGACCTTACAAGCATTAAACCCTCATAGCCTAAGTACAGCACACTTGAGTCCACTCACATCAAGTGTTCTTGCCAAGAAGAATGAATGTCTTGGTGTAACATGTTATCTTGTAAAAGCCAAATGTTAGTCTCGGTACATTTAATGGTAAAGGTGTGCCCTCAATATACCTGATGGTATCTGTACTGCACAAGTTTGCACTGCATTCTATCTAGCTAGGGAAGCATGCAGAAACACAGAAATGTCTGATAACCCCCAGCAGAATTATTTTGAAAGGTATTTGTGGAAAGTGGAAGAGAGGAAAAAAAAAGAAAATGTAGCGGTACAAACAAAAGAGAGATAAATCTGATGCAACATAGGTACAACCTGCATGTCTGTTCAGTTACTTGGTCACTGCTGGGGCATCTACTCTGTAGCTCCAGTAATTGAAATGGGGGTGGTTTCTGAGTCTCTATTCTAGGCATCTCATACTGGGTGGAAGCTCCTTTAAGCAGAGAGTTAAGAACTTTGCTTTATGCAAAAGGATCTTGCCAGCTGCCTCCCGTCTTGCAGTTATCATAAAAGGAATCAGGAGGTTTTATAAATAGTGAGATTATTGAATGAGAAAAACAGATGAGAATGCAGGTGCTGTACAAATTTAGGGATGCTTCATTTCGACTCTGCAATCGAAGCACATACGAATATAAAAGATCAGAGCCGATGAGGCTGGGGAGGGTACTGACTTTGCAGGATTGGCTTTCCATGTTACCTGTCTCTGAGCTGATGCTTTTTGTCCCATTGTTGCACAGGTTTCCCAGAAGTAACAGGTTGTTTGCTGTGTGTATATAGTACTGTTGTTTTTATCTGGCTGCTGCCTACACACAGTGATGCTGAGGATGCAGATGGTCTTGTGCTTGTCCTGTTTTGCAGAAGGTATGAGCTGCATGAACAAAGATCATGGCTGTGCCCACATCTGCAGAGAAACGCCCAAAGGAGGGGTTGCCTGTGAGTGCCGACCAGGATTTGAGCTGTCCAAGAACCAGAGGAGCTGTATTTGTATGTAACATTCTGCGTATTCTTATGGTTTCCCAAACTGAACAGTGTTCTATTTGCAGTGCTATAAGATTTGGTATGTCATAGTTAAACTTGGAGGATACCTGAATGGTGTACATTTGAATTAAACCATAACCAGTGACTATACAGGACACTAATGCCCCAATCTGTTGGTTGCAAAAGTAACTGTAATTTGGGACCTGCACATGATTCCTGATTCAGTAGGGCAGGGAGTTCTTCACTGTTTCAGTCCCATAGAGTCCTTGAGAGAAAGAGGCATGTTAGAGTGGCCAAACATGGACTAGTTTGGACATGATCATTCAAAGATGCTGGAAGTACTTGTGTGAAATAATATATATTTTTTTCTAGTAACATGTAATCATGGAAATGGTGGCTGTCAACATACATGTGATGATGCTGATAATGGGCCTGTTTGCGGATGCCACCCCAAGTACATCATGCATGTGGATGGGAAAACCTGCCTGGGTCAGTATACAGTGGAGAGAAGGGCTTTTCTGTTGATGACTAGAGTGTTGTGACATTACTGTGTTTGTATGATAGATACTTCTCCAAATAAATACTATTGGCAGAAAGCATTAAGGAACTTGGCATTAAGAAATCTACTTGGGCACAAGTGAGGTCACTGGGTCCCAGCAATCTGTGCTTGCTACAGGATGTCAGTGTAAAAGGAAGGTAACTCTGGTCATGCTGTTTGTGCCCTCTTGAGCTGAAGAAGCCAAAAGTGTTGTTTGGCTGCTGTCACCATTTCCAGCAATTAAGGTGGTGGGAACTGTTTTGATGACTGGATGGGCCAATCTGGAGCATGCAAAAGAGAACAAGGATATTAAAAAGACTTGCAGCAGGGGATAGCTAGTTGTGTTAATGTGAGATGACACATTTACACTAGGGCAGTCCCAGGCTGCCTTTAGGAGCTACTCTCTGCTTGAGCTGTGCTGAGGCCTTGAAGGAAAAATATTTCTTTGTCAAAGTCTACCAAGTGATACTGTTGCCTGTGATTAGAGCTGGTCTCTCTGAATCACTAGCAGGCCTGTCAATAATCAGAGAAGATTCCCTTCTCTTCTAGGATACTTTAGAATTAGTTCCTTCTATAACACAGGCCAGAGCGTGTAACCAAGCAGCGTTTGTAATAAATTCAGAACTTAAGACAAAACTTAAGACTTACAGGTTTTCCAGTCTCTGTAAGAGTGTGTTGCCTGCTGATGGAAATAGGCATTACAGGCTAGTCCTTGCATTAGTCTGTGCTAGATAAAGGCTGTGCTCTTACATGGCAATTCATGACTGTTCTTTTAACTTGCTACTCTTCACCACATCTGGAATATATTTTCTGCTTTGTTAAGCTTAAGAATACTGGGGAAAACACATAAGTCATTAAGAAGCAAATGAAAGCAAAATGTTCTAACATTTTGGTTTTAACTGAAGGATTTTTATGCTCCTTTTTTCCCATCTCCTCCTTTGTCTTCCATGGGTATTAGATGAGGTTTCTTGGGGCACCTTTACCCATTTGCTCCTTCTGTCTATTTTACAGAGAGGGAGGAGGCTGCCCTTGAAGTTTCTGAGGGTAACACTACAGCAGGAGCTGATGTGGACAAGAGGGTAAAGCGACGATTACTCATGGGTAAAAGTGCCTATCTGAAATAACTATGCTGTTGGCTAAAACCTTCTATATTGAATAATTGCTCTTTAATGTAGGCCCGCTGGACTGAATTCTACCTGGGAGGTGCACCACTTCCTTTTAAAGAAAAAATGTTATTCTAAGATGTCTAAGAAGCCATGTCAGTTGATGTGGCTGTCAATACAACATGCTGTGATCTTGCTTTCAAAGTACTATGTGTTTCCGGGGAATGCACTAGCATCCCCTGTGAACTCCTGCATTGGCCAAGTGATGGTGAGAGATGCAGGATTTTAGCTGCTTTTCTTCAGCTGAAATTTTACTTCTGCATGGAGGAGGAGAACTAGATCCAGTGACTGGTTCTATCTCGGGGGGGCATGTTAGGATAAATGGCCATTTCACTGCTCACTGGACTTTTCATATCTGGCCCAGAATGCCAGGGTCTGTTGCTGCTGGGAAAGCACTGGCATGCCAAACAGGTGGCTGTGGTCTCAGGGCAACTGAATCAGTGGGTATTTTTCTCTCAGAAGCCCTTATTCAGGGTGACTTACTGTGCTTACTGCAAGAGGAGCAGAGAGCATGGAGGCTGAGGAAGAGAATGCTAAAAAAATGGGCCTAGCACCAGGCTGCTAAATCTGTATTTACACACCTAAACCAACAATCTCATTTTCAAGAGCATTAAGTTTTTGTGGCTAAAAAAAAACCCATTGGCTGCAGTCCCTCAATATTGAACATGAGATGATAGAGAAAAGATGGAATAAATCTGTAAGTCTCAGAACTGGAGAATAAGTAGCATATGCTTGATGCAGCAGAGAACAAGTGGAGAGAAGTACAAAGAAATAATTAAAAAAAAATCTTTAACTTGATAGCAGCTTTTAGAATCACTATGTACCAGATAAAGTTGTATTTGTCCAGCTAGAGAAATGGTTGTTAGTCCTGACTGAGGCACAAGAGGATGAATGCCAAAGTGTGAGATATTTCTGTTCAGTTGGAGAGGAAGGGCTGCATTTTAGGGTTCCCTGGAGGGGGTTGGCAGGATTTAGACACAGTTTGTGTACAGGAAGTTAGAAAAATCTTTGATTTTAAGATGGCATGTGAGCTACAAGCCTGAAGGATGATCACATATGGATGTGACCCCCAGTGAGAGCACAATGCGTGCAATGGTGGGCAGGAAAGAATTTAAGATACATGATTTAATAATGCTGAGTGTAACCAGCTGTCCAAGAACTGGTAGGAAGTGTCAGAAGAACAGACCAGGATTGAGCCTAAGAGGATAGACTAACGTTCATCATCAGGGAGGTGGGAGTTTAATTTGCATTTAAGGACAAGAGTATCCAGAAAGAATGTGCAAGCTTGTGGAGTTCCCACAAAAAATGGGAATAGCTGAGGGACGGATTTTGCCAATGCATGTACTTAGTATTCGCTTGTGTGTGTGCGCTAAGTGTGGCCAAATACCATTATGCCTGGAAGCCTGCCTTGTATCATATGATATTTCTTGTTTCTCTTATAATATTCCTGAGCAAACTTTAGCCATATTTTGTCTGTTAGAAACATGTGCAGTAAATAATGGTGGCTGTGATCGTACTTGTAAAGATACATCGACCGGCGTTCACTGCAGCTGTCCTGTTGGATTTGCCCTCCAGTTTGATGGGAAGACATGTAAAGGTGAGTTCTGTGCTTACGGACAAGCGTATAGCAACACCTTGCTGTAAGTGCATTTATCACCAGTGCCCTGAGGAAAGCTGGGGTGGGTGATGAGATATGAGAGCACGCTGCAACCAGGTCAGACTGCACCATTTTCTTGCAAGGACCTTCTACTGTGTCAAATTCATCGTATGCAGAGCATCTCTGCTGTTCTTCCCCTTCCCGTTTACCTGCCGTGGCCTCATTTTGGGGAGCTAGTAAGAGGGCGGCATGTGGCAGAGGTGAGTGTTGGGAGATGTAGACATGCATGGTTTTAGAGGCATACAGCCCCACAATCTTTATACTTCCCATTGGCAGCTGAGTACTACAAAAGTTTGTAAGTGAACATGAGAGGGCAAACATGGACGTATGAGTGGAATTATGTATGCTGGTCCAAGCAGCTCTAGGAATAATTAGGTTTGGAAATGACTTTTTGGAATTTGGAAATTTGCAAAGGGACTTTGAAGTGATATGTTAGCATATTTTCAAATAATTAGATGTTAGGCTGTTCTGCCAGGCAGAAAAGATTGGAATCTCCATGCCTGATTTGTTGGATGTCAACATATTTCCAAACAGAATTTAGGGAGGTGTTCTTCTATGAATACATTTGCCCAAATGTAATTGACTACAATATGTTAAAGAAAAGGAAATAGCACTGTCGCAGGGCTGAGTGGGCGAGGTCATGCTTGGAGCTAGATCTGGACTTCCTAGTTGTCTTGCTAGGTCTCGTTTCTCCAATCAATTGGACGTGACAGTCTTCTGGATCCGGCAGTACAACTATCCTGAATGTCCTCTGTCAACTTGCTGAAATGCTGCTTTTGTTACAGATATTGATGAATGCCAGTCCAATAATGGAGGCTGCGATCATTTCTGTAAAAACACAGTTGGCAGTTTTGATTGCAGCTGCAGAAAAGGATTTAAATTATTAACCGATGAGAAATCTTGTCAAGGTATGTACACTGGGGAAGTAATAAAAGTAGCACAAATCAGCTTGGCTTGGATACCTACTATAATGATGAAGTGATAATGGACTCCAGAATAATTTTCATGCTTCAGTGTGGGTTTTTGTTTTGCTTTTTTTTGTTTTTAAGCAGCTGTGGAGTAAATTAGGTTGGCTTGACACTATGGTATGAGGTATGTTTCACTGACACAGTGAACTATTATCTGGAAGCAATACAGATAGCATCATGTTAGAAAATTCTTTAAGAGGATGACATATTTTTTTCCATCTATTAATGATCCTAAAATAACTTACAGGGAGAAATAGTGACATTATCTCTCTGTCTTATTGACTAGTTCACCATTTGCAATGAAATTGCTTTTTTTTAATGGGACATTTAAAAGATGTGTGTTTATTATTAAAATATATATTATGTATATATTTTTATATCTGTATATAATGTGATTTCATAAATCAGAGGCCTGTGGACTAGATGGACTAGATTCACTATTCTATAAACACTGCAGAAACATTTGATATTTAAGAATGTCATGGATTTCCCCATGAGGCTTACAAAACATATTTTGTTTTCCGTATCATGATTTGTACATATAGAGTGAGCAAACTTGTTTAGGCTATTGAAGTACATTAATTATCAAAGTGATCTTTGTGGTTTTGTCAGGGCTCTAGTATGTAACAACAGACAGCTGGTCAGTCACTTGGGCAAGGGAATCTGCTAGACAATCAGCTGACATTTACTGGTGAATTTCAGAAAGTTGAACTGATTTAACAAATAAGAAATTTCACCTTTGTGTTTGCTTTCTCATCCTTTTTGGATCAATCTGAGAAGGACTGACAGTGTAATAAACATTTAGGGAGAAAATAATGGGAATTTCATCATTTTACCATTCAGTTCACTGAGATGAAGATCAGTTTGTTACACTAATTATACTTTACAAAGAAAATGACTATGATGCCTTAAAAAAAATCACTGGTAGAAACAGATATTTCAACAAGTTTTAAACATAGCATTGAAGTATGCAAGGTAATAGGTTATTGGGAAAAAAATCACCAAATTATTCCAGTCCTCTGTTTTCAGGTGTATCTCAGGAATGAGTGCTTTTCAGCAGACTTGCATCATGCACTGCATATTATTGTTGTGTTAGAAATTTGGCACCATGTTTTTAATGGATAAAAAATGAAGATATGGAGGTTTTGTTTGTTTAGCTGGTTGTTTTTGTTTTGTAAATTTATTTCCTGCAGAGCTTACCTAGATATTGTTTTAAGAAATAACTTTCTGATGACACATTTTTTCACCATAGGAAAGAGAGAATTTATTTTAAATGTAATCATTAAAAATACCACATCTATTTACAGGCGCGTAAACAAAAACAAAAAAAAAAAAAAAAAAAAACGCTTGTTTGGCAAACTAAATCTTTTCTTAAAAGTTATTTCGTTATGCTAGACTATTTGCTTAGTTTGCATAAATCTGCACATTTCTGCATCCAACTTGACTAGCTGGAAAGTGCTGTCTTTAGCTGGGAAGTCCTGCCTTGATAGCCCCCAAGATACTCATGTGTCTGTAAAACTTGCAGACATTGATGAATGTTCTTTTGAGCGGACATGTGACCACACGTGCATCAATCATCCAGGCACCTTTGAATGTACTTGCAACAAAGGATATGCCCTCTATGGCTTCACACATTGTGGAGGTGAGTGAAAAAGATGCTCTACGCTGTGCTGGCAGAGCAGACTTCTTGAGAGTGCACTCCATTCTATCAGGTAGGTGTTGCTGAAGACTCTGAACAGCATCGACCCCAGCAGTACCACTAGGGCCTGGCTCCCAGCTGGCCTTTATGCTTCTGCTTAAAAGCCTTTAAAACCATAAATTCAGGCAGAGGCCCCAAAGGCTTCTTAGAGGTAGTAAAGGAGGGAACTGCCTGTTTTTCTGTTGTAGCAGGCATATTCTGTATCAGCAAGCAAGACTTCAGGAAAGGAATTTAGCGTGCTGCAGTTTCTGCTACCTACCATCTCCCTTCCTGCAACATTTGAGCTCTTTTGACAGTTAGCAAAGAATTTCCAGGAAAGCATAACTATTTCAAGGCGGGATTCCAGATGGAATTCCCCAAATCTTTCCCAGATTACATCAAACAACATTTGTGCACATAGTTATCTTGTGGTCTTTATTGGAATGCAGAACTTCAGCAAGAATTATTTTTTAAAGAGTATTTTTACCTTTCCTCTATAGATATTAATGAATGTAGCATCAACAACGGTGGTTGTCAACAGATATGTGTTAATACCGCGGGAGACTATGAATGCCTGTGTCACTCTAACTACAAATTACACTGGAATAAAAAGGATTGTGTTGGTAAGGTGCATAGCAAGTATATGTTTCTACTTCTGATGTGTCTGACAGCTGTGCAGTTATGGTCAAATCTGAAAATCTTGATCTCTCCAGTGAAGTGGCATGGATCATCATTCCCTGTATTCTGCTTTACTGTTTTATGAGGCATGATGATACTGAATTTGAAACTGGTAAGAAGCAAGCAAACAAAGCAAAAGAAAAAAAAAAACAGGAGATACTTTGAGGGTTTTTGATGCTTTCTTTCCTGTGCTTTTTATCTAGCTCCTCTTTCTATTTTCTTTTGTTTCCCCGCATGAGCAAATTTGCTGATGATAACTTTACCTGAAAGAAAATGGCTTAGGTTGTGTGGCCCTCCTATGATTTTTGTTCTGCCTTCCCTCCTTTCTCCATACAGAATTTATTCTATACAGAATTGCATGGGTCCTCTCTGATTCTAGCTATATCAGCAGCTGCACACCTGTTTCTTAGTAGAGGTAACGCACATGTTTTACTTTTCCCGTGAGTGTTTGTTTTATCCTGTTTAGAGATAAAGGAGCCCCTGCCTGATAATATGCCACCCAAAGTATTGCTGCACTGCATTAAGAGTGGTGGGAGTGATAGATGCTTCTTAAGCTGTTCGTCAGATGTCCGGGTAGTTACTGGTAAGTCGAGAAGAACAAAATTCAGCATGTATTGTGTAGAGAGCATAAGAGTAGCAAACCTCCTAACCGCCTTGGAAGCCTCAAGACGTAGTCGATCGACAGGAACCTTTCCTCTTTCACCGTACATAAAGGGCTATATCTCTGTCAGTGTCACCAGAAGCCCCCCTTTCCCTGTCTTTTGTAACCACTTTGCCCTCAGATTCCCTTCTCCTGATAACTGGAGGGACGGGACAGGATTCTCTGTGCTTCCTGGGCCATTCCGTAGTTGGGCCCGAGTGTCGCCGCTGAGTGGCAGGAAGGCATTCCAGACCTGCGTGGGCCGGAGCCGGCATGCGGCCTTGCACGCTCGCCGTGGGGCACGGGCTGCTTTCCCACCTGAGCCTTTCTGTGGCATGGTGAAAGGCAAACTAATTTGCAGTATTTGATGGGTAGCATAACTGAAAAACATGGAGAGGATGAATCAGATCAGCAAATTTAAAGTCTTGTGTATCACACTCCCTGCATGGTCCCTGTGTCTTTACTGTGTGTGTATGGTCTGTCTGTTAGGAACACAGGATGCCTACACCCTTACCTGTGGCAGCTCTTCTCAGCTTAAGAAAAAGCAGCAAAATACAAATGCATCCACTTGGCTGGGTAATTACTAGATTTACCTGTTGCACGATTTGTCTAATTTATTTCAATAGACAACTGATAGGGATGTACTGTAACTTTCTGCCTGTTTTTCCTTTCCGTGTTGCTCACTCTGTTCTTCCTCTTCTTTTATAAGTAAGTGAATATGCTTTGTGATTACAGCAGGAAATTCTGATATTCCTTGTACTGCTTCGTCAACATCACCTAAACTAAGACTTAAAATCAAGAAAGGTGAAAAGGATCAGTAGTGAAATGAACAGCTGGGCCTTGGAGTGTCATACTTGTTTTTAGATACCCAAATTGTACAGCTGGCAACAAACAATGTGTGTGTTATATAGAGAGGTTGAGATATTGGACAGCAAAGTTTAGAAGGCATTTGAAGCCAGATGGATAAAAGTTCTATTTTATATGAAAATAAGTCAGTTTTTAAATGAATTAAAGTATTTCCTTTGATTTCAACCAATCTTCATGCAATTTATCCAGTAGCAGACCTGGACTTAATCTCAATGTAAAAAACAAACCAAACGCTTTCCTCCAATTCCAGTTCTGAACCAGCTTCACAACAGAAAGAGGCTGGTATCTCTTTTGGTCTCCTGTGATGACCACTTTTCACTTTATATCAGCATTTTTGAAGTCATCATTATGATGTGACAATAGACTTATCCAAAGTTTCCAGTAATTTTTGATAATAACATGCCATTATTTCTTCCTGAAGATACCTCAGCCATCAAGATAAGCGTAACCTTTAAGTTAACTGAAGGAAAATGTAGTTTGAAAAAGACTGAGATGTTTCAAGAAGGTCTGGAACAGATGATACCAGGTATGAGCATAAAAATACAGGTAAGAAGGTCAGAGTCATAGCTTAGGGTCAAATGCATTACTGGTAGGAAGCGCACTATAGGAAAAGCATTAGAGGGGCTGCAGCGTTTCTGCTCTTTACTGACCTCATCAACCATGCTCCTTCCCAGCCAGAATTACAGCACTAGTTTGGGATGACAGGATTTCCCTGTGACAACCATAAAGGTTGTTTATATAGGGAGGTCTTGCTAGGAAAGTCCTCCTCCTTTTTTTTTTGAACCATTTCCAGTAAAGTGTGTTCTGAGTAAAACCAGCCATGCTTTTGATTAGTGTTTTTTCCTTCTGTACCCCTTCTTTCTCTCCTTCTTTTCTTTTTCTCCCTCGTCCTTGCTGTCTGATGCCTCAGAGGAGTTGACCCTGGCCTCTTCTCTTATCCGGACTCAGGTGCCAAAGTATCATTCCTCTTTTCCTCCTATATTTCAGAAGCCCCAGATGGACACAGTGAGGTCAGCTCTTCCATCTGTTTCAAGACAGAAAGTATAGTCTGGGAACTTAAAAAGTCAGCAGAGGAGGAGTACACGTGTTAAAATAAACAAAAAAACTAAACAAACAGAAAAACCCTAAATAATAAGTTAATAATTAGTACATCATTTACTTTGTCCTTAAAAGACTAACAGTGGTGAATAATGCTAGATGCTCAGTAAGGAATATGTGTTCCAAACCGAAGCTTATTTGGGAGGCTTTCATTAGTTACATCTTGTTTCCTCATACAGACCTTGACAATAGTCTCCTAATGCCCCATGCGTGCAAGCACTCCTTAGTTGACACACCATTATAAGCTAACACGTTTTTCACATGCTTCATCTGAGTGCAAAACTTCTCCCCTCGAGTGGCTTGCTTGGTGCAGACAGCATTGTGGTTCTAAGATACTTTGTGTAGAGCAAACGCAGTTTGTTATAACCCTGCTAGCAGAACCCAGGGAAAGAGGGTTGAGCACTGCAGCTGAGCTCTGATCCTAGCAGTGATCCTATATAAGGATATGCCAGTTAGAAACTGTCCATATTTTTTGTTTGCTAGTATCTGGAGTTAATCATTTGTTCCCCTTGAAATTTTTAAAATAAAATATACTTTGAGCACGAGTGAATATCCAATAATAAGCTGGCCAAGCTTTTGCTTCCTTTAATTTTGTTCATACAGAGAGACATAATTCAGTAATGGAGAGCTTCCACTATGTAAACCTAACATGCAGCTCTGGCAAGAAAGTTCATGGACCCTTCAGTAGACTGCCAGCAACTAGAGAAATTTTTATCACTGCGGACTTTGAGCTTGAGACAAGCCATAAGGAGGTGACAGGTTGGTTGGAAAATAATCCAAGGTGCAGTTTGAAGCTTCTTACCATTTGCTCCTTAATTTCTGTATTTTTCATTTCTATCTTTATGCAAAATAATAATAAAAGTATCTCCTGTTTTGAAAACTATTTTTTCTGCTTCAAAAAGGATGAAGGATATGATGTTTTTTAAAATCAAAGAGAAGCCTGTAGATTAAAGAAGTGGTTTTTTTTTTGTTTGTTTGTTTTTGTTTTTTTTTTTTCCTCTCTCTTCTCTGTGGACTACTGATATTGTCCTTGAGGATGTCAGACTTATTCACAGAAGTTGCCTTCTCAGGGATATGCACTAGCTGGTCTTTTCAATCGAGTGGATTTTTGTGCATGGTCAGTTATTGTAGCTTTCCCCTGTGATGCTTTTCAGATACGTGTGATGTGCGCTGTGCACGAAAAAAGACTGAAAAGAGGTTCCGTAAAACCATCCGAACCTTACGGAAGACGGTCAGCAGGGACCACTTCCGTGTTCGCGTCTCCGGAATGGACCATGAAGTGGCGAGAAAGTCTCTCAAGCTTTCAGAGCCACAGGAATCATGTGGCATAGGACAGTTGCATGTGGGTAACAGATGTGGTGAGTAAACATAAATTAGGAACAGAGCATTGTACCTGTTTTGCTGGTTTTGCTCAGATCTGGTGAGTGTGAAGGGATAGTGGGAAGCTTGTCTGGGAGGGAGGATGGCTGTGTGGAGTTGTAGGGGTTGCTGTTTGTGCCAATAATAGCCCTTCTCTATCTTCTTTTTTACTATTGGTAATTGCCATATTTCAGAGTAGAACAAGAGCCCAGTGCTTTGTGTTTTCTTCTAAATGATGCACAGCCCACAGTATAAGTTACAAGGTAGAAAACTTGGTTTAACATCAGTCATTAATTGCCTTTAGATTACCAATGTCATTTATGAAAGACCACATTTAATATGTAGTGTAACACTGTGTTTCTGGGCCTGTGAACATTTTCTCCCTTCTTTGTTCCAAAGAAAAGACTGAGCAGTTTTTGCTAGTTGCATTCTCTTTGTTGATTAAGCTGTAAGTGCTGGAGAATCTTCCTGACAGAGTTATAAGTTCATGGAGAATAGAGGATTTTATAGGCCAGCAGTGGGCAAATCTTAATTATCTTGGCACTGGAGGGCACCACCATAATGCAGCCCATAATAAATACTTCCAAAGCACAAAAGTTAAGGAGAAGGGTCAGATGTTATCTTAACAGAGCTCTAACAACCATGACGGCTAATTCAGGCTGCAGAGAGTATGCAGCATGTAAGTGCTTTAGTGAATAAGCAAGCCTTTAAAATGCTTGTCAGGCTGAATTAGCACATCTTCCAGCAGCAGAATAGATTTTCCTGTCTGGCTTTGATAATTCTTGAAAAACTTGGATTTGTGTAACAGAAGAGCTGGTGATGTTTGAAACCTCTGTCAAAACCATATCCTCCTCACGTCACATGAGCATGAAACTTCCACCTCAGCCTTTTTCTTCCTTGGACACTACGAGATTCTCTGTCCTTCATTTGCACGTTCCACATGTATGTTGATGAAATTTATAGAAACTTACTACCTTTTAAACCTCTCTGCCTTCTTTGTCAAATTGCTGGAAGTCAGGCAAAGTTCACTAGCTGCCGAGAAGCCACAAAGCACTCACAGGCAGAGTTATTATGTAAACGTCATTTTCTCAAGAAAACTGTCTCAGCAGGATGGTAAAGGCAGCACAAGGTGGTTGCTGCTGCTAGTGCTTTCACTGCCAGTCAGAAGTAGCTAAAAATAAGAGTGGGAAGAAGAGAACAGAATGGAAATAGAGTAGAAGAAGAGGAAGAAGATAGATATGGATGGGAGAGTAAATTTGTTGAATCTGATTGTTTTGAAGAGCTGCTGAGAACTGGACAGGGTTGAGCCCCTGTTTATGTAGGCACAGTAATGATTCTAGGGAGAAGACGGCTCTATAGCAAAAGTGTCAGGTGAACAGATGGATTCAGTGTGGTTGGTCAGTGTGATCTCAGGATGGGTGGAGAACTTTGGAAAAGGATTTTGCCTAGTCCGGCCTGAGAAGCAGTGAGCGAACAAAATAAGTTTAAGGTCTTGCAAATCATCTATGATGCAGATAGTAAGAGTACAGGGTTCAGTTCATTCTCTCTCTCTCTCTCTCTCTATATATATATATATATGCACACACATATATATACACACACATATATATATAAACAAAATACTTGGATACAAGGTTAGATATAGCTTTATTGATTCAGACAGTTCCTGTCCTGGTGCTCTTCCTGTGACAGATTCCTCTTGGCAGAGCACTGTCTGAAACATTAGCTGCATCTGTGTAAGAAGGAAAGCACAGTGCCTGCTCTAGCAGCTTTTTTTTCTTACATAATCAGCCTGCAACTGCAGTACTAAGCTAAAGTACAGTTGGTCTCCCAGTTTACAGTTTTAACTCTTACTGTCCACAGTGGGACACAGTGCAGAATAAAAGCTCCAGAGAGGCACCAGAAACAGATTAGGCATCATTTCCAAGGCAGTTCATCTTTCTGAATATGTCAAGTAGGTGCCTGTGCACATCCAGTGTATTATAAAATAGCAGAAACATGGCTATTCTGCCTGCTAACCTGCTTGCTCTCACAATTAGAGATTTCAGACATAAATCCTTAAGATACATCACTATCTCATGTGACTGAAGTGCATGTACTGCTAAAAAAACCAAAACTTCAAGGATGCTGCTTCAGTAAGTTTGCATCAATTGTATGTGATTTTGCTTATAAAGTCAGGCATCGTTCTTAAGAAAATGGTGAGATGGTGGATCATGACCTCCTTTCAGGTTCACCTTCTTAGCCGCCGAGTACTACAGCATTTGTCTATAGGAGCAAATGCTCAAAGGCTAATGTGTTGAAAAGAGGGGAAGAGCCTTTAAATGCCTTTGTAACTATTAATCCTGGTTCCCTGTGGGCCTCCTTCTTTCTTCCCCCCACCCCTTTCTTTTCTTTCATGTTTTTGCATCAGAAAAGCTTTCACATATATATTTTTTTTCTCCTAAAACAGCTGCATGAGATTCAAGACTGGGGTTTTAATGGGCATTGAAGATAGACAAAGCAAGTGGCTGCAGAAATGAAGTCTACTGAAGGCAATTGGTTCTTTTGTTCATGTGGAGCAAAACAAACAGGTTGCTGAAAAAGAGCAAAGCCAGCCAGTGGAACTTCAATTTAATGTTGCTATTTGCAAGACATTAGCTGTTGTTTTGGAGTGGGCATGTCCCATCTGCACAGTATCCTTCTGATAGTGAATCAGAAGTTTCTGTTTTTGTGAGATGAGGCTCGTAAACTTGGTAGCTTTATTTAAACAAATATGCCCTGACAAGAATTTAATCTGCCTTAGATGAGGATTCTTTTTGTTTGTTTGTTTTCTTAAGAGGGGATTCATCTGTGTCATCTTAATTCCGTGCACAATCCTATGGATTTCTGTGAGACAATTTCTCTGTTCATTTACTCTCTCTGTATGAATGCTCCTATAATTGAGCTTAATGTCAATTAGATCTGTTATGGTAAATTGGGCCCTTGTAAGTGCTGTGAGTTTCTGCATCAAGCCTTCCTCATCACCTCTGCTTTGTGCTGGAGTGGGTTTATAGGAGCTGTTTGGAAGATCTCTGAATTGAAGATGGGGAGGAATTAGGAGCAATCCACAGGAAACGTGTTTGCATATCAAACTGTCTGGACACTTCTGCCACTTATAAAAGCTTGTCTTTTTGTAGTCATGTAGAGAAAGTGGTGAATTTAAGGGCCTAAAGCATTTAGGCTTAGGCACCACTTGGAGTAATTTTAATGTAAAAAAAATGTAAATTTAACCAAAAGTATAGTTTAAGGCTGTATTTGTGTTTTTACATGTGTCAATGTGAAGTTACATGCTGTGCTTTTTTTTTCCTTCTTTCTTTTGTTTAAGAAGAAAGAGGCATCAAAGGTTCCAAATGTCGATGTGTGATTAGAAGGGAGGCAGTTTACGAGATGGGAGCAGAGGGCAGGCAGCCTCTAGTGAAGCGTCTTAGAGCTTGCCTTGGCCAAATAGCCACGAAGTGTCTTGAGGGAAGGAGACTTGCACTGGACTTCTCATTAACTCTGGGTTCTTGAAGTCAGTAGGCGCCTCTCAGAAACACCCTTATTAACCTTGATGTCTTTCCTTGTCACTGAAATGAGAACAGTGCTCTCTCCCTGCGTTGTTAGAAGTGTTGCAATGAAAGCTGTAATCCATTCATGTTTGTTGAGCTGCACAGAGTACAGAGATGAGTGTTCTGTAGGAATGCTCTTATAAAATAAGAAAGACTTGAAAAGATAGAGGGCAAATGAATGTGGTTCCTTATGAGAGCAGAAGTGATATGTGGTGGACAAATCGCAACCAAGAGCTGAGAGTGTCTCCTTCCCCGTTAGCTTTCATTGATGAACTACAGAGCATTGCTTAACCGTCTCTATTTTATTTTTAAGCTGAAGAGGAATGCTCACTATGCCACCAAGTGTATCAGCCATAAACTAAATTCTTCATCATTGATCATGACCGGTAGTTAATGCCATGCTTGTTGTTAGTCATATATCCTGAAATGAAGCCAAGGCCAATTTAACTTCCTAACAAAACAGCTATTCAGTGAGTGATTTAGTGGAGCTATAAACTAAAACTAACAGTTTATAATTGTAACAGCTCTTTAAAAAGAAAGCATTTTTCAGCGCAGCTGAACTGCAGCAGTGTTTTGTGCCTTCCAAAGCAAAGCGGTTACTGAGTACTGGCATGGAAATTAGTTGTTTTGTGAAAAGTTTGAAAAACAATTTTTTTTGTGGTGCCCTTAAATATTCTTGGATTTCTTACATAATATCAGACTGTAAAGTCTGATATTATCATAAGTAAATTATGTAAGTAAATTATGTAAGTAAATTCAGTCTAATTAGGTTAATGGTATCTACATACCGTACAGGAAACAGCAATTCAGAACGCAGATAATGCTACCTGAGACCCAGAGCCAGAGGAATCTCAGGAGAATTTCTCTAGCTAGAGTCTGAGGAGTGTGTTCTGTTTAGTTTGTAAATTTGCACAAGTCTATATTGTGCTTGAGGTTTTCATGTAATTCAGCAATATCAGTTTTTATGATATTCCAAAAATCAAGATTAAAAATGCTGTTAAAAAACTGTAAGTACATTTTTGGCACCTTTGTTTCCATGTTGATTGTTTAGTTTTGAAGGAGTTCATGGACTCTTTAGCTGGAAAGAAGGGATAGTGAACGACTATGTGATCGCACCATACAGATTAGTAGGGATTGCTGGACACAGCAGCCTGTGGCAGCCTTGCAACAAAGCCTAAGATCCCTAGCAGCTCACAGAGGAGCTGAGCAGCACCAGAGGTTACTCGTGTCCGTTTCAGTTTGACAGGGTGCAGTGTACGCAGCGAGTCCTGTGAGTTGCCTGCATTTGGTTCTGAACCCTGGGCCCACCCTTCCCTGAGGAAGAGAGGAGCCGTTGCATGGTGGAGCTGCAGGCCCTGGGCAAGCTCCCTTCAGCCCTAAGGTAGGGGTTAAGGCACATGTGTCCTTCCTCCTCCAGATCAGTGCTCACCTGGTGAATACTCCCCTGATGGCTTCAAGCCCTGTCTGCCATGCCCCGCTGGAACATTCCAGCCGGAAGCCGGGCGGGTGTCCTGCTTGCCCTGCGGAGGAGGGCTGACGACACGACACAGCGGCTCATCCGCGTTTCAGGACTGTGAGACCAAAGGTAAGCTCAAGACACGATGAACTGCACTGCTTTGAGGCAGAGCTGCGGCTTTGGCTGCAAATGGGCGCTGCAGGAAGGCTGCTTCTTTCCAGGATCTCTCCTGCCACTCAGTTGCCTTGACCTAGCTGCAGGGAAACTTGATGGAGCCTCAAGTCTTTTCATAACTGATTTTTATATGAGACTCAAGGAGGCGTTGGGAGATAGGTAGAAGCTGGCTGGTGAAGTCATTGATCTGAGTTACAGAAGGGAATTCTGTAGGAAGTAAGTCTCAGGGGAAAGTCAACAATTCTATGACATTTTAATTCTGAGGACAGCAGCCTGCTTCAAAATATGAAGGAGGAAATGTAGACTCAGAAGATAAATAAGGAAATGATTTCTTCATGTTCTTAATGAAACTGGCCTGGACGCGTTGGGAAATATTTGAAGAACCAAAAGTCAACTTAACTCTGCAGTAAGTCACAGATCCATCTAAACTTGACCATAATGGAGCTGTCATGAAATTTGTTCCTAAAGTCTGGCCCACAAAAGTGAAAATCAGGTGGGATTTTATCTTTCAGAATGGAAGGAAATCCTGTGAGCATATGATTTACCTTAAAATCTTAAAAAAAAAAAAAAAAAAAGAGATGGGAATAAGAGATGGGAATAACATCCTGATACAAATAGTTGCTGCTAATTTAGCCGGACAAAATTATCCGATATCATTTAAGATATGTATGCTGTTGAGAACACTGGGAATTGCAACATAATGGAAGAATCTTGCAGTATAGTTGCTTGTGGTAATAGTGCTTGTGGTGCTTGTGGTAATAGTGTGATAGTTAACAGATTTCTTCAGTGAAGAAACACTGAATCCACAAACACTGCTATTTCATACTCGATTTTATAAAGTAAGAACATTTAAAAATAGAAAAAAAACCCTCTCTGATCAAGATAAGAGGAACTGATTTCAGATTTATTCAATGCAACGGGTTAAAAAAAAGTCTGTCAATGAGACTCGATTTTTGAATGAAAATAGAGATTTTTATATCATCTGGAATGAAGAGCTCAGGGCCTTGCGTGTATGAAAAACCACGAGACACTGAATCTGTTTAAATCACAGGTGCAAAAATTTCTTGGAACTTATATCTGAAACGTTTGGAGGGGAAGAAAAACATGTAGGGAAGCACTCCAGAATGAGTTAGCTGAATAAAAGCCTCATCAAGAAAAAGATTGCTTGAGAGCAAACAAAGATTAAAAGGAACAGAAAAAGAGACTGCAGCACAGAAAACTGCATTTGAAAGGCCAGGTAGTGAATTATTTTTCAAGTCAAGTTGAGAGAGGTAAACTTAACAAGTGAGGTAAAAGCAATCAGAAAATATTTTCAGTACCACAAAGGAAAAAGCCGGGAGGGAGTTAAGAGCTAAGATAATCCATGGCCTGTGCTGTTGCCTACTTTCTGTCAGGTTGCAATACAGATGATGATGGGCATAGATTCAGGGTAGCTAAGCAAAACCAAATTAAAACAATTATATTAAAGATGTAAGCAAAGCTGTTAGAAATCTCTTGTGTCTGTCTGTTTCATGCCTACATATTCCATAGAATATGTTAGGGTTATGAAAAGTTTTGTATGCCAGGGTGGGGACTGGCTTTGGTAATGCAGCAAGTACCCTCAGCAGCCCTTGTGAGGGCTATTGCTTGTGTTTCCTGGTAGTGTGAGTGATGTGATGAAATAAAGTAATAGCAGATCTGGTGAAGATGACTGTACCAGGAGTCAATGCTTGTTGTGAGATAGTATGTGATTATGAGAGAGGAGGGCAATATACTTGTTCAGCCACTAATACTGATACAATGTAAAATTGCAGAGGGCCAAACTCTTTTCATCTCTGCTTATGGTGGGCTGACCATAGGCCTCTTCTAGGATGCAGCTCAGTAGAAGTTGTCAAGACAGAAAGTTTTAGTTAGTGTTTGCATTAAAAGTTCATCTTCTATGTCAAACACTTTGTAACAGACTCCTTAGGCGAATGCCCTCGTAACAAAATCATGCTGGATTCCCTCACTCGATATTCTACACACTGGTCTGTAGTACTACAAATGGGATTTTTTTTGAGCTTGGACAAAGTGATTTTGCAGTCTGAAGTATTGAAATGTAATTCTGTTTTATGAGCTTTGTAGTTCATGGATATAGCACAGACACTGAAATTAGAATATGCTCTATAAAAATGTGTAAAAACTGAATACTAATATGCCACTGACTCATTTTAAACCATACTGCCTCTTTAAATGCCTTCCAGTTCAATGTTCACCTGGCCATTTTTACAATACTACAACTCATCGGTGTATTCGCTGCGTAGTTGGGACATATCAGCCTGAGTTTGGACAAAATTACTGTATTTCATGCCCTGGAAACACTACTACTGACTTTGATGGGTCAACTAATGTAACACAATGCAAAAGTAAGTATAGCAAGATGCTTTGATGATGTCTTACAAGTGAAAAGGTTGGGTCATAAATATTCAGAGTAGCCATAAGGGCAAAATTGAGCTTCAGCAGGAAGATTGAAGAGAAGGCAGTAGTGGTGCCCCTCTTGCTGCCTACCTGCATCTCATCCGGAGTGACTTACTGAGGTCTGTGGGAGATGACCTCTGCAGATGGGTTCCACCACTCTTCTTGAGGCAAGTGGAGGTTCTGTCTTGCCACTGGCTGCAGGGTCACACTGAGTTTTGCTATTGAATCTTTTCTCCTATGATATAGCAGAGTGAGTTTGTGTTCCTCAACATCGTGATTTCTTTTTCTCCTATCAAAAGGCACTGAAGTCGGCTAAAAATTCACCTTGGCTCTAGTAAACACTTCTTTTCCTTAATAAAAATCTCTGAAAGAAGCATTTACAAAGACAGCCACAGTTCTAGATTATCATATCTATACTTTGGGAACTCAAGGGTAAACTAAAGCAGAGAAAACAGAGAAGACAGAAGAGACTACTCAGAAAAACCTCTGGAGTTACTTGTGTAAACACGTAATATATGTATACATACATATATCTATAAGCATGTTTCTGGAACTGCATGTGTCTTGCTCAGAAGCTGTGTTCCCTGGGCATGTCACACTTGCACATCCGTGTTTTATAGTTCTGCAGTGCCCAGCCTGTTGGCATCATGCCAAGCTGGGCAGTTTGGGCAAAGCATCTGCGCTGGGCCTTACCCTCTTATTGAAGGTTACGGCGCTGTAGCCTAGCCATGCAGAGGGAGGGCCTGCACTCTTCCCTGTGCTGCTGCAGACATGGCATGGGTGCGGAGCAGCTTCCAGTTAGACTTTGAATACTTAAACTGTTCTGTCTGGTACAAGCAAGTGAAGCATCCTCACCTGAGCATTTTCATGTCCTCTTACAACTGTCTTGCTGCTTGGCTGTGGGTTGCTCATTAGCCATTACAGATTAACCTATGTTTTATATCTTCACGCTAATTAATCCACAAAGGCAGAAGCAGGCAGCAGTGTGAAGTGAAGTTGGCGAAGAAGCTTTAACTGCATTAGATGCAGACAGCAAAGTGTGTGTGCCCATTACCCAGTGATTGTATAGAGCACTGCGGGAAGATCTTGCTCTGCCTGGTGCTTCATGCTGCACTGCTTTTTCAGACAGACAGTGTGGAGGTGAACTGGGAGATTACACTGGATATATTGAATCACCAAACTATCCGGGGAACTATCCTGCGAACGCTGAGTGCACTTGGAATATTAACCCACCGCCAAAGCGACGTATTCTGATTGTGGTGCCAGAAATATTTCTGCCAATAGAAGATGAGTGTGGAGACTACCTGGTGATGCGCAAGAGTTGTAAGTCTAAATAATATACTGAAGCTGATGGTATCTCTCTACCAAGATTAATGTATTTATTGATTTGGCAGTTGAACATTTGGGTTTTGTTTGCTTTTTTGTTTTTTTAATTGCCAATTGGCATGAAATTTTGTCAGATAACTGGCAATTGTGTGTTTTCTTTGAAAGCGTCTTCCAATTCTGTGACCACATATGAAACCTGTCAAACCTATGAACGCCCTATAGCTTTCACTTCAAGGTCTAAGAAGCTATGGATCCAGTTCAAGTCAAACGAAGGGAACAGTGCCAAAGGATTCCAAGTTCCCTACGTAACATATGATGGTAGGTGGATGTGAGCAGCTGAGCATGGTGTGGACTAGTGCAGCTGCAGCAGCGCACAACTCCTTGCAGGCTGCTTGACCCTGCTAAGAAGGGATAGTTCAGCCCTCTTGCTAGTCTCATTATTAGACTGCTTCTAGTAGCTGTCTTCATTTAAAACTAGCTTAAGGGTTTCTGAATTGTGCCATACTGTTAAGCGCAATCATATTTCCAGTCTTTCACAAACTGAAACAAGAGCTGGGATTCTAGGCTGCAACTCATAAAGACAAAGTGTAGAACTCACAGCCTGAATGTGTTTTATGTCTTTTTAAGCCTTCCTAATTCCAGGTTGCTTCAGGGGCACTGTGTCCCTCGTTAGGGGCACTCGTAAGTGCTGCTCTGACTTAACTGTGTTGCTGCTACCAGCTGTCATCTGGCAGCAGGTGCTCCTTTCAGCTCAGGCTGCTCGAGGCACTGGCCCACATGGCTTCGCAGGTGGGGAGTGTTTGGAGTTCCCCTCTACAGGTCTCAGGCTGCCAGCAGTGCGTGGGGCTGGCAGTCAGCCCTCCTGCAGACGGTGTGCTGCTGGTGATGAGGTGTGTCAGCAGGGAAAGGACTTGCAGGAAGAAGTCAGTAGACTGTAGCATCCGGGAAGATGACCCGGATAGGGTATTCCCAGAGACTGTACAGCTCCAGAAGTCGCAACCACCTGCCACAGTGGAATTTCTGCAGAACTCTGTGCTGTGTGAAATGGTAATGGCGACACTGTAGAAGAAGGTTGGAAACTGTTTACTTCTTGTAGAAGAAAGGTTTTTCCTATTCGTGAAGACTTGTGATTGAGGAACAGGTCCAGCCTCCTCCAGGCTAAGGAGGAGCTGGGCATAGCTTCCAGGGAAGCAGCTGGGCTGACAGGCCCTTTGCCACGCAGGAACACCCAGGAGAGATGGCAAGTGATTGTTGTGGGTAACTCAGAGGACAGAGTTTGGGGCTCCCCAGTACAAGACAGACATGCAACTACTGGAGTGAGCCCTGTGTAGGGCTACCTGGATGAGTAGGGCACTAGAGCATCTCTCTTATGAGGACAGGTTAAGAGAGCTGGGCCTGCTTAGCCTAAAAAACGAGATGACTGAGGGGAATCTTTTCAGTGTATCCTAATATATTAAGGAAGGGTGTCAAGAGGATGGGACCAGATTATTTTCAGTGGTGGTCAATGATAGGACAAGAGGCAACAGGCTCAAACTGGAATATGGAAATATATTCCTCTGTCTGAATATAAGGATAAATTTTACCATGAGGTAGCAGAGCCCTGGAACAGGTTGCCCAGAGAGGTTGTGGAGTCTCCGTGTCTGGAAATATTAAAACTCTCCCAGGTATGGTCCTGTGCAATGTGCTGTAGGTGATCCTGCTTGTGCAGGGGGCATTTGGACTAGGTCATCTCCATTCTACACTCGAAGCCCATTCCCTCCCCTACTGAAAGAAAGATAGGAAAGCGCCAGATTTTTAGTTAGTGATGTTGGATTGAAGCAAATCACATGGTTACAGTATGTGTTACAATCTTAGGTGCCTTATGGTTTCCTTTGCTTTTGACAATTGATGATGCTCAGCAGAATACACTTTATAGCCTTATAGTAAACAGTGTTTGCTCTTCTGTAAATACAGTGTATTTGACATACTTTGACTGCTAATGAGAGCCGAGTACCACTGATTCTGTTGGGAGTAGAATTTACATATGTAACCAAGGGAGATCTTGAATATGTAACTGAAATGAACCTGCAAATGACTGTCTTGTGCATTCTTAATAGAGGATTATCAAGAGCTAATAGAAGACATTGTTCGGGATGGTAGACTTTATGCATCTGAAAATCATCAAGAAATACTTAAGGTAAATTTCTTCCACTTAAACTGTCACATTTGACTGTGAACAACCCTAGTTTTTGCTAGTGAGGTTGCCTCCTGCATGATGTTAGATTTGCTCCTTAGTGCAATAGACAAGTTACTACTTCAAGCATGCGCTAAATCAGCACATATTCTGCTTGTGCAGGGCAGTCATTAACGGCCTCTTTGTCTAGGGAGATTAAAGATGGGTCAGACCTACTAGGAACATATGTAATTCTTTATAGTAAAGATAGCCCCTTATGTGTCTCTGTAGAAAGGAATCAATGAAGAAACTGAAGGACATGGAATTTCATTTCATTGAGTAGAGCTTAGTGCTGCTGCTATTATAGCCTGTAGATTAGCAAGGACTTCCCCTCCCTGGGTTAGGGGACAGTTGTACGGGCAAGTTATGGGATGTCAGCCCAAGTAGACTTTCCTTCACTGGATATTAGCAGCTTTTGGAGTTTTGCTGCTCTTGAACGTAAGAGGTAGGGAGAGAGTCCTGGCGCCACTAATGCTCAGTGTGACACTCAACTGACTTTCTGCAAGAACTGAACATCTATCTCGCTCTAGAGATCTGAGAGCCTCTGAAACATTCATGCTTGAAAAATAAAATTCTTATAATTCGAGTGGAGTTGGTCATTTAGCTTTGTTGATACTTACCCTCCCCTTTTGTATTTTATGACTGGAAAATCTGTTTTCCTTTTTCTAGGATAAGAAGCTGATAAAAGCACTGTTTGATGTGTTGGCGCATCCACAAAACTACTTCAAGTACACAGCCCAAGAATCAAGAGAGATGTTCCCAAGATCCTTCATACGGCTACTGCGCTCTAAAGTTTCCAGATTTTTGAGGCCTTACAAATAGCTGGTGTTGTACTTAAAGTACTAACCAGCCCTGGGCATGCACAGAAAGGCTGTAGTAGGTGGGGCTGCTTTCTGTTTTGCTCAGCGGTGTGGAGAAACTCTGGGAAAGCTTGCCAGTCAGTTCTGTTTTTGGCAGAGTTTGGCTTTCTCAGTTAATATAAATATTTTCATGACCAGAATTTTGATTCCTTTTCCAGATGATACCTTTTGGGTACCCATCATACTTCATGGATGTGCATATTAGAGACTGACTATAATTTCTGTAATTGGATGGGGCCAGCAGAAGTCTGTAGAGCTCTGGTGCTTCATCAGTAAGTCTGAAAGCTACTGAGGACAGACTGGCTAAGCAGTGGGTGGGTTGCCATAAATGCACATTACTTTGACAAAGCAAGGTTCGCATTCAACCTCACTGAAAGTGAGGACAAGATTGATATCTCTGTGAACTTTTGTTGTGCAGAAAATTCAGAGCTAAGATTGAAATGCTTTTAATCTAAACCAGTGAGTCCAAGAATTGCACAAGATGTCATTTTTACCTAACTGTGTTGTATGAGGCATATGGAGAAATAAGTAAAGTGTTGAAATATTAACTTGAATGCTCTGGATCTGGATTACACTGTGTTTCTCCATATCCTCGTTGATGATATGTTGGTTTAAATGGAATAACACCAGGATAAAAGTTGGGTGCCGTGGTAATGGAAAACAGATACTGGATACTTCCAGTACTTCCATTTTGACCTGACTGTGAATGCTGTGATGGAGCAGATCCTCTGCGAAGTCCCAGTGCTCTTTCCCTGTGCATAGGGCTGTATCAGAATGAGGCGTTGCCTCTTCAGAATAATATAAATTTCTGTCCTCTGAGCACCTACAGCAGAACTCATGAGCCTCATTTTACATGCAGGTTTTGCATGCAGATTATGCTCTTGTATATCATGGTTTAAATCTGTATAAAGTTCTTATACGGGTCTCAGTCTTCATATTCTTCATCTTGTCTGAGCACCTTGCTGGAGAGAGTGGATGGATGAAGATACTCTTCCACGAGGCTGAGGTCACAGAGCAAGTCTGAGGCAAACAGCAGTTCCTGGTTTGCAGAGCCTGGGTCCTTCTCAAGTTGCTTTTCTTACACAAGAAAAGGATCTGTAAGGCAACCACATTGATCAAAATGTTTTGGTTGTCTGAGTGCTTTTGTGGCCACTTATGTTACATCGTTGTCCTTCAGCCCTGCAAACTGTTTCCGCAGTGGGGTGTTCTCTCTGGACCTCGTGTCTGCAAGGGAGAGGGCCTCAAACCTACTCACTTGGATTTGCAACCTGTTACCTTCTGAACAGGACAGTGCTCTGAGTGACACAGCGGGTGCCAAACTTCCTCCGTGTGCCCCTTTAGGACAGGTACCAAAATTCTGCAGTGCAACCAGGCTGGTTGTATCCTTTGCTAAGGCTTGGTGTCAGGGCTCTTTGGGTTTCATTGGCGCATGGTATTTAACTGGCATGTGGTATTTAACTGTTGTATGTGATTAATACCACATTTGCAGTACTATAGATGAAACACCCAGTTAGAACCAGGGTCTGAATCTCTTCCATGCATTGCTAGAAGCAAATGAATACCATCAAAAGCAGCTTTGCTGTGGTGTCATGTTATGGGAGCCTTGTGCAGCGTGCAAGACACTGTAACTTGACTATGACATGTAACTGTCATATGGGAAGGGGCAGGAGACCCGCTTGAGATGTGCTGGGATCCTCACAGTGCTGCCATGAGCTGGCTGGAGGAGGGGAACTGCTTGTGCTGCTGCCCAGAGAAGTGTGTCTGGGCTGGCTGTGTTGAGGTTTTTGCTTGGGCTTGGGCACTGCCTGTGGCTCGGGCATGCGATGCCTGTAGTGAACGTGCTGCTGCGCCAAGCTCCCAGCGAGGCCTTGAAGTGGCTGCCCTTGTAGCCGCAGGGCCCAGCCCCAATCCTGCCCATGTCTCCGTGCTGCGCCAGGCGCAGTGTGTCTGTGGGTCGTGGTGATCCACAGCCACCTGTGTGTGGTACTGGAGCTCCTTGGTGCAGGCGGAGGCCACAGCAGTTGCCCTGAGTGCCTGGTGCTGTGTGATCACGAGCCGCGTGCGGGCACTGCGGTGGCTTAGCTGTGCTCCCCAGGCAAGCGAGCCACTTCCCATTGAACTCCCTCGTGCCAAGGCTTCGGCTTTGGGCAGCTCTTTCTTGACGTTGCTGAATGAGACACAGTCTGGAGTGACTGTTCTCAATAAGCGTTTGAGAAGGAAGTTGTGCTATGTCCAAACGTTGTCCATTGGAGAGTGCTGGATTTGCTGTGCTGCACATGGGCGCACTGGTGTCCGTGCTCTGCACGGCTCCTCTGGGACCAGCATCTCACCTAGGCCTGCCCGCAGGATCTCAGCTTTGCCTCTCTCTTGCCCCATGGCACGAGGCAGTTTTGCTGTTGTCTGTGCAAGTCTTGGGCACTCGGAGGGAAAGGAATGTGTTACTGGGGTGTGTGGAATGGAAAAACTTGCTCTTTCTTCAAGAAGAACCCTTTTTACTCCACAGCAATGCTTTTACTTGGGGCTTTTTCTCTCTCTCTCTCTTTTTTTTTTAAATAAAAAGTAAATGTCTTGGAAACTCTTCTGTTACCATTAATTTGAACATTAAGAATAAAAATTCCTCTTTTACTGTAGGTACTGTGTGCGCGGTCCAAAGGTAAGCGGGAATGCTGCAGTCTTCAATGTTAGAAGTGGGCAGCTGTGGCAGAAAGTTGCAAAGCTTGGTGTTGCACCTGCAGAGCAATGGTAGTGGCTCTTTAGAAATTTGAGTTTCTCCTTTTTACATTGTTGTAGACTGATCTTGTATTTTGTCAAGAAATAATTCAAGAGCTGTTTAACCTTATACAACAGGATTTAACTTTTGAAATAATAATTAGCATTAACTGGATGACTTAATGTCACCTATGTGAAGTACTCTTAGGAATCTTTTCATGACTGTAAATTAATGTAAAATGTTTCAGACTTTTAAGAGAACTAAACCAGTGACCTTTTAGTTGCATGAGAACATTGGGTAATAAATTCAGTTGTCTTTGCTGTGTTAAATAATAGTTTTATATGCATATTAAGGGTTATGCTACAAGATACCTCATATCAGATAGACTTAATATCCAGGGAACATCAACCTGCCATAATATTTTGTTTTATGTAATGTACTGTTAGCCTGCATCTATACAGCCTGCACACAGACACATTTTTTTTTTGTATATTTAATGATGCACGTATTTCTGACCTCTTTAAGACCAACATTATCCTTACCAGTTAATGTAGTAATTGTGTGTAGTAATTCTGATACAGACAAGCTTGACAGGCTGTATGAAGATAGAATGAAAGACCTAAAATAACTATGAAGTATTTTATTAGTTTCTGAATTACTCTCAGCTTGCTTTGATCACAGTAAAGGGAACTGATTTGTATTAAAATGAATGTAGTTATCCAGGTTCAGTTGGAGAACCTCTGGAAGAGGCAACGGTGCAATTCAGTTGTTAGCTCACACTGGTCAGCGTGCAAAGACAGCAAAGCAAATGCTGTACAGGACCTCAGAAATTGTGGAAGAGTGTAATGACTACAGGATAGTGGCAGCCCCAAACTGTGTCATTCAAATATTCTCCCTGAAACTGTGAATTCTGCCATGTGCCAGGCTGCAGGGTACCCTCTAGGAATATCAATTTGCAATATTTTCAAAATTTCCGGAAAAGTGGGGGCAGAAATCCTGCTTGGGACCTTTTGATGTTTGCATAATGGAATAAGTAGTAGAGGAACACAGAGAGCAGAATCTGTGGCTTATTTAAATCCAAGGAATCAGAAGAGGTCTAATGTGAGTAAGCAGGAAGAAAAAGGTATTACAATAATCCTTGGGAACAGACTACAAGCATAGTGACCCACAAATATTTCTGAATTAAATAAATTAAAGTGTAAATGCTTTCTTATCATGCTTGGAGGTGACATTGAGTAAATGTAATAGATGCTGAATATGAAACCTGTCACAACTGAAATGTGCAAAATACCTCCTATGTTCCCTTAATGCTGCTCCGCTTGCTCCTTGCCTGTCTCTTCCAGCAGCAGCCTTGCACACCTAAGTACTTTTTAAAACTTCAGAGTCAAATCCAGGCATGGTTCAAGCAGGTTTGTTTCTAGGCATAACTGAAGCTGAATCCTTTTGCTTGTAGGGCAGGCTTTCACCCTGTAGTGCGGAGCTCTGCTTTCTGCAACGTGTATCATGCTCACCAGTGTGAAAGTCCCCTGAACAATGATGAAGATAGTGCGCTCGCAGGGAGAGAAGCGGAAGGAGCTGAAGAGTGTTCAGGGGACAGATTCTATCCGCAGGTCAGGTTGTTCAGTTCCCTCCAAGTCAGTAGAAATTATGTATGACTTTCCGCATGTTACCATGCAGGAAGTTCCGAGCCTTCTAACATTTAAAGGGAATTTAATAAGCTAGTTTAAATAGGAAGAAACTTTCCCTGTTTAAATACATATTTGTTACTGCAGCTGTTGCTCTGATTAAACACATTTTGAATAGTAATGAAGTTTGTTGAGGCCCATGTAGCAAAGCCCATTTAACACGCGTGAAGAGAAAAAAAAAAAAAAAGGAGAAAGGCCTTGAAATCTTTTTCCACATTGAAATGTGTGTATAAATACAGAATTCATTCAAGAAATTCCCTCATGCAGGCAAATACTAAATTTGACAGCACAACTGCAGCCTGCTTTTTTCAATGGGAGGTTTGCTTCAATAGGCACTGTAGACTTACAAACCTGGATTTTAATAATGTCTGAAATTTCCCATCTGTGACCATTCTGGGGATCAGGAAATGAGTGTTTCTTGGTTTTAAGGGAGAGAAGTTGCCCTGGAAACCTTGAAATGCTCTGAAGCAGTCACTCGAGACACAAGTGTGTCGGTAATTTGGTAGTTCAAGTGTTTCATATCGTGCCCAGATCCCTACAAACATCCATGAAAAGTTAACTACCAGGTTACGTTTATGCTTGACTATGCTCAGAGTAAGTTTTATCCTCTGTGCCCTGAACCCTGTAGAGCAGCGGTGATTGGAGTGTGTTTTCCATGCCTGCCTGCCCACTTGCTGTGCTAGGAGGAATGGTGCAGAACACAAAGTATGGGCAGAAGCATGACCATGAGTTTCTGAGCGGATGGAGAATCTCTGTTTGGAATTAAATTCGGGAGATGGAGAAGGATAGAGGTATGTGAAGTACATAGATACTCAGTGTGTGCAATGGAAATGGTCCTGCTCAGGGCAAAATCCAGAACAGCTTTGTGTAAAGAGGCAAGGCCTAACTAGCAGCCTGGAGGTACCCAGGAAGAGGAGATTGTTTTTTTCTGGGGATGAATATGGAAATCAAAAAGATGCTCCAAAAACTGGTATTTCTACATGTGTATGTTCAGAAAACAAGCCATTGTATGGCCAAAACTACATATAGATTTGGATGGCCTCCCAGTTTGGTTATACTGCTGCAGTGCTGATGTGAAGGGTTGTGTGGAAAAGCAGGGTGGTACCAGTTAGGGGAGGGGAAAAGACTGGCAAAAAAGTGCTCAGGAGGCCTAGCTGGCTTATGCAGCATAGTATTGCGCCCCTGCTCCTCTAGGTGCTAATTCTCTCCATAAACTTACAAAAACAACCCCCTGAAAAGGCTTATCCATGCCGAGAACAGCAACTTCATTCAGTGGAAGAAGGAAGCTCAGCCTGGGGTGCTGAATGCTCAGCTCTGCAGTCATGGCTGTCCCCGTGCGCTAGCGTGTCGCCCCCAAGCCCGAGGCAGCACGGGTGGGATGAGCGGGCTGCAGTGCTGCACCAACGCGTGTCCAGCGAGGCAGCTGCTCCCGGGCTGCTGGCGGCCGCTGCTGCCTGTGTCACCTGCCCCGTGTGAGGCAGCTGTGCCAAGGCTACAGTGGCACCATCCGCAGGGCTCCCTGCGCGAGGGCAGCATGTGCCCCCAGGGAAAAAAGCTCTTACAGTCCAAGCTGCCAAACAGTCATGGGTTTTGTCGGAGACCTTCAGCAGCAGATTTGGCTTAAAAGTGTCTGCTGGAACTGGGAGCTTCATTACCAGGAATGGTTCAAGTGTGTTTTCGTCGTCTTGCTCGGACACACAAACGTACTAAGGAAATGTTTCCTACCATTAGACTTCCGCAGCTCTGGTGCAGTCTAAATGAGTAATGGGTATTGCCTGGTCCACTGCAGGAGCCAAGAGTGAAATGTCCTTGCTCATAATCTACTTTATTTTGTACTTGCAAAATGTAGACATAAGATCTAGAAATTCCATGCCACTGGGCCAGGTATTGACTCCTCTTCAGCTTGTGGTGGGAGGAAACCCTCTCATGGACTGGACACCAAATGTCCATCAGGAATATTCCCCTTCTCCCTAATTGCCAGTGAGGAAATGTGCAGGTTGCAAGTTAGGATTTGCAGGCAGAATAAACCACAGAGGAAGCTGGAGGAAACAGACTGTGAATGCTTAAATTCACAGATGTTATTTACTTCTGAGAACAGCGAGCAATTCTGGCGATCTGCCTGACCTGTTTCAAACCCCATGCCTCTAGTTACTCAGGCCTTGTCGTTGTCGGGAGTGGCCTCTAAACACTAGTTTTAGGAAATCAAGTTGTGTGTAACCAGCAACCACTTTCCTCCACCTTTCCAGGGGAGCTCAGCTTTCCTGCTCAGCTCGGTCATAGCCTGATCCGCACAGCGTCCGAGCGGCCGCTCCCGCTGCCAGTTGCGCCTCAGGGAGAGCAGGAGAGCCTCGGAGCAGGTAATCAATAGCACCATCTGTCCCTGCCGCGCGCACGCTCCCGCTCTCCCGGGAAAGTGGGCCTCCTTTTCAGAAATAGCGTGAGCTAAAGTACCTCTCAGTTCGCCAGACTTGAAGGTGGAGATATTTAACCAAACCACAACCTGGCAAACACAACCTCTCTGTTAGGAGAGTTGCACTAAAGTACTGTTGATGGTCCCGTGCGTTAGCAAATATTAGCACTGAGTATCCAGTAACGTGTCCCGTTACATCCTATGGGTTATGAGTTGCTGCAGGTCTGAGGGTGCTGTGTGGAGGGGGTACAATGGTCATCACTTAGCCTGGCTGCACTTTGAGCACTGCAGTCTTGGCTTCATAAAATACACACAGGAGCGCCACAGAGGTGAGAGATCCTGTGTTTGACTAACACCGTGCTGACCTCTCTGACGTTGTTGTAAATCATATTTTTATCCTAAATGGATACTGCGAAGTATGTTAGACTCAAATTTTAATTTGCCTTAAAAATATTTTGGAGCTTAAAGCAAATCAAATCCTGACTTAATTATTTATTTATTTTTTCCAAAGGGATATCAGAACAATTCCAAACTCTGTAAAGAGCTGAGGAAAAACAATATATTCCCTCTTCTGCCCTCTGAAGGCGGGGTGGAAAACTGACTCCATAAGGAAGTGGAAATATTTGTCAGATTGAATCCCTCTATGAATATGCTGGTAGAGGCATAAGAAATTTGCAGTCTTTCAAAGTGTGCAATAAGGATGTTGTTCCTTGGGGAACCTCACATGGACACAGCTGACATAGCACTTGTTTTCAGGACCTTGCAGAAAAGCTGGGAAACCGCTCAAGTTTTTGTCACTGGAGATAATGTATTATTTTTGTCACCATCAACTGGTAAACACTCTAACATATAGCAACCTTTCAAAAAGCGATAGTGTTTCAGCACTGACCTTCCTAGCCATGTTACAGCAACAAGGTCTTGAGAGCTTCGCCATGTGAAGGCTTTTAAAGGGTCTGAGTAACAACTTTGAGGGCTTCTTAGGACTGAGCGTTTCCTGGAGCAGGGGACACCACGGGGACACTTCCATGCCAGCCCAGCCTCCCCTTCCGGCGTCCCTTGCTTATCCTGGCGCCCTGCTCCTGTGTTCAGAGCTGTCACCGCTGGCCTCTGCTGCTGTCGCTGCAACAGCCTTTGCAGCGCCCGAGGCACCGGCCTGTGGCGAGGACATTACTGAAAACCGCCGCAGCCACCGGGCAGCGAGGCGCCTCCTGGACGCTGGGGAGATGGATTTGCTCTGTCATGGACATCTGGCCATGGTGCCACTTCTTTCTGAGAATAATTCAGAAATCTCTTAAGTTTCCAAGGGCCGTCAGCCCTTGGAGTCTATCAGGCACTGAAAAGGCCTTGGCATTGTAGCTACCCCTGCTACAATTATCCCGTGTGGTTTTGCATGAGCATGGACATTTTGCGTGCTAGGGAGTGTGCTTTTTACCATGCTGGAAGCAGCAGTTTTGCCTAGCGAGCTGCTGCTTGTAACCCCTGTTCAGCAGGGGGTTGTTTAAGCAGGTGCATGTGTTGGTGAGTTGCAGCAGAGTGTCAAAGAGCGGTGGTTAGTCCAGGATGGACTTCCTTGTCTCCACCAAAAGTTGAAGGACTGCAGCCTGCCGGCGTCACTGGTGCTTTGCACTGGGTGTGCACTGCATCTGTGTCCCGCAGGCTGCAGAAGATGAGAAAGCTGCTGAACGGGCAAGGAAGAGATGCGGCATGAAAACAGCAACACGTTTTTAGAGGAACAAAGTGTGTGCAGTGCTTGCTGTCGCAGTGGCTCGTTCTTGGTATCAGCAGTACCTGCCGCTCCAGCGGAGGCAGCTTCCCGCCACCCAGCCCTGCCTGTCGCAGTGAGGAGAGGCTCCCTGTTACTCCTCAGCAGCTTCTGCCAAGCTACAGTAGGAGCCAACCTGAAATGCAATGACCGAGCGCCCTCTTCTCCTGCAGTTAAGAGCTGGGGAACCTCCTTCCCTCAGCCGTGCTGGAGCTCCCTCGTGGCGCTCGCTGGGCTGCTGCCTGGCCTGTCCATGTGCGAGGCTTATGGAAAGAGAAAAGCAGAGGGGAAGCCACGTTTGGGTAGCATGACATGACTCGCACAGTTTTTGACTTAACTTTTAACAAGATCCCTCCTATATCTTTAATGACCTGCGTGCAAAATTTATGGCACGGAGCGCCCCAGCATCGGAGGGAGCCTCCAGCACACAGGCTGCCTTTTGCAGGACAGGCGGGGAAGTGAAGTCCGCTGGGACTCAGGAAGCCTGAATGATGCAGTTATGGTTGGCGCTTTGAATATAGAGGTAGCTGACTTCAGAATAAATATTTGCACTTTAGCTGGAACATGCATGTGGGAGGGTGAGAATAGCAGGTATTAATGTTTCTCAATAATGATTATGAAAACTGTATGCTGGCATAATGGTATTAATACAAAGAATAAGCAGAGCTCAGTGTAATACGTGTGGGACAGGAGTGTCCCCAGGCCCCCGGCTCCACACAGCACCTTAGGGAAGCCAGGCCAGGGACGGCTCGGAGAGAGGCAAGGGCTCCCTCTGCTTGGGAAGCACAAGGAAAGCAGCTCTCGTTTTAGCTGCGCGGAGCCCCGTGGGGACCAGCTCGCAGCCCGGAGCTGGCCATCGCTGCGGTCGCTTTAACAGTGTCCAATCAACCTCTCGGGAGACACTGGGACACGCGGCTTCCCTGGCGCTGGATTCCTGCGCGCTCATTTCAGAAGTGTCTTTCAGCCTCCGCAGACCGGGAGGAGGGCAGGCAGAGCAGCCCTTGTGAGGCTTGCCATTCTGGGCTCTGGTTTTGACGTGCGCGACGTTTTCTGTTCCCGAGACTCGTCCACGTGCTCCCCACGAAGCGACCTGGAAAGGCAGATTAAGAGCAGTCCCTCAGGGAGCTGCGCGGCGTCCGAGTCTTGTTCCCAAGAGCCGCCGGCTCTGCCGTGTCCCTCCAGCAGGAGGGAAGGGGCTGTCAGCAGTGCGGGGACAGACCCAGAGAGGCTGCGCAGGGGCCCTCGTCCCCCTCTGCCCTTGGCTCGTGGGCGGCGGGTGCAGAGCGACCCGACACAGCGGCCTGAAGCTCTTGGGAACCCCAGCCTCACACCACGGTTGCACGTTATGAGGCTTTTCCATCTTTACCAATAGTTCTTTTTCCTGTAAATGATTACTGAGACACTCTCTAAATCATTCTAGATTTTTCTCTCACTTTTCTAGAGAGATAGGGGAAAAAAAGTGCTTTTCTGGCTCTAGATTATTCCTTTTTTTGCCTGAATATGGTGAAGCTGACCCTTATATCCTGCTCTGATGGATAGAATCATTTTTTTATATATATTACCTATTGTGGTTTCATTTCCTCAGGCTCCTCACATTCTTCCCTTTAAAAGCAACTCCTTCCTCTAGAGTTTTGTCTTTGTGCTGGGGAAAATTATTCTTTCTGGGAGCTCCTGCTTTGGCTGTTTCTGTGGAACTGGACTGCTCTGCCCTCTCCCGAGTTTTCTGGGACATCTCTTCAAAGTATGGCAAGTACTAACAAAACACTTCTTTTTAAAGAAAGATGAGAAATCATTAAAAAAAGAGAGAGAAAAGGGGCTGACCCACTTCTTTCTTTGTCTACTTGCTCTGTTTCTTTTCATTGAGAGAGATGATGAAACAGCCGTGAGCAAAACCGCGCAGCTTTCCTTTCCTTGCGCTGCTCAAGCTGCACGTGTGGCAGGGCGCTGCATGGGTACGAGCCACGGAGCCGCTCTGCCGTGGCCACGCGGCTGCGGAGCGGCTGTGCGATGGCCGCTCTGCCAGGGCTGGGTTTAGCTCACTGGGCTCCTCGCGCAGGCAGGACACGCGGCTCCATCCCCGCGGTGGCGGCAGGGGAGCCACAGGGCCCTGGTCCTCCTTGCCTGCAGGCGCTCTCCCGCGCTCAGTGCCGCTTCCCACGTTGTCCTACCTAGAGGCTGGTAAATGCACCTGCCACTTCAGAGCTGGGAAACAGAGACTTTCCTGCCCACTGGGGCTATTCTGGAGCGAGGAGCAGCAGACAGGGACACTCCAGTCTCGGACGAGCGGGCTGAGAGGTCTGCTGAAGCCTGCTCCGCGTTTGGCGCAGCACGTTGGGACGGAGCGATATCCCTGGCTAAACCGGCACAAGCAAATGACCAACCTGAAAGCTAACCTGCGTGTTCGAAGCGTCCACGCTGACCTGGTGTTTTAGTGTGGAGTCCGCATAGTTGGAGCAGATGATTTACTGCTCTTCCTCCTCTCCTCAGGATTAAACGTCAGGATGAGAGTCCTCTGCTCATATAATACTCTAAAGCACTATGTAGATTTTCTTATCTCTTGGCATGAGGTATATTTATAATGTATGGGGGAAGTGAAATTGTAAGACTGATAAAAAGGTTGTTTGCTAAATCAAAATGTAGGTTGCATGTTGGTGCTATAGTATGAGGAACCCTTCCAGTGCTCCACGAGCTTGGGGCTGCTCTGCCCGTGGGCTGAGTGTTTGCTGAGGATCCCCTCCACCAGGGGCCTTTGCATCAGAAACTGTCTTTTGGGATCGGTAAAAGTCACTCTGCTCCTTCTGCCCTCCCTTGCCTTGGGGGCGTGTGGACGCAGTCATCTTTGTTTAACCAGGTGCCAAATAGTTCCCAAGGTGAAAAATAAGGTGCTCTTATGCCCTGGGGCGTCCTTGTGGCGGAACTTATTGTGTGATGAGCCAAGTCAGCGCAGGGAGGAAAAACTACCTCCCTGTTGGAGCCATTGGCCTCGCTGCCACCCTGCAGTCAGGGACCCGGCGTGCGCACCAGCTGACTCACACACTGCGGCCTTTCGCGGGGCTGCGAGATGATAGGGTCGTGTTTTCCACCCTGCTGTGCCCTCCTCCGAGCCTTCCTCTTTCTCCAAGGCCACGTGCGGAGGGGCTGGGGCCTCCTGGGAACCCTGTGCAGCGCCGCTGCCTCCCCGTGCTGTTGCCCTCAGGTCTGCCCTGGCCCAACGCGCTCGCGCTGAGCGGCCCCATGTCCAAGATGCGTCACGAAGCCGGGGGGGCGGCTGGGCCTCTGTGCTGGGCGGTGGTGAGGCCGCAGGCGCAGGGGCTGGGCCGGCTGCCCCAGGGATGGATCCAGCCACATCCCACCCGCTCCCCGCTTGGCTTGGAGCCGCAGCCCTGCGCTGGGCATGGGGCGGCTCCGCAGGACGGGGGGTTGTGGCTCTATGCCCTAAAGCCGCTCTGCTGTCTGGTACGTTCGTTACTTGTCTGTATTTAACTTTTGGTGCAAGGGAACGTCCTTCCCTTGCTGCCCTCAGAGAGGGATGGGTTTTGTCCCATTCTCCCCCACCTTAACATTGGTTCTTTCTGAAGTGTTTTGCCCTCGCTCCCCGCTCCCTTTCCCTTGCTAGGGGATGGGAGAGGTTCACCCGAGTAACCAGGTCTGCTCGCTGAGCTGCGGCACTCAAAGCACTCGGGCCCTCTTGACGATAAAGCTGTTTATCTGTGGTGAAAGGCACAGCCCATGCCAACTCACTGCTGTCCTGAAGGCACCTTGAGTCCTGCGGGAAGCAGGGCCGAAGGCCACCGCGTGGGTCAGGACCTCCTGCGCGGGGAGAGCTGGGCGCCCGCGAGCGCTGCGAGCTGCAGGGTGGCGCAGGAGGTGCTCGTGGCACCGGCGCTAGCAGCAGCGCGGCCGCCGTGCAGCGCCGCAGCCGCCCTCCCTCCTTCCCCTCCTTCCCGCGTGGCCCTGGCGGCAGCACCTGCTGCGCCCCGCGCGTCACCGCGCGCCGCTATAAAGCGCCGCGCCGCGGCCCTTCCCCGTGTGCGCTCGCAGAGGCGCCTCCGCCGCGGAGCCGGGCCCCGCGCGGCAGCATGTTCTGTTCGGGGGTCCTGACGGAGCCGAGCAGGAAAGAAGTGGAGCTGCGGGAGGCCGCGTCCCTGCGGCAGCAGCGGCGCATGAAGCAGGCGGTGCAGTTCATTCACAAGGACTCCGCGGACCTCCTCCCTCTGGATGGGCTGAAGAAGCTGGGCACTTCCAAAGATACCGTAAGATTCATTCTGTTTGCTGAAGGGAACCGGGGCATTGAAGAGGCTGGTGTGTCAGCGTCTGCTCTGTTTTCTTCCCCCCCCCCCCACCACCTTGTTCTTAGCACCGTTTTATTGTTGAGACTGTAAGTTTGTTGCTTGTGGGAATTGATATAAGGATGAGGCTTTTGTATATAACGAAAAGCAGTGGAAATATCAATGCTGCTTTCTGCTAGTTGCATTCAGGTCTAAATGCTTTTTTGTTTTGTTTTTGTTTGCATTGCACAAATGTCAGAAAACGGGCTGCTGTTTTCAGCACACAAATACTCCCCTAATCACAGTAAATCAAAATGGCTTCATATAATACATACATACATACATACATATGTTTCTCTGTGGTGCATACATATAATACATATATATGCTCAGCACATTCATTGAAGATTCAGTCTAATATAGTCACTAGTAATTGAAAATATGGATTTACTGAAATTATTATGAAATTTGATAAGACTTACGCATTTTTTTAGCAGAGATACTTGATTCTAGCTTTTAAACATATGCACATGGGATGATCCATGTGATCCTGTGGCTGGCGTGTAGCATCCTCCATCATGTCCAGGGGCTAGGAGCTCGTCTAAATATTAACATGCACAAATGTCTGAGCCTTCTCTCATGGCAAATGCCCAAGTGTGATGTCAAAAGTTCTGATGGAAAGGAGCACAACCTAGCAAATATTTTTTAGGAAACATGCCCTATGGGGTAAGTCTCCTATCTCCCCCCACCAACTCTTTCACAATTCTTGCTGCTGGTGACAGAGAGTGTGTTTCCTTTTTTAATGTTTGATGTAGGTTTAAAGAAAAAGGTGATGCTTTTTATTAGTAGCCAGGTCATTTTGTTCTAACACAGTCCTACTGCTCAGCTGGCTTTGCCCTGGCTCCGTCCGCGTGCGATACATGGGATGAGTTTGGCGTCCTCTGCGTTGCTCCCAGCAGCGCTTTTCCACACTGGAGACGGTTTACGTCCCAGGCCACAGCAGCTGCTGCCAGAGCAAAGGCCTGGCAGGAGCTGCGCGGTCCCCCCTCTGCCGCAGCTGCCTGTCAGGGGGCTCCAGCTCCCGTCCCGGTGCAGACGTCTCCTCCTGGCTGCTCCTTGCAGGAGTGCAGAGGCCAAATAACCCGTGTGGGTCCTGACACGGGCTCCAGCCTGAGCGGCGAGCGGGACGGGCGGGCAGCATCGCGGGCGGCGAGCAGGAGCCCAGGGCCGGGGCGAGC
>JAWLRI010000596.1:913766-929627 GCA_034781795.1 Crypturellus tataupa
GGCGAGCGCCGGCCGCAGCCTGGCCACCTGCCGGGGCCCTCCCGCCCGCGCTGGCTCCTGCCCAGGCCCCTGCCCTGCCGGGAGCACCGGGCCCGTCTCTGCCTGCAGCACCAGGGCATCCCTGCGGCTCCCGTGCAGGTGGGGCAGCCTTGGGGGTGCAGGGTGGACATGCCCAGGGAGTCTTTGCAATCACCTGGGCCACATCTCGGGTGCTTGTCCGCAGGGTGCTCCTGCAGCTGCCAACTCTGTCCAAGCATTGCGTTTATGGAAGAAGCCAGGCTGTCGCAGAGCACACTCCAGCAGACGTCTAGTTTCCTGGGCAGGGCTGGGAAGAGCTTGGGCACATTTGTGCTCTTGACGTTCACTGGGGTCTTCATGCACCACACTTCTCATCTGCCTCTTTTATGTGAAACTTCCCTCTGGCCAGCGAGGTGGAGAGCAAGTCCCTGCTGTGTGCCGAGCGGAGGCAGCAGCTCTGGGCATGGCTGTCCCCCGGCTCCTGCTCCAGGGATGGCTGCTCAGGGAAGGCCCTGCATGTTGCGTTGCCAAAGCGCCATGTGGAAAATCGTCCTGCTTGGCAGTGCTTCCCAGTGTCAGGACGTATCTCCTGTAGCCAGTGCCAAACAACGCGTGAAAGCTTCCAAGAAGGGCAGCAGGAGGTGCCTTTCCTTCCCCAGTCGCTGAGAACTACCGCACTTACTGCAGCACCCGGGCTGCGGCCACGCAGAACGTAAAGGGGCAGCCCAGGGAGCTTGCCCTGGCCTGGCAGTTAGGGAAGTGCCCCCGGGGTCGCGTGTCCTGGACCCTGGGGCAGAGAGCGAGCGGAGGGGCTGGACAAGCAGCTCGCGGTGCCGTGACCTCTGCATGACCAGGAGCTTCGCTCCTGACGCTGCCCGCAGTGAGAGCCGGGGGCCGGGGTGAGGAGAGGCGAGGGAGAGCAAGGGGAAGGAAAAGCTGCTCTTGCAGGGCATTGAATAATTTATTTTGCTGCCTCATTGTGCTGAATTTTCTGTTCTCTGCCCTTTTAGCGTGTATCAATCAATATCTCCTGATTTACAGGCCATTTACTTCTGGTCCGAGAGGCCCTGGCTGGCTCTGACGTAGGAGGCTTCTCCCTTTGCATCTGCGCGGCAGACCCGGGAGAGCCCGGGGGCAGCCGCCTTGCAGGGAACGCGGGAGCGCGCGGCCATCCGCACGGACACCGGTGTCCTTAGCTGCTTGCGGACACGCGCGGGCATGCGGCTCCGCACGGCACAGCACGCGCTCACAGCAGCGGGGATGGGCACTGCAGAGCGAGGCCTCCAAGCAGCCGCTCGTGCTGCTCAGGCAGGGGATGGTGGAAGAAGAGGTGCATTTGGCTGTGGGGTGGGAAGAAGAGAGAGCAATGGGTCATCTGTCGGGAGGAGCCGTTCCTGCCTGTTAAAGCTCCTCCGTTCTGCTCGGGTGCAAAGGAGATGACAGACCTGGTGTGAGACTCTCGGAGCGGGAGGGACTTTCACCTGCGGGAAAACTCTTGGAAGGGTCTTGTTGTTGTGAGGTCCAGTCAAAGCAGCAGGAAACCTGATCCAGGAGACACGTGCTGCGAGTTGCGACTGCTCGTTTGTGTGTGAGCTAGCGAGAAACAGAGTCGGGTTGAGTTATTTATGGTTTTGATGGACACAAAGAAGAACTCATCTTAGGCTTCCACTCTGACTTTTTTATCTGGAGGAGGGGGATTGTTTTGTTTTATTTTCTGCAAAGTTCTCAGAGATGGAGAGGGAGATATTTTAGGAAAACATTCATGATTGATGTTTATATCGTGCTAGACTGTGCCAGGAAATAACTTTGTTTTTGGCATGTACAGTAGCACGTAGCATTCTGTTCTTTCATAAAGCTCTTGAGAGAGAGTGCCTGATCATCTGGGTTGCATTAAGCACCGGTGCCAGCGTTACCAGCACTAGGTACCTGCTGACCTAAACTGAAAGGGACCACTACTGACATACAGATCTCTATCCATGGAGAGGTTTTCCAGCTCTTCCTGCCATAACTGGTCCGCTTGCAGTTTTTCAGCAAAATGTGCATTTGCAAATGTCCCCTGGCAAGTTATCTGTTTACCGAAGCACGAATCCATCATTTGAGTCATCTCTGTGACTAACGTCCCTCGCTCTGCTACACACAGAAGTCAAGGGAAATGCAAGTTAAAGCAAACTAATTAACAGCCTCGGACAGAATGGTGCTGCAGGGAATCATTTCAACTCCGCTTTGCTACATTATTTATGTACTGGAGCATGACGTGAGCAACACTTGTGAGGCAGGAATCGCAGGGCCTTTCAGAAGAAGCATCAACAAAGATGGTCCTGTTTCTGGCGGCAGCTCCTGCTGGATTTTTGTTCTTTCAGTGATGGGCGCCATATAAGAGTCATAAAACCAGACCTTCACCACAGCTCAGGCTGTATCTCTATTATTCGCTTGAGAAAGCCCATAAATGGAGCTGGCTAATATCCTGTAGAACTTGTGGTAAGTTGTGGGGGAAGTTGTTTGTTTGTTTGTTTTTTAAGGTTGAAATCAGCAATAAATCACAGTCAGGACAACAACGATGCGTATGTGGTGACTTGTTCTTCTCTAGAATGTTCTTGCAAAGAATCCTGGCGATGCGCTTTGGGCCAGGCACCTCATCAGAGCAGCCAGGCTGCCCCGGATTACAGCCGGGCAGAAATTTCTGTCAGTCCCAAATGCAGCTGATTGGGGCTGGATGGAGGCAGTGACCAAACAAGCCAGCTGAGAACTTCATCCATCTATGTCTACAACTCCTATTATTTATTTAATTAATTTTAATGTGAGGGATAAGTCTTCCAAATGTGTGTTGGAGCTGCAGGAACATATTAAGGATAATAAGAACATGCCGTCCACTGTTAGCAAACCCCGTCTTGCTTTTTTGCTCACATGTGTAGCCTTTCTTGTGACAGCAGTTCTGGTTTTGCACCTCTTGCTTCTGCTTCATCTAGGAGAGCACTCATTTCTGAAGCGATTTTCTTCATCCTTCGGTGCAGAATTTGCACCATTAATAGTGAAGCCAGTCTGCCTGCTTTTAACCAGCCTAAGCAATAGCATCTTCTGTAGTTTAGTCTCTGATTTTATGAGGAAGAAGGGAGTTCACCTGAGCAGCGTGGTGATTTGCCTGGTTATTTTTCGTGAGTAAAGGAGGCAGCATGGTGCACGGTCTGCTTTTCCTTCCAGGCGCTGTGAGCACGGGTATGTCATCCCCTTTACACAGCATCTGCTCTCAGGAGTGCCGGGCAGGCAGAGCATCTGCAGATGAAAATCAGGATGGAATCTTGTTTCCTTCCAAGTCACAGAAGTAAGGACAATGTTCCAGGGACCACTAGTATTTCCTGCATCCGCCTGATCTCTTCAGTCACGTCTGGTTTGACTGCAAGTGTTATGCCCACAGCAGACTCCGAAGCGCCAGCATTGCTTCAGTTATTTTTGGAAGATGCCAGGTTACATTAGGCTCCTGTAAGTGCTGTTATTTAACATGCTGCGCAGCACATTTCAGAGATGAAGCATTCGGGTCAAGGGTGCCTGCTCAGAGAACAAGAGCCTGGGGTTTTCAGAAGGATCCTAATCCCAATGAAATTCCCTCAGAATTAGGAGGCTTATTGCTTTAGATGCCTTTGCAGGTACCCAGGAATATTTAATATCAAGGCAAATGCTCAGAAATAAGAAGAAGCTTTTGCTGTTGTTCAATTAAAATCACAAGGAAAGGGCAGTGTAAAGGGGGAAGCTTAGCCAGGCAGAGGAATACGCAGATCGCAAGGCAGCGTCACTTCACCCCCAGCAGGGTACATGCATCTGTCCATGACTAATGTCCAGCACAGAAAGGCTTTGGGCAAGCTGTCAGTGGTGGTATTGAGCGGGACACGCGTGTTGCCGAGACAGTGAAAATGACATCATCAACAAGGAAAAGACCTGTGAATATGGGGATTCCTGAGCACGTCCTTTCCTCAAGGGCTTTCCCTCTCCCTCGTTTCCGTGGCAAAGCTGAGCACCCGGGGCTCACCCGTCAGCTGCATTGCTACACGGAGGCAAGAGAGGCAGAGCAACAGTCTCATATTAGACCAGATCCTGGTCCGAAGGCTCTGCTCACCCCCTCATAGCCTTGCGTGCCCCAGCTCGGCCTCCTGGCTTCCGTGTGGGTCCCGCAAGGAACATCCCCAGAGGCGGGATGGGCCTTGGCTGCGTCCTGCGTCAGCAGTGCCTCTGCGCACAGACACTACGTCAGGAGGCCCTTCTCATGATCCGTGCATGTAATTGGGCAGGTAATTTGTTGCTTCTTAACTTCTCATGTTGTTGTGGAATTCCTGATATTCCTATCAACAGTTCGGAGTGGTTTCAGCTGAAACGGCATCTTTGAGAACCCAGACTTGTTTTGGTTCCTATTTAGAAATCAAACGTTGAATCTGAAGTGGGAAAAGCAAAAGCATCCTCCAAAGCCTGGTTAACATTCTAAGAGGGTCATTCCCTCGCCAGTGTGAAGCGGCTCTCTTTGGTTCGAGCCAGGTAAGTCAGCACTGGCGCAATAACCAAGAGGTTTAGCTACGAGGAACACGTTTGGTGGGAAGAGGCACAAGCCCCTAATCCTGGGGCGAGCGGGTGCCTGAGGCGGGAGCGCGTTGGGCTGGAGCGCGTGCGGCCGTGCTGCCTTCCGCTTGCTTCACCCTTGGGTCTCTTCTGCTTGTCCTTAAAGCAGCCGCATAGTATCCTGCAGAGGCGCCTGATGGAAACAAACTTATCAAAATTACGAAGCAGCCGAGGCGCCTGGGCTCCCAAGAACGATATCCCCGGGAAGCCGAATCAGACCCAGCCGGGCAGCCCCCGGAGGACGGAGGAGGAGGAGCTCATCGTGGTGAGCTGCCAGGTAACGCTCCCTCGCTCACGTCCAGGGCATTTCTGACAGGCTCGAGTAGCAATCCCGATTCCCTGGTCTTCCCACTTGGGCTGTGTTATATTAACACAGCCGTTAGGTAGCCACGGATGTCCTCAACAAAGACGTTGTTTGGTCAAAACTCTGTTTAGCTGCAGTAGAGAAAGACGGTTCTAAGGGCGACGTAGCCACCCGCAGCGAGGACGCGAGGGGCGGCAGGGGCTGCGTGCGAGCTGGGAGGCCAGTGCGTGGCCAGGGCGCCGCGCTGCTCGCCTGGGCATGTCCTCGCGCTGCTGCTGCCCTGTTCCGCTGTCGGCACAAGGGCTCTCGGGCTCCCTTCCCGGGGCCGCAGGGAGGGCTGCATTCGCAGGGTGCGGGTCCATAACCGAGTCCCTCTCCCTCCTCCCCCGCCACGCGTGGCTTTCCGGCTCCGCTCCGCTCGCAGTGTGCCGGCAAGGAGCTGAAGGCCGTGGTGGACACCGGCTCGCAGTTCAACTTCATCTCATCTGCCTGCCTCGACCGGCTGGGGTGAGTGCCCGCTCCCGGCGCTGCACTTCTGTCCTGGGCCCCGGCTCCATCCCATGGGAGCAGGGAGGGAGCAGGGAGGCCGGCGGCGCGAACAGCACCCGTGCGCAGATGGGCCCGACGAGTCCTCTCTCTGCAACCCGTTTCGCAGCGTGTCCTGGTGCCCTCCGGGCTCATCCCCTCACCTCTGCTTAGGCAAACAAGAATAAAGAGAGCTTTTACATGAAAGAGGAATTATTGCCTCTGAGTGTATTGAACTCTATTTGATTTAAAACAAAAAATAAAGCTGAATAATTCATCAGTGCTACCAAAATAGTTCATGGAAAGTAGGAGAAATTATTGTACTTGAGATACCCTTCTGCCTGCTCTGGGGATGCAACGGGATTTTTAAGTGGGTGCTTCCCCTGGCAGCAGCCGCTGGTAGGCGCGAGCGGCGCACGCTGCCCGGCCGCGCGGCACCGACACAGGAATGCCCCGTGAGGGAGGTCCAGGCGGGGCCGTGCTGCTCCCGTCGCACGGCGCTAGACGCACTGCCGATTAGCGACTTCTCCCGTCCTGAGGAAGCGCAGAAAGAGATTGCCTGTTGTTAAGTTGTTAAGTACAATCAAAGCTCTGCGTTGTGCACGGTCTGATCCTTGCACAAACCCCAGGGCTGCACCTTGGAAGTCTGTTGCAATCGAGGTGGATTATCTGCTGCTGAGCGCAGCCAGATCGCTGCAGAAAACTCACCAGGAAAGCAGGGATCAGCAGGGAATAGGAGCAGGCCAGACCGCACGGGACCCCTCGGATGCAGTTGTCCCTTCCCGGATGGACGGCGCGCGGGCAGTTTCCATTTTCTCTGTGCAGGTTGTCGGAGCACCTCAAGGCCTTCAGCAGCGACGAGGAGAGGGTTTCGCTGCCGTCCGACGTGCGGGCGATCGGCCGGGTGGACGGGCTGGTGCTGGCGCTGGGAGCCGTGTCGGTGGAGTGCGCCGCCCTCGTCGTGGGTAAGCGCGGCTGGTCCGGGCAGGGGAGAAGCCGCTCGCGGGAGCCGGCTGCAGCACCAGGCTCCTTCAGGCCGTCCCCCTCCTGCTGTCGCTGTCTTGTCCCCGCCGGGGCAGCTCAGCTCCTGTGTAAAGTGCCCAGTGTTCAGCGGGGCCGCCATCCGGGATGGGGGGCAATGCTTGCAAAGAGCAGCAGCCATCTTTTGCGTGTACACGTCTGAACACACGTGTTTTTCAGAAGACAGTGAGAAACCCTTTTCCTTGGGGCTGCAGACGCTGAAGTCTCTGAAGGTGAGGAAGCTCCTGCACTGGGGCGTTTATAAGGGCTGCTGCAGACGGCAGTTTTCCCCCTTGCATGGGGGAAACGGGTTTGTTCTTCACAACAGGGCCTTGTTCTTCACAGTGCATCATCAACATGGAGAAGCAGCACCTGGTCCTGGGGCAGGCCGGCAGGGCAGAGATCCCTTTTGTGGAGGGCGACGCGGCGGCCGCAACCGAGCGGTGAGTCCCTCGCAGTGCGGAGCCAAGCGGGCCAAACCGGGCGCCTTTCCGGCAGCTTGCGCAGTCCAGCGCCCGAGTCCCGGCCTCCTCCCGCCGCCGCCACTGCTTTCTCTGCAGTCACCACGGGAGAGCGAAGGCGGCTGTTTGCGGGGGGGCCTCGGGGAAGCACCCCCGAACTGGGTTTTTCTGGAGCCACAGGCAAGGTCCCGCACGGGCCAGCGCCGCCTGCGCCGTTTCCTTTGGGACACGTCGTGGGGCGCCCCACGGCTCTGCCACAGCTGCATTCAGGCAGGAGCATTTCTTGCTGCTGCTGCTGCATTCAAGGCCATTTTTACCTCCCCATACCAAACTCCTAATAAATGAAATGTCTTTTTTTTTTTTTCTTTTCTCTTTCAGCGCTTCAGAGGCATAAGGAGAAATTGAAACGCCCCCACACAAGAGCTTGACATCAAAGAGCCTTTGTGCAGCTGTTCCAGATGAAACAACAACGTGCTGCTTTGGAAACACTTACACTAGGCTACGGCTTGAGTTTAGCTAAATGAAATCCTCTTCAGTAGCCAGTACCTTAGAGATATTGTTATGTATATCTATGAGTTTTGAGAAACAAACGTGTGCTTATTTTCTGGACTTTTCTATATAGCTCCCTCTTTATTATGAAAACTCAGACAAACCTTATGAATTTCTTCTGATGGGAAAAACACTTTTTCTAATGGCCTCCTCTGAGTAGTTGTATTCAGCTGTGATCAGCAGCTATCAGGATGAAATTTTTATTAATGATTTTTCCAGAAGCTAAGAATTTTTACTCACTTAATTGGTACTGCCACCCTCCCATGGCCATTAGCAGGCAGTTACTCGTAGCAACGTAACCGGGTGATGCCGCCCGCGGGTTTCGGTTCCTGCTCTTCGCCACAGCACTGCTGCCGTATCCCGAGGGCTGCAGCTGCGGCTCCGTGCGGAGCAGCAGCTCCGTGCAGAGTGGCGGTCACGGCGTTATCCGGGGCTGAACTTTCCCTCAACAGCGTGGGAGCAGCCCCGCAGCAAGCACAAAACTTTACAGGGCAGAAAGCAAAGATGCAGGGCTTTCAAGGCCTATCGTGAAGCAATGCCATATTTTTATATCTAGTTACAAGTTGCCCGGGATCTGTAAGTACAAGACTGACCCTGCTCACCCTCAGGACGAGTGGGAGGCCTTGCCAGGAGCAGTGTTTCCTGCTGTTTCTGCCCTGCGGCAGCGGGTTTCCGCTTGGCCCACAGCTCCCTTGCGGGCCACAGCAGTTGCAACCCTGCAGCTCTGCGGGGTTGGAGCTAATGGGAATTGATTCCCACCAACTCATACAGCGGCACCTTTAAAATCCGGAATAACATCCGGGTGCTGTGCGTAGCTACGCCCCGGGGAGCTTTGCCAGGGCCCGTGCCCAGGACTGCAGCCCTCCCGGTCGCAGCCGCTTGGCCAGAGCTCCGGGGCCCCCCAGTCCCGGCCAGGAACGCCCCGTGCAGCCACCTCCTGCCTCCGGTGGCTTCACAGCCAGAGCTCGACCTCCCGCAGTGCGTTTGAACCCTCTTCCAGTATTGGGTATTACTAGCAGACCTGGAGTATCCGTATTTTGAGCTATTTTCTATTTTGGTGATATGTTCCAGTGCTTTCTCTACATACAGTATTTTATATATCATAGCTATATTCACACAGGGTTGGGCTGCCTAGGGCATCCCATGAATTTGTCGTGGAAATATATTACTAAATATGAAATATACTTGATTATTTTATATGCTATGGGTTTGGTATTTTGGCACTTCATTCTTTCTGTGGTTATTGTTGTGCTGAGTATCAAATTAAATCTAAATAAAGTTTAATCCTTATTGCTGTTTATTTGCTTGCACCCTGCATATGCCAATTACTTGTTTGCAGCGAGCGTTTCACCGGCGGCCTGGCTGGCCCCCACGGAGCTTTTGCGTCTGCCAGCGGTTGCCTTTGCAACCATGAGGAGAGCGGCAGCTCCAGCTGGGCGAGCGCGCAGGCTGCGCTGGATGGGGGGTAAAACAGGCGCAGGGCCTCCCCACGGCGCTCAGGCCGAGTGCGCGCCGGGCTAGCTCAGCCGCGCTCTGCTGCCGCCACCGCCGCGTCTCACTGCGGCCGCGTTTCAAAACCAGGGCTGCCCCCGGGCGACCCGCTGCGCATCAGCTCTCCATGAAGCACCCGGGCTTGTACAGAAAGAAGAGTGTAATAAATAAAATATACACTTGCTGTTATCGCTGCAGAAGATGGGGTTCCCAATGCTGTCTGGGCCCCGCGGCAGCTCCCTTCCCCCACAAACGGATCCGATGGAGCAGAGTGCTACCAGCCATTTAATAACAGCCAAACACACGCGCTGCATCACGGAGAGCGCGCGGAAGCTCGAGGGCAGGTAGGCGCCATCTGAGAAACAGCAGGCTGCTCCAGCTATTAATTTAGAAAGAAAAAAAATGCAGTTGGGGATGAATCACTGGTCATGCCTCAATCCAAGAGGCCTCTCAGAATACCCGACTGCAAAGTGAATTCCAGCCTGAGTGCCTTGCAGCCTCTGTTACCCCGGGCTCGTGAGGATCCAGGGCATCAGGAAAATGATGGGGATTTTTTTCAAGGGCCTTTCCGGTGCTCGGTGGGGCAGGGAAGCAGTCAGCTCTGCACAGTGCTCTGCCAGGCTACTGCCTCCCCAGCTTGAAAGAAGGAATTTGCAGGTTTTTAAGCTCCTTTTGCTCACAGAGAGTTTCCCTACTGAAAACACTATATTGCGTCTCAATTTAGGCTCCAGGGACATTTTTAGGATTGACTTTTCGGGCGAGCAGTAGAGAAAGATGGGATTTTGTTCCTCCAAAAGGAGATGGCAATGTATTTTTAAAAACAAATGATGCATGAGGGCTAATTAACTTGGCATTTCCAGCTTAGTGTTTTCCTAGATGAATCTGCTCCAACCGCGATCACATTTGGTTGGAAGGAAGCGCCCGTGCACCTTCTCTTTCCTCCTGCTGCTTTGTGCACTGTGATATTAAGGTCATGAGCCACTTCCCAATGTCTTTTGCCGTCCAATTAAGCGAGCGGTGAGCCAAGGGCCCACGTGCGGCTCAGCTGTGAGGGCTGAGAGGTCTCGGCATCTGAGAGGTCTCGCGGCGCAGCTCCTTACGGCTCTGCTCAATGTTTAACAGCGAGGAAGAGCCTAGCGGGAAAGCCTCCTCGAGGAGTTTGCCGCGGAGAAGTGATTTAGCCGCAGAAAGGCTGCTGCTTCCGCTCGCCGCAGAAGTGCTCCGAGGAGGTCACGCTAACGAGGGGAAGGGCACTGCACGGCCACGGATTCAGCTCCTCATTGTGCCCGTCCACACCGAGGCCGCGCCGGGCGCCCACCTGGATCTTGCTTCATGCTGTGTGTTGCTGCAGGGTCATGCGCACCTGGGGGCTTCGTGTCCTCCAGGGCCTCATCTCAAAGGAAAAGGGGTTTGCCTGGACACAGCCAGACAGCGATCTCCTTTCCTGGGAGTCGCAGGAGTGAATGCAACCTCGGCCAGGCACAGAACACTCAGACCAGACCCGAAGGCCGTGATCGCTCTGCGGTCAGGGGATACCTGTGAGCCCTGCGCAGACGCTCGATGCGCAGCTTTGGGAGAGAAACTCAGACTTTTGCTAGGACAAGTGAGCAATGGGCACCAGCTGTAAAGTCAGCCTGTGGGAGGGCTGCAGCATGACGAAGGGTACACGTGCAAATCAAAATCCTGACCTCCTTTCACCCTTTCAGCTTTGCTTGCCTTGATTTTTACACCGCAGGTGAGGCATCAGCTAACGAGCTCTGTTGTGCACTTCCCCCACTGCACACACAACTACAGAACTTGTCAAAACTAACAAACCCAAAAACGTGAATGTGGAAGCAGCGTGTCTTGGACTGCACGGCATGCAACGTGCTCAGCTCCTTGGCTTCTGCTAACGGTCTTTGATTAATTTTCATTATCAGCGTGAGCATCTCTGGGCTCTCTCTGCATCTGTCTTACTTAGAGCTGCCTTTTCTTCCTCAGTTAAGTGGCAGCTGGTGCGGACAGAGATCTAATTGTTCCTCAGCGCCTGCTTGGAGCAGTCAAAGTAAAGGATGGACATGGTATGATTTGCAGCCCATGTGACTTGGTTCTTAAGGCTCAGATCAAATAAAACAGCACAGCAGATCAACCAATAATTAAATTAAGTGAAAAGACAACATGCAGGCTAATACTGAGGTCACAGAAATGCTTGGGCTGGACAACACTGAATAACGCAGTAAATCAGAACACGCTCATCGCGCTCACGACACTGCAGGGCTGGCAGCAGATGCCCTGAGCCCAGTGTGCACTGCAGCATTCTCTTTACCAGGGCGAGCAGCCTGTGCTGTGGGAGCTTGTCCGGAGCCTTTGTAGGGCTACAAAACTCACACTCAGCAGCCAGGGCTCGAGGAGCTCCGTTTTGCTGCAGAGGGAGCTGCCCGGGGTGGGTTATGCGCTGTCTCCCCAGGACCCTTTGCATTTCCAGTAGCAAGGTCAGCACTGGGGCTGCTGCAGCTGCACGGAGATGGGGGCTGCCAGCTCCAGCCTGCTGGTGAGGCCCCGCTAGGAGCCCGGCCCTCTCTCATGTATCCAGTGAAATTTCCATCTCCTCCATCCCTGATGTCCTCGGATCACAACATGCACCTGCTGAGGCAAATACTGAGCAGTGAGGTCACAGCCCCAGACTGAGCGCTGAGATCTGCGTGTGATAAGGAAAACAGATGGAGGAAAACTCCTTCTACTCAACGTGGAGCAGACAGCATGCACTCCACAAAACCAGGAATTATTTGCAGTGTGGTTATATTTTAATTCACTGTTTCACCCGTGAGAAAGGCAACGTGCTGTAAAGGCAGCAGTGAAAACAAGCACAGTCCTGGAGCACAAAGTCATCCCCAATTCCATGAGCAAGGAGCAGTGCGCAACGCAGAAGAGCAGCTGAAAGCCCACGTGGGGTGGTGGGGAGCTCCGTGCTGCCTGCTTTGACAGACAAAACATTGCTATTTCTATTAAGTTTTTTCTTTCTTTTTCTTGTTTTCCTTTTTTTCCCTTGTAAAATGTTTCTGTTAGTTGGAAGAAGCGGCACTGCCCGGCGTTGCGGGTGGTGCCCCCGACCCCCTGTGGGATGCACGGATGGAGCCAGGAAACGGGCCTGGAGCCGATCATCGGGAAGCGGAGCGTCGCCATGGGAACGGAGCAGGCAGGGCAGCATGCGGCATGAAATCGATAGTGCCCAGCAGCGCGGGGCCTCCTCCGGCACAGGCTCAATCCGACACAACCCCAAGGCCAGAGCCTGAGCCAGCGTGAAAGCCGTGTCACTCCTTGGGCAGAAAGAGGCCAGGCCTGACTTCACACAACGTGAGACCTCAGAGAAAACGACTGACATAAAAACAACTGGAAGAGCCACAGTTTCATCCCAAGCCCTCTGAATAAGGGAAGGTTAGGAAGCAGTCATTGGGGTCTTTGTTTACTTACATGATTTCATTCACTTGATTTTCACTGTTTGCACCTATATTAACAGCCTATTATTTTGGCATGCCCAAGAGTTAATGACACAGAAAGGGTTTAGCCCTATGTGTAAACCACCGCTGCAAGTCAGCTAAGAACACAAAATACTGCTGTAATGACAGTATTTGTGGTCATCTGAGCTTCATGATCAATGTTGGGCAACTTACCTCCTCTGTGCAGAATTTCCTTACAAGAAATACCTTTGGTGATCCTGTACTTGTGAGGGAGGAGCAATGTGACAAACGATCTCCCAGGGAAAGAACACATTCCTGCTCTCGCAGCTCTAAAATAAGCAGTGATGTATCTAGGAGAAAAAGAGTATTGTTAAAGCTAAAATCAGAGAGGAGCCAAAGGAGACTGTAAGCAGACTGTAAGCCCGAACCTCGGGGAGATTTGACTGGAAAGGATGAAGCACACAGCCGCAGAGGCAGTGCTGCGCGCTCGCAAGTGCGCTAGCCACGTGCGGCGCATGATGGGGGCGCAGCCTGACCTGCACCGCCTCAGCGGGAAGGGCCTTGGGCCCCTGTGGCACAGAGGGGTCTGGAGGGCTCCACTGAAACGCAGAGACGCCCTGAGACAGAGTCCTCCCGGCGCCTCCCTCCGCTTGCTGCACGCCCGAAGCACCAGCACAAATCCCGAGATGCAGAGGGAAACGCGGTGCGTCTGGCTTGCCTTTTCCATACGCCTGTGTTGGGAAGGGCTTCACACAGTTTCCTACTGCAGACTGCAAAATAACCCTTTGGTTGGGAAAGGAGGCCACCGGGCACCACAGCGCACGACTGCTGTAGGGGCTCTCCGAGGCGAGGTCTCCCTGTGCAGCTCGCTTGTGCTGCAAACCTGGAGCCTCCTCCTCCCTCCTTGTGGTCAGCAGAGACCAAGGACCCCAGACTCGAGCACCAGCTGAGCCTGAACAGAGCCATGAAGTCTGGGCTCAAAACAGAAACCTGTGAGAAAAACTGAGCTGTTTATCTGAGGGCATTCAGCACAGGTGACAGTGTATTCAAATGGATACCGATGACCAGCCTGCTGAAAGGTGCATTTTCGCATTAGCCCACAGCAGCTGACATTGTATTTACCTACTTCCCACACTTCTTTACTTAGCAAATGCTGTTGCAGTAACAAGTATTACCATGGATGTGATTTTTAACTGAGTATAGGAAACAGACAAAAGAGAATCGGTATTTATTTTTCTTTCTGTGCAGATGCCACATGGCTGTCATACCGGTAATGACTGTGAAAATGCTGATTCAATTACTTATTTGCATAAAATCCCTTTAGATTACCCTTTTATGTAACCATAATGAAAAGCCTGTTTCAGCTGGGAAACAGGAAGCAGGCAGCTGCGGAATGCGAGCAGGTTGATCCGACATAGGAAAAAGATGGCAATTTGCATCAGCGAGAAACAGCGGCAGCGTAAACGCTCCCAGTGCTCCCGCTCGGCCTGCCCGGCATCGGCACGGGGCGCAGGGCCGTTCTGCCGGCGCGGGGGCCTCAGAGGCGCCTCGGCGCCGCGCTGCGCCGCCGGCCGCGGCTCTGCTGCGGTTTGCTCAGGGTGGTGCCGGCCCGGACACCCCCGCGGCAGCGCCGCGTGGCAGCGGTCACCCCCGAGCTACCCCAGCACCGACGGTAGCTTCAGCGGGGTTTGTCCTGCAAGGGCTGAGCGAGGAGGGCAGGAAGCAGCGCGCTCCGGGGAAAAGCCTTGGAGAGAGCTCTGGAAGACGAGGCCCATCCTCAGCACCTCGGAGGCTGCATAGCTGAAGGGCAGCAGCGGCAGACAGGGCTGTCATAGTCAGGACAGTCATTTTTGCCTTAAAATGAGCCTTACCTTCATATTTCTAAAGGACTGGATGACACTTGTGGTTTAATGGTCTTGTTTCTGACACTGGCATGCTGAAAAATAAAATTCAAAAATGAACGAAACTGAAAAAAAATCTAAACATTAACATAGAAACTTCCAGTATATTTTTCCTCATAATTCACCTAGCAGTTTTACTTTCTAAATCACTGCTTGTTGTTTTCCGAGCATGTTTTCAGAGGATGGGCTCTGCTCACCAGAGGAAAAGTCTCTCCCTTGGGCCGTGACCTGTTGCTGTCAGGTTCCCCTTCTTTAGGGGAGGAGACCCTGGGTTTGAAGATGCTCCAAGAACAGGGCTCAGGGGTACCAAAGGCTGTTTCAGCAGCCAGAAAAGTGGGTTTATAGACTGTGTACGGAATCATCCAGGTGATAGAAAAAAAAGGCACATGAATCAGCCTATTAGCAATCTTTTCCACACGGTGAGCCGCTCCAAACGCGGAGCGATGTCTCCGAAGCTGCGTGTATTTACTTCAGCTGAAAATCTGATCCGTGTTTTTCTCGAGACGCGCTGTGTTTTTTCAACTCAGCAGTCAATTTGCCAATCACGAACTGTGAGCGTGGGTGGTGAGGGACAGAGAGGCACCCTCACGCTCCCAAACGCTTTCAGCGCAGATACAGTTATTAGACAGATGATTTGTTTGGCTCAGGTTGAAATCTGATCTGTGCTCATTATAGTGCTCTATAGGCAATTTTTCCTGAATTTTAAATAAAAGTGTTTGTGTTTCTATAGCAACTCAAGTTACTTCACCCAGGTGCCTGACACATCATTAGTATTATGCAACCTACTGAATTAAAACCAAGCATAATAATACAGCTGAACTATATGTAAAGGATTATTTTATTTCCTATGAAATTACAGCCACTTACTGGAGGGTGGAGAAGGAGAAAGACAGCAAGACTTCGACAATGTGCAGTGCTGCTGCTGAGCAGTTCAGGCCAGAAAACAGAGGTAGAAAAGATATAAGATAATGGGGAACAGGGGAGGCATCGGCTCCCAGGCCGGGACCCACAGGAGCCAGGTAGGTCCGGCAGCGCGGGTGCGTCCCATGGGAGCTTCCTGTCCAAAGAGGATGGAAAATTCAAAGCCACAGAGGACGGTGGCTGACAATGCAGCTTCTCGGGGACATCTACTGCCCCTCTGAAAGAAGGCGGATGCTGTTCCTGGGTGCCAGGAACTAATAACCACAAGAAGAAGAGGAAGCATCACTGTACCTCAGGGACGTTATCTGGGAGAAAACCTGTTGTCTCTTCCACTGTCTATCTATGAGGTGCATTAAAAATACATATACTGCCCTTCTATGTTCAGCTATTGAAAAACTCACTACCAGCGAATTGGCCTCATGTAAAATGCTACTCGGTATCAATCACTTTTAACGCATTTCAATACTTCTGCGGTTGTTTCCTGCGCCAGGACGCGGTGGTCACCCGCGCCAGGACGCGCTTCGCGGGGCGACCAGCACACGTTTCCCTTCCAGGCTGCGCCCCGCCCAGGCTGACAGGGCAGCGGGTCGGGTCCCCCGCGCCCCCCGCCCCGCGGGCTGCGGCGTCGACCC
>JAWLRI010000596.1:929727-944520 GCA_034781795.1 Crypturellus tataupa
CCTCCCCCCGCGCGCCCCAACGGTCGCCTTGCGCCGCCGTTCCCTCCGGCCGTTTCCCCCTTAACTGCGTGTTGGTTTTCGTGGGGTTCAGGAATGGGGCGCCCAGCCGCGTAGAGGGCGTCACGGATTCCCCTAGGGCCGGGGTGCGTGTGTGCCCCGCGGCCGGTCCGGGGGCGACTCGGGCTGCCCCTGGGCTGCCGGGGCTGCCGCTTTCCAGCTGCGTGGCCGGCTGCTGCTTGCTGATGTCCTCACGCGAGCTCGGTGGGAAGGTAGCGATGGCAGGAGCTGGGTATGTGAGGCTGGTTGTTAAATACAGCACGAACTAGAACAACTGAGTCTCATCTGTCTTTATTGGGACTTGTTTCTGCACGACGTTTAAGTTTATAGCGTTTTATTTAGTTTTGACAGAGTGCTCTGAGGTGCTGTCATGTGAAACTGTAAGTCGTTGTTGCATAGTAATTGAAAAGGCTTTGTTTGAAATAAAACTCCTTTTCTTTGACTGATTGTATGAAAAGAAAATGGGGATCTGCCAGATGTCTTATATTGCTTTCAGCTTGGTGCTCTACTTCCGCTTAGCATTACGTGTCCAAGTGTTTTCTTCGTTCTTCATCCGTGCTGGCTCTTCTGACTGCTGCTGCCTTACCTGGGCAGAGTGTCTTTAAATTTTCTTTTGCTGACCCTTGTAGATTAACATTTTAGACTATGTTATTGTTCCTGTAACTAGCTGTGGATCATAATATCTTCTAATAGTCAAAATATTTGAAATAGCCATATCACCTTTACCCCTAGTTCGTCCTTTTTAGTGTTAATTAACCATTTGATTTTCCTATGGCAAGAGCTTGCACAGTCCAGGTTTTCTGGCTGAGTTTAGCATTACTCTGACCTGACTGTTGAGTACCGATGTTTATTAATACTTCTAAGGGCAATCTTCTAGCTACTTTGAATTTCAAACAAGCCAACTTTACCTTTTCTGTCTTCTTATTTCCTCAAATATATTGCTCAGATTTGAGTTTGAGCAAGCAGTCATTTATAACCCTCTGCTCACCATCTTTATTTTTATTGCAGGGTTTTCTACTCTTCTGGAGGTTGAAAAAGGAATTATCTTATTTGATTATACACAAAGTAGTCTCTTCTTGGAATTCCTTTCTTTCCAGAAGTAGTCTAAATGTGTACTTTGGATGCTAATTCTTTCTCACTTTCCATAATTGTGGAATATTAATTGTCCTCATTTCTTTTTGCAGTGCCTCTCACTGCTTATACAGGTCTTAGAATTGTTTCCCTAGTGCTTGCTTTTCCAAGCCTGCATCATTTTTCACATTTCCTCCTCCTTTACTTGATATTCCAGTTCATACTTCTCTGTCTACCGCACGATATTCTGTTGCTGCTTAAGATAAGAGGGCCCTAGGTTATTATGATCCACTTAATAGTTTTGCTTATAAAGTTGTTTTTATTGTTCAGGACCAATGGTAAATGAAAAAAGAATTATTCTTTGGCAACCTCTATTTGGGGTTAATATTTTTTTCTTCATTTAAGGCTAGTCACTGTGTCTGTATGATACATAATTTGAATAGCTGACTATAGCAGCATGAGTAACTCCTAAAAGTCTATTAATTGTTAAAAAGAAAAGTGAACTTCAACTCAAGGTTTTTTTTTCTTTGGAAGAGTATATTTGCTATCTAAAAGAATAGTGTTACTTGAGAAATTGCTCTGCTTACTGTTTTTTTTTTTTCTCAATATGTTTGAAGGGTGGTGGTTCTGTAAAGGAAATTCTAGGTAAGACTTTTCAGAGATATTTGCAAGTAGTTTGTGTTAAATATTTAATATATTGCATCAGCATAGTGCTTTCTGTACCCTGCTTTGTCACTGATGATAATTTGTTCCGAATGTGTTGCCTATTTTTCAGAACTCTGAGGATGTCCGGTGTAAATGCATCTGTCCTCCTTACAAAGACCATTCTGGCCATATTTACAACAAAAATGTTTCACAGAAAGACTGGTGAGTTTATAAGGCATCAAAATTATGATGAGTTATACTGGTTAAAGTCGTATTCCATTGTGATTATGTGCGAGTCTTCTGTAGGGAGGCCAAGGATTTTCATCTTTTGCATAACTTACTGATACTTTACTTTTAAAAGCATTCCAGAGTGTTTCTGTAGCCAGGTACAAGGCCCAGAACCCTTGTAATCTTTGTTCTGTCGTCTAGTTTTGATTGCTTGCATATTTTGCTATTTATTCAGACTGAAAAATGGTAGAGGAGAATGGGTTATTGTAGTTTGAATTCAGTGATTTGAAATCGTCTATAGGATTGCAAGGAAGCCTGGCCTTGGAACTAGGATTCAGGGGAATTGTCTGTTCTTCCTCTACTCTTAAAACTTGCCCTATCATTTAGAGATTACTTCTGGAAGATTCTGTTCTGTTCTGTTTCCGTGCTGTTTCCATAGTCGGGGAGTGCAGATACATGAGACAGCTTGAGCTGTCTCTCAGAATGTTGTTTCTGACAGGGAGACGCCTTGCTTCCCCATGCCACAGCTGGCTATATAGGCATAGCTGGCACAGTTTGTGCCAGCTGTGCTCACATGGCTGGCTGTGGCACAGGCATGTCAGCACCCAGCTGTGACAGTTGTCAGTCTTCTTTCAGGGCCGAGGACATGCCTGGCTTGCAATGAGGGGCTGAGGGAGAAAGGGGCATGGAAATGATGTGCATTGACCTAGCTATCTTGTGTAACTTCACCTCAGCTATCATAATCTGTGTGAATGACACCAATAAAAATCCGTAACTTGAGCTCAGCTTGGTGCCTGAAGTTGTCAGAAATTCTTAAGTTAACCTATAAACATGTGAAATGCCTCTGGGTATATTAACTCTCTTATTTGTTCCTAATATACCTGGAGATTACCAGCCTGAGCAGCATCAGGATAGCAACTTGATTCTGAAAAAGCTTCATGCCCCTAAATAGTTCCACTGAAGTAATTATAGTGATAAATGTAATGACACAGGTACATGTAGAGCCATGTCTTAATTTGCGAAAATGCTTACAGAAGAACTATGAGAAAGAAACATTGCAAATTTCAATCTAATCTTTATTCAGTGTAAGTGAGCATAAAATGCAGTCTAATAAAACTTATTACTTATGTGCCATATGATTAACTTAACAATGTTAGCTCTACTGTGAGAGTGCAGAAACATGCTGAGAGAATTCCAGCTGCAACAAGCATTTCAGAGTAGCAATTCTATTGATATTGTTACTCATTACTTGTCTGCAAGTGAAAATGGATTTTTTGGTCGGTTTTGCTTAGTGTGCAACTAACTGGCAGAGAAGATCCTCCTTGCATCCAATGCAGTATTGGAATGGGCTGAAGGAAAAGCCAGCTTTGAAGGCTTAACTGATTTTGTGGTGAAAGATACTGAGGCATACAGAATCTCCTAAAATCTATTTTGTTGAGATCCTGCCTTAGGTGACCATCTGGGAATGTTTTATGGCTTTGATGTTCAGTTTGTCTTCTTGCTCCTTGTAAAAGGCTTGATTGCTGGTTCCTGAACACTAAATAAAGAGATTTAATGCTGTACTTTGACTTCTGCATCTGTGTAAGTGACTTGTTATTGAATAGAACAGTGATAAGCATTATCCTTTTAGCATTTATATAAGTAATTTGTATGAGACAAAAGCCAGATCAATTTTTAGTGTCTTTATGAATTATGCAGAGTATAACAATGACTTAGCTCTTGGCTTATCCTGATATAAAATTAAAAATTATTTTTTAATATTCAGCCCATATCATGCGTGGTGACATTTTTACTTAGGTGTTTCAGTTCTTCTGCTTGAAGTGCTCAGTTCTTCAAGCTTCAAAGTCTGGTGGGTGAGTGCTGTATGTGATACCAATATGAGCTGGTGGTGCTTTGATCCCACTGGAAGCAGTCGCTGTTCTAGATTCAGGCCAGGAAGCATCACAGGCAGCCAGCCCCGATGAATAACACACCAGGCAGGCAGAGAGGTGTCTAAGCACCTAGCAACAGCATGTTCATTTAAATAACCCACTTTAAGAGAAATCTGTTGGCGTTTCATGTTCAGAGGCTGGCTGCCATGGGAGGGATGAGCTTGGAGGAGAGGGGGAACACTCTGATTTCTAGCTGAAAATAAAGGAAAATCTGTGCAGACACTGCACCTCAAACTAGTCTGGCTTACGCAGGAAGACCCTTTCTTGATGCTATTATTGTAGGCACGAGTGAAAGAGGAATGCAGAGGCCATGGAATGGGAATATTCTTCAGTAAAAGATCATCCTTTTCCATGTTTTCTTTTAAAATAATCATAAAATTACACCGAGGAGATACATTATTAAAATTCTGAGATTTCTATAACTTTTATACTTCTGAGCAGCTTGAAACACTGAACTAGAGAAAAAATGCTGATCATAATATTTGATAATGTACAGTAACAGCATTTCCACTATTCTTAAGCAGCACACTGATATAAGCTTTCCATATTATGAATTATGCAGCAATTATGAAATTACTAAGGTTATAACTTGCATGTTTTTCTATTTTTGTAGTTGAATACTGCACTGTGGCATGGACACCATAATTGCAATCACAATTAAGTAGGGAAAAATAAACCTTCCATTTCTTTTGAGAGAATAGATTAGATGTTTGATAGTTTTAGTTTGGGAAGAGAAATGCACATGAAACAGAAGGGATGAGTTGATATCTTTTTTTTTTTTTTTTTTGTGGCTCTGCATCATCTTAATGTAGCAGATCCCATTGCACCATCATGAGCTACTGCTGTCACATCAGGCAGTTCATTACTTGCTTCTGACTGTACCAATACTGAGCTAACCAAGACAGAGGCAAAAGCTGTTTCCTTCGGTAAGGACAGTGTTCTGGGGGGAGCTTATGATGTAAAATCTGAACGGTCAATTGAGTCAGCGAAAGGAGTGGAATTACGTAAATTGTTCGCAGAAGTACTGGCTAGGGTGAGTGCTCTGGTGGAAAATGTCCTCAAATTCTCAGTTGTGCTTCTTGGCCTGAGAACTGACTTATATTTTGTAATCATTTAAATCAAATCGTGCCTTTGCATCCTGGTCCAGTGCTGAAAACTAAATGATGCTTATATGCCATTATGCTGCTTATAGAAACAATCCGTATGACTTCATTTTTTTTTTTCTTTAGTGCTGGTGACTCATGACAGTAAAAACAAGACTTCTGTTCATGAACACCAAAAAGATGCTAATCTTCCTTCAGACACTGGAAGCATAGAATAAAGCTCTTAAAATATGATGAAGAAAGAAGTGGGTTATAGATGGAATTTACTTTCATGTGGTGTCAGTGTCAAGTGATGCATTCCTTCTGGGATTCTGTTGCATTCTTAATGATGAAAAGCTTAAATCCTTGAACGTATTAGACTAGCTACAGTAGCATCTTGTATTTTTCAGTGAAAATATAAACATCTGTATTTACTTAATGTTCTTACAAAACTTGTTTAGTAGCTTGTCAATAGCCTCTTTCTTACTTAAGTACAATAATTGAGGTGAAATAATTTGTTAAGCCAGGGAAGCCTATAGTTCATAACATTGTAACTTAACAAAAGGGACCTATCAGCTCAGGCTGTGTGCCTCTGAAGCTCTGAGGTCTGTCTGCATAGAGGAATAGGTAGGGTAAAACCAGCCCAGAACCATTTCTGTTTTTTCTTCAGTGACTGTCTTCATGTGGTTGAACCTATGCCCGTCCCTGGACCTGACGTAGAAGCATACTGTTTACGTTGTGAATGCAAATATGAAGAGAGAAGCTCTGTCACAATTAAGGTAAACAATAGAATTCTGCTGCTATATATTAAATATATCAACCAATTAGTAAATAGGTGTGACTTATTTTAGAGGAGGTAGTGTCCTAACACTGGCATATATTTTGTATTGGGCAGGTTACAATCATCATATATCTGTCCATTTTGGGTTTACTTCTTCTGTACATGGTTTATCTTACATTGGTGGAGCCCATACTGAAGAGACGTCTCTTTGGACATTCGCAGCTTATACAGAGTGATGAAGATATTGGGGTGAGTTCACCTGAGTGATCGTGTATTTGGGTTGATATAAAGACCAGGATGGTTATTTGTTAACTTTTTGGGATGGGTAGCTTTTTGCCAGGCACTTAGCTTCTTTTCTTGAGGGAGATGAAGCTCTTTACAGGAATCATAAGGCTGTATGCTGACCTATGTGAAGCCACTTTTTTTTTTTTTTTTTCCCCCATTGGTTAAGCCAGGTGGTCTCCAGATATCCCTTGCCACTTGATCTATTCAGTTATTCCGTCATCTTTGTATTGAAGAGGCGCTTTGAAAAGTGTAAAAGCATGGAGCATAGCTCTGCAACTGCAAGGAATTCTATAAGCTTAGGAATCTATAAGTCTTGGAAAATTGTCATCAATAAGTAAAGCATGGAAAGTATTCTAAGCTGACAGCCAGAAGGGTGGCAACATGTCATGTTGAAAAGCCTGAAATGATAAAGGAGTTTCTGAAGTCTGATACCACCACCAATGTTTTTTCTGCTTTGAGCGGTGTGTTTGCTAGTAAAGTACCTTTCGAGTGTGCAGTGAACTTAGAATTTCTAAATCCAGACCCAGTCTATGAAACCCGTTTTCCATTTGTTTTAAACTAAGCCTTTCAGCAGATGTGAGCTCTTTAGAGTTTAGTAAGCACTATTGAAATAAATGAAACCTAGTTAAAGACTTAAAGTATTACTAGTCTCTTACAATGGAATCCTTAAGAATATTTTAGTTTTCCTTCAAATAATAGGATGTTACAAGAGATAAGTTAGTTTGGTCATGGTCAAACAATAATGTGATGACAACACTTAGAAAATCTTTTAAATGCTTATAAAGACCCAGTAGTTCTTCCTGTTGTTTCAGTAACTTCATAGATTTGAAGGAATCAAACTTGGTACATGTTATGCCTGTATTGTGTTTTTTAAGTGGATCACACTCAGTTTTGTAATGTCAACTGTCATTGTTAGCAAACTGAGGAGAAGCATATTCTTTAGATCTGCATCTCTTCATCTGCCATAACAGCCAACCTGAGTACTTTTTTTTTGCTTTGTGTGTCTTTTAATTTTAAATTAAGCATTTTTTCTTAGATAATAGCTTTTATCAGCAGTGCCTCTTCTTGTACCTTAATTTCACAGTAGAAATGTGTGACTGTCATCCAGGTTTGGGCTAGTGTTTGGAATAAAGCATCTTTATAAAGATGCTTTATTCCTATTTCCTTCATTTCGTGTTCCCTCACATCCTATATTTCTTGTGACTCACTTTCTGTGCTTGGTTGTGTGTTATGTGGAGATATATTCAATATGTATCCATACTAATGTCCTAAGATATTTCACAGTCAAATTCCTGCTTGAATCAAATGAACTTTTGATGTAAATTGTATCTCAGTTGGGTAAATAATTATTATATCTCCAAATCTGGAGTGGAATTTTCTGGATGTAGGGTGAAAGAAAAATAATATCCCATATTAGTAACTGCAGAATGAATTTATCCTAAATTCTGCATCCATTTTATCCAATCTCCTGTTTTGCTTTGTCTGTTACCATGTCCTATCTCATGCTGATGGGGTCACTAGTGCTTATATCAACAGCAGTGCTTAGAACGGAATGTGCAGTAGCTCCTTGCCTAGTTCTTGCTATTCATTTCCCACTCATCCTTCTCCTGTGGCAGTAACCGTGCAATAATTGAAGGTCTTTCATGGTTTATTCCCTTACTTGTCTTTCCTCTTACAAGTTTTTGAGGTATTGAGCCTTGTCTGACTCAGAAAATACCAGTCTTTGTAAGCAGTTGTTTGTTCTTTCTTGTTGCCCACTGAAGGCAGTGGTAACTGATGAACAGGCGTCAGGCGTGGCAGTATGGTCTAACTTTTCCTGTGCTCTCTTTTTGTCCTTGTGCTTCTTGGTGGAAACATGGTGATAATTGTGCTTTTGTTTTACTGTGATTTACCTTCTCTTAATTTCCTGTTATAGATATGTCCAGCTGTATAATCTTTTTTTAGAGTGAAATTGTAACTCTTTGGATTACAAAGGGAATTGTAACCCAAAGGGTCAGGGATCGACTCTTGTTCTGTGTTAGCATGTTTGTTACGTGTGTCTGACACTTGATGGCATCACTGCAATAGGTATCCTTAATGATAATCTCTGCACCGCTGAGAATTAGGGTTGAGCTACTCTACACAGCAACATATTACAAATAGAGTATTCGTTAATGTAATGTATTTTTAAAATTTTGGGAGAACAAAAAAGAAGATGATATGCAGATATAATTCAAAGGAGTTGCTTAATACAAGACTTCTCTACTGGTTTTCTTCTTTCATTTGCACTGTACATTGCGCACGTGACTTTCTGACATTAGCTTTTAAAACATGACTTTGTTGAAGACAGTTTGACAAAACATAGGAGAGATTCCATTCCAACTTTTACTGCTTCTGACTTAGATTTATTTATTAGAAGAAAATACAGCTTTGCAGGTATTGTTAGGAAACAGAGAGAGTAAATATTAAACAAGTGCTCAGTTATTGCTGAGCTCTTTGTCACTTAAACAGCTGTATTTACACTTTGTTTTTAGACAGCTTTGTACAATGGGTTTAGTTTGGTAAACATTAGAGTGTGTTGGTTTTATATAGAATCTTTGTGTGAACATCCCAAACTGCCTTACAGTAAAAGACTGAGAGCTGGCAGAGCACCAACTCTTTAAGTCAGCTCTCAAGTGAAGTGCTTTCATGATGATAACAGGAAGATCCCAGTCTCTGCCTCTGTTCTAGGCTTCTACCCCAACAGCTATGAATGGGGACAAGGCTCTAGGCAGCAAATAACTATTTGACTGTGCAGTGAAGCTTGGTCTACTTAGCAAACCTGTGTAAGCCGCTTTGAATGAAAATTTGAAGTACAGTTCTAATTGCCAAATGCCCCTTTTGCCATATTGGCTGACTAGCTGGTTAAATAGCCTGTGTTTTGCCTAAAAAATACTAATGTACTAGCTGAGTGGAATGGTTGAGCACTAACTGCTAATTTTTGCCATTTCAGGATCACCAACCTTTTGCAAATGCTCATGATGTGCTGGCACGTTCTCGGAGTCGTGCTAATGTCCTGAATAAAGTGGAGTATGCTCAACAGCGGTGGAAGTTACAGGTCCAAGAGCAACGCAAATCTGTCTTCGACCGTCACGTTGTGCTGAGTTAATTGTCTATCATCTCAATTGTAACTGCAAGGAAGGACTAATTGAAAGAGCTGAATTATGTCTTCCTGATCCTACCACTTCAAAAGAGTTCTCTTTTGGTTCATTACTGATAGAAAAAAAAAGTATTTGGACTTTGAAAGAATGTACTGGAGCGGCAAGTATTAAAATAAACTTAGTTAACTGAAAGCTAAAAAGCTTTACATTTTCAAATGATTTTTACTAACAAATCTTACAAAAAACAAAAGACACTACAGAAAGCCCTGAGCTGTCTTGGGTTGTCACTGTGGTACCCTATTTAGAGTTGTGGCTTTATGGTGTTTTTTAACTCTATCTTTCTTTGTACTTCTTATGTGGTCAAAAAGTACCTGGGAACACAATAATTACTTAAAACTCACTAGTCGCTTTACATAAAGACCTTTTGTAAATATACCTGCATTTTCTGATGACTAATGCTAGGTATTGGAAATCTAAATCTTACAGTGCAGTTTTCATATCGGAGAATGAAATTCTGAGTGGTTGTGTTCATCATTTGATTTCTTGCACTCTTACTTTGAAGATGTTGCACATCAAGTGATGTTTGGAGATTTGAGGCAAAACTTAAATGGACACTGACTCTTTGAGCTGCATACTTCAAGTACTGTGATGTAGATAAACTCCAATGCAGTACATATTAAGACAGTGTTGGCATTTTTGTTCTGTTTTGCTCTGATAGCTTAATATATTGTATGTGTGATAACTCTTAAAATCTGCTCCTTTTCTTATCATGGGTAAAGTCTCAGGAGTTAGTATATGATGAAATATTTATTACAAAAATCTTTCTGCATCTGTGTGCGCTGATAGTGTAAGGCACATACTTTCTCTAGCATCTGTTATCCTGGGAATTAGATGTATTTTTTTTTTTTTTAATTTGTGATTCCATACTCATCTCTCTGAGGTAAACAGTTGCTAGATAACTGGCTTTCATATATCCCCTTCAGAATGTAATAATTAAAGATAAATCTGATTTTCAAAGAAAAGGGTGTGTAATATCTTTGTCGTCATTTCACTCCCTCAGTACCCTACATGTTAATTCTATATATAAAAGCATTTCTCTGAAAATGCTTCAGAGTAGAAGTCTGCAGTGTATTTCAGAAACTGAGTAAGGGAAAGAATGGCTCATCAAATAGCTGACTGGAGAGAGGAGAAAAAAAAAAAAAAAAAAAAACAGTTTGTAACCCCAGACTTAAATTTAGCTATAGTTGTGACTAACTGAAATTTCTGTGTCAAGGGAAATGGTCTCTAGACCAGTGCTCTTGGCTAGGCATGCCAAGTGCAGTTTTGGCTTTTCTAATCAACAGCCTAGATGGATGTGGAAAACAGACTGATGATACCTGTGAAGGTAATTCTTTCACACGAGGGATGGAAACAGGGCTGTTCCACAGCAGCATTTGCAGTAAATGACAATGCCACTTGAGTGAGCTGCAGGAGAATGGAAACAAAATGCATTCCCAATTACTTCCTGAGGTAATCCAGCTGCCTTCAGCAGAGTTTGAAAACTTGTAGTCTCACTGCCAGGTTTGTTGCCATTATAGGTATGGTGTGGGTGGCAAAACCAAACCAGAAATAAGCAGAGCTAACTGTAAACTACTTTGCATGTTGTCAATGGACTATAAATTACAGTCATCACTGACTCAGCGGAACAAGCAACGTAATTCAGGTAAGAGACTTGCGTGTTGCTCTGTCTAGCAATGAGTCTTCATTGAATATCAGTATTTCTTAAATCATTTCTATCGGCTATTCAGTATCAGGGCTTCCGTAGCTTTTTTAAATGACTTGTGTTTAGAATGGTCTTTTATTTGATTAAATATGGTGTATGATAAATGAAAAATATAACTTGCTTTCTTTAATATCATCCAGATATTATTCATCAGTCTTAAAATAACACGTCCTCTTTCCTTGGATTTTACTTTCATCTGAAAATCGGTGAGTCTGTCGTCCTTTAATAAGAAAACCATTATAGCACCTGAATTTTGCACTTTGTGCAAACAGTGAGGTGGCAGATTTTGTGGAATGCTGCTGTGCTGTGGAAGTGTCAGTGCTAGGCAATCAATGCTGCAAGTATCTCATTTTGAGGGTTTTTGGTTTGTTTTGTTTGTTATATAAAAATGCTTTTTCTCTAAAGATTTTTCTTGCTTTGTAACAGAGTTTATTCTGTGGTAATTTTTTTACATCATGTTGCAGTAGAAAACAGAAAATAACCCAACAGGTAATATTAATGAAGTGAAAAAAATGACAGTCTACTATTTTTCTTTTATGATGAGTATATATGTGTTCACTTCTGATCTTTCTGCATGTCTAGTAATTTATAATGAAAGTATAGACAGATGCTGGCCTGTCTACAGAAGTCTCTTTTTAAGATGTGTTTCTTCGATAAGCACAAGATTCTTACGTGAGCACTCAGGATTTCTGTATTGACATCTATTGCATTATAAACATCAGGCACACTGAACACAGACATGTTTTGATGGAAGATGAGGGTAGACCCCTCTGAGTGACAATTGTTTCCCTATTAAAGTGACATTAATATGAAGTTATTAGAAGGCTTGTTAAATTCTCTCCATGTCATGATGAAGGATTAAGGAAATCCCATTTATGTTGTGGGACTCTGGTCTGAACACTTGAAGATTTGTTCAGGCTCTTGTAAGTAGTGCAATGTGTCTTTCTCGTAGCCTGCTTAATGTTCGTGTGGCTTTTCCATTACAGAGGGCATAACAAAAATTAGGAGTTTTAGAGAGCAGTGTGTAGATGAGGTGAATGGTAGGCAAGTGCTGGAGTCTGCCTGGAATCGGTATAGGCAGGGGTTGTTCCTCATCAAGGAGAATGAATCACACTAGATGTTTTTATTATTATTATTTTAAAATATTGGCTATTTTACATGTACTTTTAAGAAGCTGTCTGGGGTTTTTAGTGGGCTGCTCTAAATCACAGGTTTGTAGCCATGCTCTAAGCAGTGTGTAGAATCCCTTTTCCTCAGTAAAATAGTTTGTACCTGAAGAAATGTGATCAGGATGTGATGTTTTGAGATTGGATTTTTTTTTTTCATATCAACTAATAAAATACTAATTACAAAATAGAATTAGTTATCAATATTATCATATTCTATATCTACGTTTAATATACAGGTAAGTGCAGGAACATGGAGATCCAAGGAGATGCCAGGCTTAGCCAAAATTCATCTTTTAGCCTTTTTGTAAAACTTTTTGCACAGAATGAGTGCAGTAACTGACAGGCCTCGAGATGAGATGGAGGTGCCTTACCTGTGCAAGCTTGCTGTCCGCTGAGGACAGCGAGTGAGACATCAAGTGAGTAGACTAGAGAACAAGCAGTGTGCCGCAGAAGACTTTGCTAAGGGCAGGGAGTCTCTTAACTTGAATTGCTGATCCGATTTTTTGGGAGGGAGCAGGACGTAAGGAGCATCTCGGATGTTGGCCTGTGTTTTTCTGTGTTGGAAGTTTTAGTGGACTCCAAGCAGGCAAGATCTGTGTGGTAGATATGGAGGAAGTTCCTCTTCCTTTCTAAATCTGAGGTCAAAGGAGACTTTATGTGCTTTGGGAGATTTTGATTTTCTTCAAATCTTTTATCTGTGTTGTAGGTTTGCAACCTCCTGTGTGTTTAAATGGTCTGCTCTGTGATCTTCCAAGATCATTCTAAAATCCTTGAAATGTGTTAAAAGCCTGTCCTGGAAATGCCAGTAAAGCCAAGTATTGCTAAATCCAGCTGATTGTTGTTATTGTTGTTTTGTTTTCTTTGCTGTTCAGTAGGAGTTGTTAAGCCTAACGTAATTATACATCTCCAGGGTAAATGCAGAACCTAATGGATGGCAAAAGCTACTGCAACTTCATGGACCCGTTGTCCATCCGTGGTGACACCCAGCGCGTGCCGCTGACCAGGTCTTTCTGTGCAGACCCCATGGTTACATTTCACGTGTACCCAGAAACATCAAACCAGGTCACCTGCTCTGAGGATTTGTCATTCGTTCCCTTTGTGCCAGAGCATCTCATAACAGAAAGCTTCTACAACGAGTCCTGCACCTTTCCCTATCAACTCCCCTGTTCCAGCTACGGCAGGAGTGAGTACTCCTACGGGCCAGCGTTCATCAGAAAGAGGAATGAACGGGAAAGGCAGAGGGTTAAATGTGTCAATGAAGGATATGCCAAGCTGAGGCACCACCTCCCTGAGGAATACTTGGAGAAGCGGCTCAGTAAAGTAGAGACTCTCCGTGCTGCGATAAGATACATCAGCCACCTACAGTCTGTTCTGTACAATGAAGCTGTGGTGCCAGAAAAAAGGATCGTGGAACCAAGCCAAGCACCCAAAGCAACTAACAAGCAAAACCAGTTTTTGAAGACTATCTAAGCTCTTCCGAAGCAAGCGAAAGTTATCCTGCCCGGGAACCGAATAATCACTATAGCCGTGGCATGCCTGTTCTTGGCATGTTTCAATAGCAGATCATGTCTAAAATTCTTACCAAACCAAAAATGCATACCTACACCAGGAAAGTAACTACATACCATCACACCCTACATGGTTTTAAATAAAAGACAAATTTTCTGCTAGTGAGACTGAGCTTTTGTTTTCAGTGACATTATTGGTTTATTCCTGCATGCAGTTTCTTAAAGATTTTTCTTCTACTTGCTGATGTTTTTCCTACAAAACAAAGAGGACTTTAGAGGACCTTAGGAATGCTGTTAGAAGCGAATAGAAAGGATAAATTGGCTTGGTGGGCAGGAGGAGAGCAATTCTCCCTAGCACAGTTACAAACTTAGGAGCATTATGTTTTGCAAGTGCAATTCTAGCCTTTCCTTATTAATCAGTACTTTTACTCATTAAAAACTATTGACCTGTCCTAAATTCTACTGAAAACTGGATTCGTCTTCAGCTCTTGAATGCTCTTGCGAGTGGCTGGAGCCGCTCACAAAATTTGCGGTGTGAAGAAGGTCGGCAGGAGCAGGTCTGGGAAACTGCAACCCGCAGTTGCACTGGTAACAGCTGAGCTCTGGGCTGGGCCTGTCCTCTCCTAATGCGTCTCCTTGTGTTACCTACTGGCACCTTCAGCCAAGCGATCTAGAGCAGATTTATGTGAAAATGCTTAAGAGTTTGGCTCATGACTTGCAGAGCGTTCTGAGTGTTTGCTACATGTAAAGGCTCTTTTGTTGATACCAAACAAGAGTGCAGCTGAGGGCGTGAGAGTGGTTCGTGTGTGGGTGCAGCAGAAGGCAGGGGAAATGCGACAGACGCTGCTGCTTTAGCCTGGTCCCTCCGTGCAGCCGCTCACCTCCACTGTTCTGTTCTTGTATAGGCAGGAATTGGAAAATGTCTGCAAAATGCAATTAATCTCCTCATGCACTAGCATTTGTTAAGGAGGAAGGGGGATAGGAGATCACAGCAGCGATTAACAGGAAAATTCCTCCAGGATATTCTGGCATTTTTTGGACACTCACTTGGAAGAAGAAAAAAGGAAAGAATTCCTCTGTTTGTTTTGATTTGTTTTTCTTTCTTTTTTTTTTTTTTTTTTTTTTTTTTTTTTTTTTTTTTTTTTTTTTTTTTTT